>JADPUM010001114.1:0-50000 GCA_016618105.1 Dendrobium huoshanense | reverse complement strand
TGTTTCAGTTGTTTTGAACGCCTCGACAATATTTTCTTTAAAAATGGATGCCATTCGGGCAATTTTGGTTGACACGTTTCAAATAAGTTTGATACGACATCACTCTGTTCACTCATCATTTCTCCTTGAATTGATGCACCGGAATAATTATTGAGGTCAACAAGAGGATGGACCAAATGTGGAGCAAATAGGAAAAAAAAGTGGTAGACATGAGATAATACAGTTAAAAGTTGTGAGAGAAGTTACAAAAAATACGAATGAGGCCGGACAACGAATGGAAAACTGCTTAATTGAGTTGATTGGGTTTAATTGAACTCAATCGGGTACAATTCAACTCAATCTGAGTCGAGTCGACACAAAATTTTTGTCAACAACGACATAGGAGTTGCGAGAGGGATCAGTCATGAGCCAGTATCGAGTGGGAGAGGGAGATTGGGTCTTGGAAGGTTGCGGCTTGCTATCTGTCATGTTGATCAAAGCTATCGAAAAGTTTGTGAGGGTGGCCCCCCAGTTAGTGGCATTAGTGGGGATAGTTTAAATGAGATGGTGGATTAGTGGGTAGTTATTTAGGTTTATATGATTATTGTTATTAAAATATAAATTTTGATTTAAAATTTATAATAATAATAAGTAAATATTAGTCTAAAACCTATCTTAAGCTTGATTGTTTAAATTTTATTACTAACGCTCATATATTTGATCTCATTCCGTGTGCATTATATATATATTTTTTATATATTTTTACCGATTTAAAAGTCTGACCAATATAGGTGTCAATTCTAGTTGTTTCAGTTGTTTTGAACGCCTCGACAATATTTTCTTTGAAAATGGATGCCATTCGGGCAATTTTGGTTGAGACGTTTCAAATAAGTTTGATACGACATCACTCTGTTCACTCATCATACGACATCACTCTGTTCACTCATCATTTCTCCTTGAATTGATGCACCGGAATAATTTATCGAGGTCAACAAGAGGATGGACTAAATGTGGAGGAAATAGGAAAAAAAAGTGTTAGACATGAGATAATATGGTTAAAAGTTGTGAAAGAATGTACAAAAAATAGTAGACATCCATTTCTCATATCTCAAACTGTTTAGATAATAATAATGATGAGGTGCTTAGGTAAGCATAATTAGTATTATGACATTTTAAATGAAATTTTGTCGGCAATTAGTTATTTCCATGCATTATATAAAGACACTGACAATGCCATGCTCGAATGAAACTGAAATTGAGCATAGAAATTGCCTATTTTAAAACTTTTCG
This sequence comes from Dendrobium huoshanense, assembly GCA_016618105.1. NCBI lineage: Eukaryota > Viridiplantae > Streptophyta > Magnoliopsida > Asparagales > Orchidaceae > Dendrobium > Dendrobium huoshanense. Next base: position 48,731 of record JADPUM010001114.1, on the reverse strand, counting down.
AGATCCATATCCAATATCTTTAGTCCTTAACAAAATCATCACATTATGACTTCATTTGGGACGACTTTTTCATTGCTTTTTAAAGTAACTTTTTAGTACAAAATTTTTAATTTTTATATTAAAAAGCTTCTTTAAGAAGTAATAAAAAAGCCGTCCCAATCGAAGCTTATATCTAACGATGGTGGCTGAATTTGATGAACAATTTTTATTGCAGCTAATCCTTGAAGCGACAAGCAACATGGCAGCTGTGGAAGTTGGTGGGGGGCCATGGTTCTCCACCTGGAAGGGAACAACCTCCATGCCAGAGCTTGTAAGCAGTGCACTTCAAGTGCCAATCGATTTTGAGAGCTTCTTTCCAGTTCCTTTGTTCAAGCCCCCTGGCCTATAACAAATTTGTCATGGAGATGTGATGAAATATAGGTTAATAATGGCTTAAGAACTGTTTATAACTGGAGATCTTTGTGTTTTTTATTTAATAAGCCCGTTGGCGCATAATTGATCTGGAACGTCATTGTAACGAAATGAAAAGAGAAAGGGAGGCCATTTATATGTTCATTCAGATTTCTTCCCCAGAACTGGATAGTGACAAATACTGCTATATTTGGTTGATAATTGCTTAACAAGTAAGAATGCGTTGCGGAGCACAGTTCAACTTGGTTTGTTAGTTGAGAGCTTATGCTACTAATTAAGAGGTCTTGGATTCGGATATTGTGTATGCGATGTGTGTGTAAGTCTGTCTTAAAAATTGCAGAATATTTTAGTAGGCGAAAAGCTTTAGTTCAGGATTTGCTCTTAAAAAATTTTACCTTGGCAGAAATTGCTTTCTTAGATTGTTTGATAGTTTTAAATATTTTGTAAGGTAATTCTTTTGTTTTCTAAACATCAATTGTTAATAATTTTTTATTGATTTATTGCTAAACAAGAAATGTCCTGCAAAATATCAGAAAGTATATTTTAATAGGAGAATGTTTGGGTTTTTAATTAAATTTGGAGTTTGCTTTTAATTTTGTTAGATTTTAATAACTTGGATGAATGGCATTGCAGTAAACTATTGATTAATAGCTTAGCTATTCTACAATTTTGTAAGAGCTTATCCAATTAATGGTTTTTTTTTTATTTTTTTTTATTCTGTAGTAATGAGAGGTGAGCTTATTTTATGTGATTTTTATGCAATTGTTTGTAAAAATCTTATAACTTTATATTTTAGTATTTTTCTTTCTCTTTCTATTTTATTTTTCATTTAGTATTTTAAGTATGGTTGGATGTGATTCATTGATAATTTTGAATTCAACATCCAAAAATATAAGGTAAGCATATAACATGCTAGAAATTAGAAGAATAAGAAGAGGAATATTGTGTGAAATAAAACAAAATCCAACAGAAGAATCTTTTAACATGGATAATCTAGAGTTAATAATTGCTCACTAGCTTGTTGAATTCTAGGAAAGGATGACTTGAATGATGTAGGAAATACTCGAAGGATAATGAAAACAACTCTATGAATTGCTTAAATGATCCTTTGATTCTATGGTGAGGGGGAGGAGATTATTTGGAGATAGAACCTACACCTCAAGTATAATCGTTGATGAAATATATTATCATGATAGTGAGGAATCATCTTCAATTCTTTATCAAGAAGAAGGGATAATTGAGAAGCAGAGATCGAGGCTTGTGAAGATCTTCATGAGAGAAATTGCTTAAGTTCAAATTCTATCATGTGAATTTTTATTTCACCTACTTTTGAGTTCATTGTTTCACTTCTTGATATCGACACATTAAAGTGTATTTTATTTTTTACTATCTTATATACATTGTTTTTGTGATGGTTCTCATCCACTTGACATCAGTACTTTTTCCATTGAGTACCAGAGGATGTTCATAATGCAATTTGTCAGTGCACAAAGATTGATGTAGAACTCTCATATCTTACTACATATGAGGCAAGAGCCGAGTGAGTTGTTGAGGATTTTAAATGCTCAATTTTAGAAGGATGTCCTTGATGTAAAGGATTTGGAGCTCTCTATTGCCTAAGTTACTCTCACACAAGGCCTATGCATGGACCTTTCAGGTGTGTGCTCGACCTATAGATTCTAGAGGCTTTGAGCATTTTGTCAATAGTCAAATAAATGCTAAACAATATAATATGTAGATTGTCACCTCTATTGTGGCAAGGAGGAAAGAATGAAGCCATCTTGAAAGAAAATTGTAATAATTTTGGAGTTTGTCTCCTCTATTTTGGAAAGGATGAACGAGTGAAGCCATCTCAGAGGAAAATTTTGATAATTTCATAGAGGTCAAAGAAGTTTCCCAAGGAATCGGGGGGTTGAAAGAAAGGTTTTATCATGATCAAAGAAGATTCACTTAGCATCAAAGAACTAATCCTTTTGATGAGTGGATTTGTAATGACGAACAACATGATGATCGTTGTGGTGAAAGGTTATGTCATAGCCTCAAATTTAATTTAACTAAAATTCATGAAAATTGACTTAGGAATCACTAAGGCACTAAGCATACTAGGCAATGCAGTGTCGTGCTCTTGGGTTTATTGGAATTTAAGAGCATATTGGTTATCAAAACTCATTTTACCAAAACCTTACGTAATTCATCCCATCCACATTTTTCTTTGCCTTGCGTGAGAGAAGAGGAGATAAATGAAGAGAAAGGAGGAGAGAGACAAGAGAAAACGGGGTTTGGGCTGGCATTTTTCATTGCTCTAATTAAAAAAAGTGCTCTGATCGTGATAGGTAATATTACTCTACTTCTATTTTTAAATATTTTGATTTTTGTCTAATTTCTCTCTCCTAAAATTGATAAAAATATAATATTTCTCATTTAATTGAATTTTTATCTCATAACTTTTAATATATTGTAGATATTATCACCCTTAATGTTTTGATTAATTTATATTAAATTTTCATTGATTAATTTTGCATGTTTATTATTTTATTTGAAATGGATAGAGTAATATCATGTAAAATTTGATTAGGAGTTAGTATATTACATATATAAGTAATATATATTATATGTATTAGTTTACTAATCACCTAGCCAAACATGCATTTTTGCATAATACATGCATACCGACTCACACACTAGATAGATCTACATGTCAGTATCATTGTATATGTGTGCATAAAATCTCTTGTTATAAATTATATAATGTGAAATATGTGTAAAAATAAGAAATGATGGCTATAATTGATTAATTGATTCATATTAGTTGAAGACATGTTACTATCTATAGAAGGGTGGGCCAACAGACGTTTCTTTAAATAAGGTTTATGGTGTAAGGAGACTTGCTGATATGATTTGATACATTAATGATGGGCAGAGAGTGATGACTTCTTATATGAAAGTCACATAACTTATGATATTAATATGAGACTGATTCCTAGCAACATGACTGATATGATTGATATTGATTTAGTTTGGAATGAAGGGTCTACATGACTTGATATAAGAAAAATATCACAGATAGTCAAATGTCATGTCTTGCTTATATATGCATATGGCATGAGCATACATGATAAATTGCATAAGTCACATGATATAATATGATATGAACATGATACATGATATAACTAATATAAGTATATGATAAGCACTACAAGAATGATATAAGAAAAAAAGATACACATGACATGCATGATATACATGATATATTTCATTTATACTTGATATAGAATATGATATACATGCATTGATAATATATGACTTATATATAATAGATGTAACACTTACATTATATGATAGATATACTGATATAAATGACATGACATATAGATAGGAATAAAGTTTAAATTATGAATATTTAAAAATTTAAGATAGACATGTTGCATTGTAATTGACATATGAATATAAGAATAATAGAACATGTTGATCTTTTATATGGTTGCTTATAACTGACTTCCAAGTTACATTGCTTATATTGATTCTCATTGTTTACATGAATTGATATTTTGCATATTGATGGTTACTTTTTTTCTTTTTTTTTTAATATATTTGCTTATTTATAACTTTAAAAAGGATTTTCATATCATGCCTCATCACATATTTTAAGCATTTGTCTTTTTAAATTATAAATTTATTTTCTTTTGATATGTTATCATTTTTTAAATACTTATTAATTTACAAAATTATAGATGGTCACATCAACACATCAATATGTCAAATCAAAGATAAAATAAAATAAAATTTTTTATTTCAAATGAAAATGTTATATTTGCCACTCAGCTATTATATGAGACAATTCACAATTGGCTTTTCAATAGATAAAAGAGTTAGAAAAAACTAAAGAGATTGAACAATGACTTCTTAGCAACATTGGCCAACCAATTTCTTACATGTTCAACTTGATTTTTAAAATCATGCTTTTTAAATAGACAATATATGAAACTTCGAAAATAATTAAGTATAAGTATGCATAGAAGAGTGGGAAATAAATAGATAATGTAGTTAAACCATCAATATGAAGGCATATATTGATTGGAATATAAAAATTTCTATTATTTTGGGAATCCATTAAAATAATCCCAACATCTAAGAGAATTAGCTAACAAGAGAATATATTGTTATGAACGTTGTTGGACACAAGAACATGATGATATATTACTGGTCTTTCACATAGATATGTTGTCAACAAGTAGGGACATAAGAGGGGATGATTTCATAGTAGGTTTTGGTTATAAATAATTTATTAAAATGATAACTCATTGTGTTCTTTTTAGTCCAAAATGGCAGGTAGTTCCCTAAATGTGAGTGGAGGCCTAAGAGTGGAATGAATTCAAGAGGGGATCATGACTTAAATTAATGTGAGTTAGTGGTGGAAACTTTAGGCCAAACATGTGTCATAAGCAAGAGGTGGCGACTCGGGTTCGCAAGGGTGAGAGTTGACAAGCAGGAATGGAATTGAGAGTCATTAGGCGATACCATAGAATAAGTAAATCTTCGATGAAATCTATATCAAAAATGTTAACATATTGATAAATTAATTATTGCAAATTCATTAGTATTATAAATTATACTGATAGCTCTTCCATAAAAAATTTTTGATAGAGTTTTTCTACTAAAATGTATATTTAATTGTTCTATGGTTAACTATCAATATATGAATATGAAGAATATGCCACTTGGCTAGCTTTGAAAATTGGTCACTTGAAGGATGATCTCAAGAGTACAAATATAGAAGACCAAAAGAAGAATCAAAGCTCCAATTAAGGTAATCTAACTTATTGTGCTCTAAATAGATTTCAATCTAAAATCATTGAGTAGATTTATCATAAATCTCAAGGATAATTAATACATAATTAAAATTAATTTTTAATTATATTTTTATATCATTTTAGATTTCACTATAATATTTTGGGAATTTTTTTTTATTTATTGTAATTCATTGATACTCATTATTTACATAAATTATTATATTTAATAATCATATAAAATTTTTATTTCATCTTAAAGTTGATTAATAATATTATTATAAATTTTATAAGAGCTTTAAGTACCACATTTAAATCATTAAATTTATTAATTACATTGCTTAATTGTAGTAATTAATAATAATTACCTTATATTTATATTTTTAATAGATCTATTTTTTTTTTTAACTTGAAATTATAGTTCCTTACTAAGCTATCTATTTTTCCAATAAAAATTAATTAAAAACAAAGTTCCTCTCCCTAACTTATTATCTTTGGATTCTTCCTTTAAAAAAAAAAAAAAAAAAAAAAAAAAAAAACTGTTCATTGACTTTGTTAAGCTTTGACGTTGACTTAGAAGAACGCGGTTGCAGCCCCCTCCGCTATCACTTGCCCTGAAACTATGCTAGAATTGAAGAATTGAATCCCTTTCCAATTTTAGGGTTAATTGCAGAGAAAGTCAATTCCATTAATATTTCAAATTTAGGGTTAATTTAATTAAGATAAGGTTGGTATTCGATGAATTAAGATCAGTTGTCTCTTGCAGCTTATTTTAGACTTTGTTTGCATTTATTTTTTAGATCGCAATCATAGTTTTTATTTGACCGTTATTTTTTCACTGCTTTCTATAACAGCTTTTAAAAAAGTTATTTTCTCAACAATAGTACTGCGTATCTATAAATACATAGTAAATATGCAGCAAATCAGAACAGTCCTCTGCGTTCGGAGTCCGTACAGAATAATTTCTTCCTTTATAAAGTTGCAGTCATCCCAAATGGATCCTTAGCTCGACGATTGGGAGCTAAAACTTCCAAGAGATTTTAGATTTGAGGTTTGCTTATGCAATATGTATGAATTTATGATTTGTTTCTCTCAAACTTCACAGAAAGAAAAAGTTTTGATATAGATCTAATGAGCTTCCCAAATAAAAAACAAACTACAATTTGCTTCCCAAGACCTCCAAGTCAGCAGTCAAAGTCTGCATGTATTAGGCTGATAAAGTTCACAATACACATTCACATAAATAGTTTTAATATAAAATTTATATTACATAAATAAATTCAGCTATTATTTTTCTAATAGTCAGCAAGCAAGCAAGCAACATTCCAGCTTCAAAATTCCAACTTTGCAACTCTCCTTAGCCCACTTGCACATCTAATACTTGACATTTGCATTGCCAAACTCAGTCCTTCAATATAAATTATAAACCAACTGTTTTGTAAGTGATTGAACCAATATCTCTCCACAGTTACAATGGCAAGGCAAAGACCAGAAGAGGAGGAGATTACTGCAGGCTCTGAGCCACCTCCAACAACTTACTTTGATGCTCCACAGTATTCTCCTCCTCGGCCACCTCCGGCGGCTTCAGCCAACTACATTAATGGCCCTCCGCCGCCAGCCAGAGGCACGCCGGTGAACTTTTCTCCGGTGAGTCCTATGCCGGCATATGATTCCAAGCCACCTGCTTCCAATATTGGGATGCCTTGGTCATCGGGGATGTTTGACTGTGGCCTCAACCAGACTAATGGTAATTCTATTAGAGATTGTACACTTTGTTTTTTTATTTTAATTTTTTTTAATGCTTTTAGGCTTCGTTTGGGACGACTTTTTTGTTGCTTCTTAAAGTAGATTTCTAGTATAAAAATTTTATTTTTTTACTAAAAAAATTACTTTAAGAAATAATAAAAAATCATCCTAAACGAAGCCTTAATCTAATGAGCTTTAGATTTGATTTCTGTGAGTATTGTTGTTGCAGCTATTATGACTGCTTTCTTTCCCTGCGTTACTTTCGGGCAGATTGCAGAGATTTTGGATGAGGGAGAGACAAGTAAGCCTTGTGTTTTTAATTTCCTCTGCGTTCAATGTCTTTATACATACTTGTTTAATTATTATATAAGAATCATCAACCATATTCTTAGTAGGAGAAATTATTTTGTGCAGAGACCAGATGCAGAACGTCATCCGGAGACCAATCAGAACACGTCATATCAACGATACTGAACTATGGTACCAAGCAGTACCGAGCCACGGTACCGAGCAAGGGGTGACGTGACACATTCTGGTTGGCCTCCGAATAACGTTTGGAGTCCGCACAGAATAATTAATTGGAACGATTTTAATTGGTCCCCGGATGACGTTCGGCGTCCGCACAGATTACAAAATAGTATCACTTGCTCTTTATCAATGAAAACGTTATATGCACACAGGGTGTTTGTGAATAATTCTCTATTGAGATTTTATCGGAATGCTTTTCTTGATTGATGTTTCATATCAAATCTATAAGTCAATCATCATTACCGTTTCGTTTGGGATAGCTTTCTTAATGCTTTCAATATAAAATAACTTATAATATTTTTGTAGGTTGCACACTGGGGAGTTTTATGTACATTCTGATGGTGCCAGCCCTGCTCACCTGCTGGATCATAGGTTCAAACTACAGGAAGAAGATGAGGAAGAAATATAACTTAGTGGAGGCGCCATCGGAGGACTGGACAGTCCATCTTTTCTGCTCTTGTTGTGCACTTTGTCAGGAGTACAGGGAGCTGCAGCATAGAGGAATTGATCCCTCTCTAGGTATCAAATCCTGCAACTAATCTTCTTTCTTTCCTCAGCAGTTTTGGTTGCATAAAGCTTCGTTTGGGGCGGTTTTCTTACTGCTTCAAGAAGCAGCTTTTCAGTATAAAAAAATATTTTTTATTAAAAAGTTATTTAAAAAAATATTAAAAAGTCGTCCCAAACGAAACCTCAATGACTGAAAATAGCTTGTACTCACTGATGTTTTTGTACAGGATGGATGGGTTACCAGGCGCAGAAACAATGGAGGACTGCCTCCCATGAACCAGTTTATGAGCAAGTAGAAGGAAATTTGGATTTGGATTATAGATTGTGGGGTGTGTTTGTTTGCTTTTTTTTGCAGATTTGTTGTGTGATTTGAAGTGTTGGTCTATGTATAATGTACTCGATTCTTTCTTCAGTTGCACATAGAAGCATGACTGGTTAGGAGTGTCAAAGTCAGGTTTTAGGTCGGATTCGGATCAAATCCGAATCTAACCCAACCTGTTTAATGTAATAAATTGAGTGATTGTCTAAGTTGTGAGAAATTTAATGCATAAGAAACTCAAAATTTTGAAAAGTTCACTCATCTGAGTGCGGATACAAATTTCATGATAAGTTGAAAATTGCAGCCTTAGGCTGCTTTCTTTTGGGACGATTTTTTTACTATTTGATGAAGTAATATTTTAGAACGAATTTTTATAGTTTAAAAAAAAATTTGTATTAAAAAATTGCTTCAAAAAGTATTAAGAAGGCCATCCCAAAATGAAGTCTTAATGATGATGATACCCTCCCCTTTATTAAGAAAAGTTTGAGACAGCCAAAACTATAATAAAATTTTCAAAACACCCCTAATGGAATAACTTATAATATTTTAATAAATAAATAAATAAATATTTTTTATTTTGTTTTCAAAGTTTTTTTTAGTTATTCATATTTTTTTTAAAGTTTATATAGATATAAAAAATCCTTGACTTTTGTTAGGTTGAATTTTATATTTTTTAACTTTTAGATGAAGAATGAATAAGCTTACATAAATACAAATCTTGACTAGGAAAGGTTGATGGATTCAAATCAAGACTTTATAAGTTCTTAGCTTTAATATACACAGATTTATTTTTTAAAAAAAATTAATTACAACAACAACAACATCAAGCCTTTATCCCACTACATGGGGTCGGCTACATGAATCCTTTTTCTCCATTGTGTCCTATTAAAAGTCAAATTCTCGTTTAAATCTAATAAAGAAAGGTCATTCCTAATATTTTCTAACCAAGTCTTTTTAGGTCTACCCCTACCTTTCTTAACATAAGTCAAATCTAATACCTCTACTCTCCTAGCCGGGTCATCGGAAAGCCGCCGTTTAATGTGACCAAACCATCTAAGGCGACTCTCTCTAATCTTATCTTCTACTGGAGCTACTCCAACCTTTTCACGTATATGCTCATTTCGTATCCTATCTCTAAGGGTAAAGCCACTCATCCACCTGAGCATCCTCATCTCTGCCACACTTAACTTAGTATTATACTTCTCTTTTAATGGCCAACATTCAGCACCATAAAATTAATTTAGAAAAATTTTAAAGGTATATTTTAAAGGATAAATTTAAAATAACATGATAAGAAATTCTATTTGAATTTAAAATAATGTGATATATATATATATATATATATATATATATATATATATATATATATATATATATATATATATATATATATATATATATATATATATATATATATATATATTAAGTAGTGCATTATTCCCTAATAATAATAATAATAATAATAAGGAAAACAATATGTTGATCCTAACAAAAAAAATCAAGTTTTGTTGGCGACCAAATCCTCAAACTAGAGTCTAACACCAAAGAAGAATGATAAGAAGTGCTTGAAGATTTCAAGTAAACCTTATTCAATCTTTGAAAAAAAAGCTAGAATTTTCCTCCAAACTCCAATGAAAATCAGAGAACAACAATTTTATTGCAAGAATCCGATAGAACGGAAAGAAATTGCAAAGATACGGTTGACCCTCAATTCGAGAGAACGATCTATCTCTCCTAATCCCCCTAGACATCACTAGAGCCCAATACGCCAAGCATCAAAAACACTAAAACAACCACAAATTATCAGACAACCCTAACCCTAGTTTTAGATTGCGGGGAGAATGATTTATCCACTTCTTTCCATGAATGACTTTGAACATCTTGACGACGTGCATTGACTATTCGACCATGATTTATTGAAGGGAGGGTCGACCCCCACGATATTGGAAATAATTCCTTAAATTGTGTAAGGCTATTTTAGCGTACAAATACAATAAAATATACAAAAAGGGCTATTATGTCAATGCATACTAACATTACAATATAATATCTTTTGAAGGAGGACATACATTTAATCTTGCCAGTGAAATCCAAAATCTCAGAAGATCCACCCCCTTCAATATGAGCTGCATCAGCAAGCCTATAAAAGAACACATAATTGACATGGAGTTATTACATGGTCCAAGTAGGAGCATGAGAACATTACTCTTAGCAATGAAGCGTTAATGGCAAGGAACATAGTATTTCTATGGAGTACTTACCCTTATAAGAGATCAAACAAGCTACCATGAATATATTTAAGAGCAAAGCCCTAAATGCAATAGATGGCGAAAGTTGTTATAAACTGAGATATTTATAGCCAAAACTAACATCTTAAACATCATATTGTTTTCCGTATAAATATAGCCATTGTAACATGACTCAATAGTGAAATAAGATTCCAAATATAAGCACAGATAATACAAGCCTGTGAGGTTTTAAGAGGTTTTTTTAGTGTAGTATTTTATACCTGGGGTGTGATGGCCGACGATGAAAAGAAGAGTTTGCGCCAAGGGGAAGCACAATTTTTTTGGCTCTCTTGAAAGAAAGGGTGAGGTAGGAGTGAAGATTGGCAGGTAGGTTGTCGAAGTGTCGTTGGCAGCATAGGGATTTGATCAGCGGTGGCTTAAGGTGGTGGTGACATCGCTGGCTAGGCAGTGCTATGAAGGAATTTTATTAGGTCAGGTAACCTGACGTAGCTCTACGTCCGGTAGCCAATAAATAGGTGCCACATGTTCTCACTATTTACCGCGCGGCCCGACAATCCGATCCGGAACAAACCCGGGAGTTTGCGTATTGCTAGGTATTGGTCGATTTTGCTCAACAAAAATAAAAATACCATTATGTGAAGACCAATACCTAGCAATATCCAACAATACCGAGTTCTTTTAGGTATTACTCGGTATTGGTCTTCACAGAGCGGTATTTCTCGTTATTGTCAAGCAATACCGAGCAAATACCGCGCAATAAGCGAACATAGTAATCCCAATTATGGTCCGAGTCGGGTCGTCGGGCCGCGCGGTAAAGAGTAAGAGCACGTGGCGACATATTATTAGCTACCAGACATAGAGCTACGTCAGGTTACCTGACCTAATAAAAATTCGCTAGGAAGAAAGCATTGCACCATTATTAAGGTGCGACAGATAAGAGAAGGGGGTGATACGCCCACAACTTGGGCTGCGTGAAAGAGATGCAATAATGAGGTTGAGAGTGACTGAGGTGGTTGGAGACTATAATGCACCGACACGGACACGACACGACATGGCACGGGACACAACATTTTTTAAAAATATAGGACACGGGTGTGGCGTGGACATGACATAATAATTTTTAATATAATATATATAAATTAAGATGACATTATATTAAAAATAACAAGAAATAATAAATAAATTTTATAATAACCTAAAGATGTTTAGTACAAAATATCTAGTACAACCACAAAAATATAAGCAAAAAATAATTTAGTACAACTGAAGGTCCAACTACTCAATAAAAGGAATGATAGAATTAGATTCAGAGGTTGATCTTTGGCCTTCAATATCATCATCATTGAATATCATTACTTCCAACTCTGGTTCATCTAGAGAAATATTTGCAACATCCAATAATTTCATATCATCAAGGCACTCGAACCTATCTCCAGCAACATCCCACATCTTATTATCACATGTCATATAAAGTGGGGTTTTCCTTGATAGAAGACGAAGATTTATATTCATCCTAAATCATAATGGATATTCTCTATTTGAATTACTATCCTTCAACATAAAAATTATAATTGATATGAAGTGAAATCAAAATATCTCAATAATAATACAACATGAATACAACAATATACCAGTCTGTTGGTGGTCCAAGGGGGCGAAGTTTGACCTGCTAGGGTAAGAGTAATTTTGAAGTTCTGCTTGTTTTTAAAGTTCGTAAGTTATTTGTATGAAAAGATATCGAGCAGTACTGAGCATGTACTGAGCGGTACCGAACATGTATTGAGCGGTACCATGCATGTACCTAGCGGTACCGAGCTTGTATTTAGCGGTACCAAGCATGTACTGAGCGATGCCGAGCATGTACATTAGCTTTTTTTGGTAAGTTTCAAAAAACAACAATTAATATTTCGGGTGTCGATGTCATTTATCAATCACCAGGAGAGGAGATGAAAATACATTCACTACCAAAAAGAAATTAAAATGAGAATATTCGATGATTGGGTATTAAGTGTGGACGTTGATTTAGTGTTGTGGATAGGAAATAAGAAATTTAGTTTAAATCCCGCAAAATACAAGAAATTATATTTAAAAAAATTCATAAAATATTTAAGATACGCGTGTCTGACACGCGTGTCCAATTTGCATTTAATATTTTTTAATCGGACACATTTTCGGCATGTCCGACACGTGTTGGAGGAGTGTCGGACGAGTGTCGTGTCGGACACGGTGTCGGACACTGCACGCTTCTTTGAGGAGAAGTGTCGGTGCATCATAGGTTGGAGAAGAGATTGACGAAGAGAGGAGAGCGTAGATCAACGGTTGGATGTGCAAAGGAATCGAGAGGGATGCAGGGCCTAGTGCGGTGTTCTAGGGGAGATTGAGTGCAAGGTTGTGTGAATAGCTAGAGCGAGAGTGAGATTTTTGTGATTTTTTTTAATTTCACTAGATGACGGAACGAGTGAGGAACCTTCATATGCGGCGAGATGATTGGACACGCCGAGATTTACGATTTTTTTTTTGGACATTTATGTCAATTAAGTCAAACTAACATACACATCACATATACAAGACAAACCCAAGATCTTTTGGTTGGTCCCAACCAATAGAATAAGGTGAGCTGCATCACGGTTATGTGGATACGTGGATTTCTTTATTTGAGGCATTTATAATTTTGTTTTCTCATTGAATTTTGATTTGATTATTTTTAATAAAAATAATAATAAATTAAATTGTTACAAAAGTTCCTTTTTGGTAGTTTCACACAAGTTCTCATCAATTGTACATCTTGTAATTCGTGTCATCACATCGTACAAACAAATTTTATGTTTCTTCTTTGTGTGATGACCAAAATAATACGGGTATCCATTTTAGGCATTTTGATGTTCAAAATGTGTGGAGTAAACTATTTTGTGGGCGAATAATGTTCGACTTTTGCGTAATGTCACATCAATAATTTTCATTGTGACTGACCAAAGTGCATGCAAATGGTCCTTTTTAGTACATTTAACTTATGGACGCGTCGGCGGGAGAGCAGGTAAATAATAGCAATATTCTATCTTACAATAAAAACATCTAAATGATATATGAAAATAGTAGAAAGTAAGAAAATAGATGCAATAAAATCATGTCCCAAAGTACAAAATCACAAAATATTAGTTTAACAAAACTCCCAAAGTACAAAGAACATATAAAATGCAATCATGCCTTTTCTTTGCCTCTAACCATGATTCCTAAAACAAAACTCCAAAAAAACACAAAAAAAATATAAACCCTGGATTTTCTTATACTTGAAAAATCTAACCCTAAACTAAAAAAAAAACCTAAAATCGATTGTGGAGACTCCTAGAGGGCGGCCGGACACTACAACTTCACCGGAGAGAGGCGGCGCCGGCGGGAGAAGTGGCGGGAAGGGAAGCCGATGGGTGCGGCCTGTGCGGGAGCTCTCTGTTTTGCGAACTGGAGCCGTGCGGGAAGGAAATTTTCGGGAGACCTGAAGGGATTGAGGAAAAAACTTCATTTTAAGTGGGTGGGCCCGTTCCTATGAGGCGTACGCCTCTACCAGAATTGCGTAATTGCGCCTCTGAGGCGCGCCAGCCCAAGTGAGGTGTACGCCTCAGCCAGGGGGTGGAATTGCGTAAGCCTCGAGGCGGTTTTGGGACAAATTGCGCAGAGGCGTGCCTCTTATTGCGCAATTTTAAATAGAGCATTTTACTTTACATGTTATGATGTAGTTTTTTTTTAACTGCCATTCCCGGTAAGTTTTGCATTGGCTAATACAATATTGTTATAAAAAACCCTCTTTTTTAACAATAACATCTTTAGAATGAAGTAAATTCTTAATATCTTTTAAGTTGATTATATATCATCATATAACAAGATGTCATGAAAAGGTATATTAAGGAGGTAAATAGCATAACAAAATTTGATGAATATCACATCAATATTCATTAAATGCTTCACAATGAAATTAAATTTATAGGAAATACTTGTATTCACAAGCAAACCTAACCAAAATAAAGTACCACAACAAGAAAATTGCTGTACACAGCAGTAAAACAGCCAAAACAGTGGAGAATTTAGAGGAAAACTGTAGGAAAAACTCAAAACACACTTGGATTCCACTAGACGATGAATAAAATAGCAAGATACAAAAGATCCTCAATTAGAGAGGAGGATCGTCTCTCCCAAATCTCTAGACAAGATTGTTTAGAGCCCAAGCCTCCAAGAAACCATAATTCCAATCAATTAAAACATAACCTCTCCCTAATCCCCTCATGCATTTTAATACAAAAGCTTTCCTAATCTAATTTCCCTCCCAAAGCATTAGCCTCCTCTCTCTCTTAATTTGAAAATCAAATAATGGGTGGGACCCATTCATTCATGCGGCCCAGAGAAGGAAGAGGCGGATTGTGTCCGCCTCTTATACACCCGCTGGACCGGCCAGCGGGTTTTCTGAGCTGGTTCGGACATAACCGGCATAACAATACTGCCCTCCCAAAGAATCACCTTGTCCTCAAGGTGAAAATATGAAAACTGTTGTTTCGTCCTCTCATATGGCTCCCACGTGGTCTCGTCAGGATGGTTCTTCCACTGGATCAACACTTCCTTAGTTCCATCTTCTTTCTCGCGAACCCCCATCAGTTCTAAGGGTTCCAAAACCACCTCTAGATCCTCGGTAAGTGTCATCGGTAGCTCAGGGTGGGTTGTGTAGTCCCCAATGGCCATTCTCAACTAGGAGACATGAAAAATCGGGTGGATGGTCGCCACTAATGGTAACTTCAATCGATATGCTACTGCCCCAATTTTCTCCAATACTTCATAGGGTCCAAAATACCTTGGAGCCAGCTTTTCATTTCTCCTGTTGGCAACCGTCTTCTGTCTATAAGGACAGAGCTTCAAAAATACCGTCTCCCCCACTTCAAACTGGATGTCCTTCCTATGCCCATCCGCTTGTTTCTTCATAATTTTCTGAGCTCTCAGTAAATGCCTCTTCAACTCCTCTAGCACTCGATCCCTCTCCTCGAAGTACTCCTCCACTGACGAAACTAGAGTACTGCTACTCCCAAAGTGCACCAAATGAGGGGGGTCCCTTCCATACAACACCTTGAATGGAGTCATCTGTGCAGCTGAGTGAAAAGATGTGTTGTACCAATACTCTGCCCAAGGTAGCCACTTGGCCCAAAGCTTGGGTGTCTCCGACACAAAACATTTCAAGTAGGTCTCCACGCTCCTATTGACTAGCTCCGTTTGGCCATCTGTTTGTGGGTGGTAAGCGGCGC
The DNA here is from genome assembly GCA_016618105.1 of Dendrobium huoshanense. Lineage (NCBI taxonomy): Eukaryota > Viridiplantae > Streptophyta > Magnoliopsida > Asparagales > Orchidaceae > Dendrobium > Dendrobium huoshanense. The sequence goes on along the minus strand of JADPUM010001114.1, from coordinate 32,905 downwards.
TCCTCTTCAAAACTGTCCCCTGTAATCTGAACAATTCTCTCCAAAAATGACCGAGGAAAACCTTATCTCTGTCTGACACGATCGCTTCTGGTATGCCATGTAATCTGACCACCTCTCTAATGAAAGTTTAAGCCACTGTCGCCGCGGTGTAAGGATATCGAAGAGGAATGAAATGAGCATATTTGCTCAATCTATCCACTATCACCAATATCACAGTGAATCCCTCAGAACGGGGCAACCCATCAAAAAAGTACATAGATACCTCCTCCCAGACTCGACCTGGTAAAGCCAAGGGTTGCAGTAACCCCCCGGGGTGACATAGCTAGGTACTTATTCCTTCGGCCGACTTCGCATCTAGATACCATCTCTTCCACATCCTTGTGCATCCCTCTCCAGTACAGTTCTGCCACTAGTCTCTTGTAGGTCTTTAACACTCCTGAATGTCCTCCCACTGCAGTCCCATGGAACTCCTGGAGCAACTGTGGAATGTGACTTGATGTTCTAGGTAACACAAATCTCCCCTGGTACAACAATCTCTCCCCCCCTCCAATGAGTATCCTGGATGGTTGCTCTCTCCCTTTAGTAAGTCAGTCCTGATCCTGCCTAGTTCTTCATCCCTAACACTCTCCTCCCTGATGGCCTCCCAATCTAGCATCATTGGGACTGATACAGCCACTGTCTGCAACTCCCCCATGCATCGGGACAGGGTATCTGCCGCTTTGTTCTCCACCCTCGGCCTGTACTGAATCTCAAAATCATACCCCAGCAGTTTAGATAGCCACCTTAGATGCTCTTCTGTTACCATTCGTTGTTCCAACAAGTATTTCAAGCTCCGTTGGTCGGTCCTAACTATGAAATGTCTTCCGAGTAAGTAGGGGCGCCACTTTTGGATGACCAACACAATTGCCATCAATTCCCTCTCATAGACAGATTTCAGTCGCACTCTTGTCATCAGCACCTGACTGAAGTAAGCAATGGGCCTATGATTCTGCATCAACACTGCTCCAAAACCATACCCCGATGCATCTGTTTCTACTACGAAGACCTGAGTAAAATTCTGTAAAGCTAAGACCGGTATTGTGGTCATGACTTTCTTTAACTTCTCAAATGCTGCTGTGGCGGCTTCCCCCATAAAACCCGTCTTTCTTCAACTGCTCAGTGAGTAGCCATGCTATAGTACTGTATCCCTTCACAAACCTTCGGTAGTATCCTGTCAGCCCTAGGAATCCCCTCAATTCTTTCAAATTTTTTGGCAGTGGCCACGTTAACATGGCTTCAATCTTGGACTGATCTGCGGCTACCACCTCTTTAGATACCACGTGCCCCAAGTACTCCACACTGGCTTGTGCGAAGCAGCACTTCTTCAGGTTAGCCCTCAACTGGTGCTCCTGGAGAATCTCTAACACCTGCTTCAAATGCCCCCAATGCTCCTCCTCTGTCCTTCTATACACTAGGATGTCATCAAAGAACACCAAAACAAATCGCCTGAGGTACGATTTGAAGACCGTATTCATGAGTGCATGGAACGTGGCTGGGGCATTGGTGAGGCCAAAGGGCATAACTAGGCACTCATAGTGTCCCTCATGAGTTCTAAAGGCGGTCTTGGGTACATCCTCCTTCATTCGAATATAATGATATCCTGATTTCAAGTCAATCTTATTTGCTCTATGCCGGCACCAATTTCAGCCGCTGAAATTTGTTAAAAACAGCCCACAATTGATCCCAAGACTTGCTCTGATACCAATTGATAGGAAATACTTGTATACACAAGCAAAACTAATCAAAATAAAGTACCACAACAAGAAAACTGCTGTCCACAGCAGTAAAACAGTCAAAACAGTGGAGAATTTAGAGGAAAACTGTAGGAAAAACTCAAAACACACTTAGATTCCACTAGACGAATAAAATAGCAAGATACAAGAGATCCTCAATTAGAGAAGATGATCGTCTCTCCCAATCTCTAGACAAGATTGTCTAGAGCCCAAGCCTCCAAGAAACCCTAATTTCAATCAAACAAAACATAACCTCTCCCTAATCCCCTCATGCACTTTAATACAAAAGCTTTCCTAATCTAATTTCCCTCCCAAAGCATTAGCCTCCTCTCTCTCTTAATTTGAAAATCAAATAATGGGTGGGACCCATTCATTCATGCGGCCTAGAGAAGGAAGAGGCGGACTGTGTCCGCCTCATATACACCCGCTGGACCAGCTAGCGGGTTTTCTGAGCCGGTTCGGACAGAACGTTCGAACCGGCGTAACATAAATTCATTAAGATATTATTTAATCCATATACCTTCTTACATGTAAATTAAGCAGTCTTATGAAAAAAAAATTACCTGAGAGATTTTTTTAAAGTACAGAGAAACCAACTTGACAATATCATCTTTAAAAAGAAGTCAATTCTTAGCATCTTCTCAGTTCGTTTCATCCCATCATACAACTAGATTACATGAAAATCTTATAAAAATTTAATAAAGAGTATGATAATAACAAAGCTTGATCTTCATCATCATCTACTAGATCAATGTTCCTCAAATCCCTCAAAATGGAATCAAACTACTTAATATGTGATTTAACTTTCTTGCATGTTTTGATTAAGTTTATTGGAGAAATTTTTTATTATGTAAAAAAAACCCAAATTGAACAACCCAAACCCCCCCCCCCCCCCCCCCAAATTGACACAGAAAGCTCCCATTAACAAAGCGTAATAACTTCTAGAGTCCATGTATACTTGTAAGAATCGTAGAATGTTATTTAAATCTAAATTAAACTCAATTTTATCTTAGTAAATTTTCAAACCTGATATTTTCCACAAAAAATATGACAAATTGATATAATCCTAACAATATCAAATTTTACAAGTGTGTATATCCTAAAAATTTATTGACTCAATTCTAACAAATTATAAGGATAAGGATGATTACACAAGTAACTAGCATTTATTTTGTTTAGCTTCATTTTCAAATGACCTGCAACTTAATCTTGTCAAGCACGAATATGATCGAATAAGCAAAAGGTCGGAGTATCAATTACAAAATTTTGATATAAAATAAAAATAGCCGCAAATTCTTTAAATCTCTATGGCAACATGCATGGAGAATTCTATATCATGCAAAATTATGAAAAATGAGCACAATGCCACGTATAAATGCTAAAGATAATGTATCCATTTGAACAAAAAGCTTTGTCTAACGGAAAAAGCTCTGGCAATTAAATTAAAAATACCTTTACTGTGTTGGTAGCAAAGAGATCTCAATTTCTTGAAGTGACCTGCCCTTAGTTTCCACCACATTCCTCCTAACAAAAGCAGCTGCTATCAAGCAGAAGGACGCAAAAATGGTGTACAAAACCTTGGCTCCAAGTAATTCCAACAACCGCAAAAATAACAAGCCGACAAAGAAATTGACCACCTGAAATTACCATCACAATGAACAATATACTCATCTTTCAAACTAAAAAATAGGATAGAACATTTCAATTTCTTTATGAACCCCTACTTTCAGAATATTCACTGTTCATCTGTAATTCAGCCCAGCCAGAAGCTATTTAAGCCACCATTATAAAGCTAGAGGTGACAGAAACAAGATTACAACTGCAATATCCTTGCTAATTTCCCGAAGTGAAAGCTAAGGATGTATTGAACTTACCCAGTGCACAGACATGCATACAGCCATAGCCTTCTCTCTGATTTTGTTAGGAAATATCTCAGGCAAAAGTAGACCGGGGACTGGACCGGCTCCTAGTGCAAATGTAAAGACAAATCTGCAAGGAATAATTAATAACTAGATAGCTCTTCCAACAAAAATCTTAGCACCTATAGTACTGCTATAAAATAAAGAGCGTCTGTAAAATAGATTCATTGATGCTGTTGTTTCTTTCATATTTCAATGACATCCTAAAGGCTAGGTTTGTTTCCAGAACCATCTGTCAAAGCAAAACTGTAAATGTTTGGAAGATTGTAATATAAAATTTGCTCCAAATTTTGATGAGATCGCAACTAAATGTAGTTGATTGTTGAAGATAGAAGGCGAGAGAGAATAAAAAAATAAAGGCTAATATCATATGGTAAACTCAAGATAGAATTTCGGAAAAATTAGGAGACGTTCTCTTTACCAAGTTTACAAAAATTATCGTAAGTTCAGATTGCTTTTTTCTTTCCGCTTACATTCAAATTTTGCAAACTTAATGCAATTTTTTGGCAGTTGGCTTTTTTATTTTTTATGTCCAACTCATTCAATGCCCAATCTGGCAGTGTTTCTGCAAGGCCCTTGAGGTGTGTGAGGTGTCAAGTTACAATCTGAGTCCTGATTTGATAAAAATTTCAGCAATGCTCCCACGCCAAAACCCGTGAAGGGATAGCAAGAAGCTAGCCAGGCCAATCAACTACACCAAAAAGGTGTTTATGGGCGATGAACAAAACACCATGACTAAATGCACCTCCAACATCAAGTAAGGCTTGTATTAGCAACGTGTGAAGCACCTAGGCGTAAGCTCCTAAGCACCACCACACCAGGAAAGGAATGTGGGTAGCACTGCAAGACTTAGCTCTGAGGGAAGGTATAGTGCATGCTCTCATGAGCCAACAATCGGGAAAGATATGCATGGATAGATTCAAGCAATGCTTTGTCGAAAGCTTAGGGACCTTCTATATTATTTTAATCATGACATCCCCTCAATTGTTATTCATGGACTTGAAGGGAGGGGTGAAAGCTTCATCATATAATGTTGGACTAATGAGGAGGTGCTCTACTGCAGGTATAGGAAGACGTTCCATGACTAGGCAAAAAATAAAATAAAATAAAATAAAAATCAAACTCTAGACCATCTATGGAGATCACACAATCCTAATTTCATGCACAATAAAACACTTCATTGGAGACAGGAGCATTTAGCTGTGCATTGATTTGTCAATCCATAAATACTCCCATGTGTGTTTATGTGAACCACCTTACAAGATTGTAGATTAAGTCAACCGAACTAAGCCAAGGTACTCTGATATCAAAATTATGGAAATTCTCTAGAGGTGAACAATGTCCCCACTAAAGTATGCCAATAGAAGATTCCTAGGAAAGAGTACTTGATGACAACCAGATGTAATCATCAATTGTTAGCAACTTGGACCTGGTCGTTCACGCTGCATTCTTCCATGCTATTCATGCTGGGTTAATTTAATTTTTTTCTGAATCATAAGTTAATATTGTATAAGTTAGATTCTCAAAATAGCGAAATGTATGCTCAAGACACAATCTTAAAGGTAAAGCCACATAACCATCTAAATCTGTCAATCTCATATAAAAGTATCAAGTCAACAATTTAGATCATGAATAGAGGAGTTAAATATGTGGTATGGTACTCACAGTAACATGCCACCAACAGATAGATACAGCGTACCAGAACCTAGAATTTGATAGCTTGCTGCAGAAGCCTGTAGGGCCATTGCGACTGCCTGAACCATTAGAGTTGTTGATATTATTCATAGAGACAACCAACAAAATATTAATGAAAATTCCTTAATGTGAGTAGATTACCATGCCAACAAAGCTCCCAAAAAGTAGCACCTTTCTTCCCAGCTTATCCATCAAAAGCATTGCAATTATTGAACCTTCAAACAAGATGCAGAGAGAAGTATGTCACAACTTTTTCAAAATCAATGACCACAAAAACATAAATTTTCAGTTTACCTGACAAATTTACCAGCCCTATGCATATGTTGGCGATGTTTGAAGGCACCTTGGCCCTTTTAAAGACAACAGAAGAGAAATAGAATACAGCATTTATTCCAGATAATTGTTGTAAAGCAAATAGTGTTGATCCAATAAAAACAACTGTAGCAAAGGACAAAGTCACTTGCAATGAACTGAACTTCTAAGAAGACAAAATTTAACAAGATGCACATAGTTCCAAAATGAAAGATTTATGCATGATTTGTATACCCCTGAAATGTCGGCCATAAAGTAACTCTGAAAACTTCACGCCATCCGCATCATCCCCTCTATCTGAACGTATCAACTCAGATATTGCTGATTTCACATGGGAAACTCCAAGAAGCCTTTCAAATTCAGCTTCCGCCTCACCAATTCTAGCATGCTGCATCAGACAAGAACATAAATTTGGCAAATTATCTTTTTAAGATTTACGATTTCAAGAAAACCATGAATTTGTTTATGTTAACTAGCAAAAACCTCCTTTCTCCAGATAGAACCAAAAACTCACCATGAACCATATAAAACCAAATTACATACAGATAAGGAGAAAAGTCTAGTTGATGCAACAGGGCCATCAAGCTTGAACTGAATGAGAGATCAGCAGAAATAACTTGATCTAACGTCAACTACCAAACTGAGACTTTTGTCGTTTTGTCTTTAGGTTTGCTAAAGGAGAGATGAACCAATATACAAACAATAAATCATAAAATGTAGGAATTAATAGGGGGTATAAAGAAGGGCTCTTCCCCTAACCTAAATACAACCAAATCTTACCATAACAAAATCCCCAAATCCCTAATTACAAACCAACAATTCATATTCCTAATTTTGCATAAATGCAAGAACTACAAAAAGAGTACACAGAAAGAGATCTTAGCTTATAAACCATGTAATTGACCTCTTGAAAATACAAATAGCAAGTAGGGATAAAAAGGATAGCCAACTTTTCGTGATCAATATGATATTTAGCTTCAATCTGTCAACCTCCCTAGATAGAAGGGAAAAAAAGATTCATTTGATGAAATAAGTAAATTTATTGGTGCATAAAATACGAAGAGAGAGTTGGTTTAAACTTTAACCCAAGCCAAAACAAAGACCCTATTACTTTTACCTCCTATGCAACGTCATATTCTAGTAACTAGAAGATGATCTCCCTTTACCAACAACCTAGAAAAAAGCAAGGCCCACCAAAAGGATCATTAACTACTCTCATTTTAATCACACAATACAATGTCAATACTGACCACCCCACTGCAATCCCTCTACAATAACCTCCATCACAAATGAGAAGCAGTTAAATAAGACTATTGCTCCTCACAGGCCTCTCTGCTACCGCTGTTATTCTATGGATGAGAACATATATAGCACCCTTCACCTGGTAGAAACCTAGAACTAAAAAAAAACTACAACATGAAATGATAGCATAAAAATACTTAGTGATTGAGCAAGTTATATAACATGGTTCAAAATTGGGAAATGGTAAAATGATAGCAAATGAGATTACAACATACATTATATGATTGGTGATTTCAGCGCCCATCAAGAGCCTAATTATAACAATTGAACAGTAATCCCAATGCGCTTGGATTTCATCACTCAGTAAATTATGATAAGCTTTTGGAGTCATATGTCCAATTATCATGATTGGCAATGTTGCCATATATGAATAGACCTCAACAACGACTCTTTGTAAGCCACCCAAAAATAAAATAAATAAATAAATAAATAAACTCTTTTGTAAGCCACCCGTAACTTCATCGAGTCACTTTGTCAATGTTCATCATAGACCCAAGGCAACAATTCCAATAATAGTAAAGCAAAGGTGTGTCATCATGTTTCATGTTGCGCAGAAGACCAATTGCCATTTCCATTTCAACAACATCCATCATCATCAATGTGCTCCCCTTCAAGGATGTTTGGACCCAACAAGCTTTATTGTGAATGGAGCATGACTCCCTTATCGGTCTTTGTTGAAGGAGGATGAAGGGCGGTTTAAAATGGCCAACTAAGGCGAAACCATTCATAGGAAGTTGCTTGAGTTAAAGATGGGTTGATGAGAGTTTCTAGAAAATAATTCTATAAATGCAAGCTAGCCTTGCTAAGAAGACCTCAAGTATGTTGGAAAAAACAAATAAATAAATTGTAATAATAATAATAATAATAATAATAATAATAATAAATTAAATAAAATAAAATTTGTATGCATGCACTTCGACCCCATGTAGTGGGATAAAGGCTTGCTTTGTTATTTTTATTGTTGTTGTTGTATGCACTCCGATGAATCATGAATTTTAAAATAATAGATCATTTGGTGAAACACAAATATGGAAATCACAAGAAAGGTAAAAACAGAGCATTTTATATCTAATGTTTAAGGGTAATTTCAGTGAATAATCATATGCATCCTTTTGACATCACCATCAACATCGATGCACAAAACTCAACTGAGTACTGAAATATTTGTTATCCGCCTTAAATATCACCAATACTATGAGTATTATTTATGTAACCTAGTCAATAAATGCTCTATTGATGATTCTTAGTCAATAGCAAATGTGCAAATGATAACACCGTCGAAGGCCCTTTTCATCAACATGGCTATGCCACAATATCCCCTGCTGACAATGATCATGCCAATAATGATTTTGTATACAATGATAACTCCATTAAGTCTCCATCAATAATTCGCTATGTCGATGACCCACTTTGCCAACAATAAATATGCTAATGTTGACTCCACCGATGGTCCACTTTGTCGATGGGCTATGCCCGCCAATGATAGTAAATTTATATTTACTGTTAACAAAAATAAGATTAATGATTACTTCTCAAAAACTGCTCAATTGAAGATATCTTCATCTACGAATATGCCACCAACTTCATTGATTACCACTCCATAAGTGATGATTGTGCCAATGATGACTTCATCAATGATAGCTCTATTGATTGTCTACCACATCAATGACAATTATGCCAAATGGATAAGTTAACGCTCTGAACCATTTAGTCAACCTAGCCTATTAACCCTCTATCAATGAATAAATCAAAGTTAATCTAGGAAGCATATCTTCAACAGATAGCTCCACCATAATTTGCTTAAGAAGACTACAAAAAGGCAACGCAAGGTTGCTAATCAGGCCTCTTGAATATTATAGTTAGAAAAACTCCAATATTAATAGATTGGGTCTACTGGTGAACTAGGGTAAACAGAATTATAATATCTTGATTGAATTTTCCTTCACTCTAAAAATCATTTCCTACTAGATTAACATTAAGCCTAAATACTTAAGCTAAAGTGAACTTAATCGAGAATTCCTTCTAGTATTCAAGATAGATAATTAACTACCCATACTTGCACCCATAAGAAGTCTAGGGCAATAATCTAAATAAACCCTTGAGCTTCTCAATTAACTCAATATGCCTCTTGAAATCGTAATTGAACATGAAAATTTTAATAAAATTATTCGGATTCAATAGCCCTTCTAGAAGCTATACAATATATAGTGAGCATTATAAGAGGTAGCCTAAAGATGCAAGCCAAAGTATTCCTCTAGTAGGTCCCGATGCAATCAAATCCACTTTGGTGGAAAAGTTCTATAAACTATATCTCTATTTAAAGATATGTCCTCTAAAGATGTCATTTACTAAAAATCGTAGGTCATCCAAATTTCTCATATAAAAAATTAGAAGAAAAACAAAAATCTAAAACTTAATGGCTCATTAATTAACAAATAAATTTGTCCAAGCCTTTCATTGGTCATTAGGTCAAAACACATGCAAGTTCTCCATCCTAGTCCAATATCATGAAGCATATAAGTCAAAAGATGCCCAACAAGCATAAGGGCATAGTCATGGAACAAAAAGGCTCCAAAAGCCAAATCAAATATATCTTACCGCTAACTCGCTAAGGCTAAGAAAGTAGCCATGCCTTTTCATTCGGCTCATAAACTCAATGGTAAAGCTAATCAAAGAAATTGTAATTGAACATAGGAAATTTAATAATATTATTGGGATTTGATAGCCCTTCAAGAAGATATAAAATATATAGTAAGCACTATCAGTAGTCCTAAGGATGCAAGCCAACGCCTTCCTCTAGTAGGTCCCAATGTGATCAAACTCCCTTCGATAGAAAAGTTCTATCAAAGTAAATCTGAATTTCAAGATATGTCCCTTAAAGAGGCTATTTACTAAAAATCTCATGTAATCCAAATTTGTCACATAAAAAATTAGAAGACAAATAAAAATCTAAAACTTAAAGGCTCATTAAATTAACAAATAAATTTGTCCGATCCATTCATTGGTCATTTGGTCAAATAAGCTCAAGAAACGCATGCATGTTCTCCACCCTAGTCTAATATCATGAAGAACGCAAATTGAAGAAGCTTAAGCTATTAGTCAAAAGATATTTCTTGGCCCAACAAGCACAAGGGAATGGTCATGAAACAAAAAGGCTCCAAAAATCAAATCAAATATATCTTACCACTATCTCGCTAAGGCTAAGGTAGGATCCATGCCTTTCCTTTGGCTCATAAACTCAATAATAGAGTTGGTCAAGGAAATCATAATTGAACATTGGAATTTTAATAAAATTATTGAGATTTAATAGCACTTCCAGAAGCTATAAAATATATATAGTTGCACTATAAGGGGTAGTCCTAAGGATGCAAGCTGAAGCTTTCCTCTAGTAGGTCCCGATGTGATCAAACTCCCTTCGATGGAAAAGTTCTATCAAACTAGATCTCAATTTCAAGATATGTCTTCCAAAAAGGCCATTTACTAAAAATCTCATGTCATCCAAATTTGTTGTATTAAAAACTAGAAGATAAACAAAAATCTAAAACTTAAAAGCTCATTAAATTAACAAATAATAATTTCCAAGTCCTCCATTGGTCATTTGGTCAAACAATCTAAAAAACACAAGCAAGTCCTCCATCCTAGTTCAATATCATGAAGAACCCTATCTGAACAAGCTCAAGCATATTAGTCAAAAGATATTTCTTGGCCCAACAAGCATAGGGGGCATGGTCATGAAACAAAAAGACATCCAACAATCAAATCAAAGATATCTTACAACAATCTCGCTAAGGCTAAGGTAGGAGCCATGCCTTTCCTTTAGCTCATAAACTAAATGATAGAGCTAGTCAAAGAAATCATAATTGAAATAATTTTAATAATATAATTAGGATTTGATATAACTTCTTGAAGCCGTACAATATATAGTGCGCACTATAAGGGGTAGTCCTAAGGATGCAAGGAGGAGTTTTCCACTAATAGGTTCCCATGTGATCAAATTCCCTTTGATGAAAAAGTTCTATCAAACTAGATCTCAATTTATAGATATGTCCTCCAAAAAATGCTATTCACTAAAACTCTCATGCCATCAAAATTTCTCATATAAAAAATTAGAAGATAAATAAAATCTAAAATTATTATAGATGTGAACATTCTGATAGTCACTTTTTCAAGGATGTGAACATTCTTATAATACACTAATGGTTACTATATTGATGATCATCCACTTTCGGTTATAGTCATAGCAATGGTAACTTCATTAATGTTAACTCTCCACGCCATCAATGATTATTAGGTTAATGATGATTGTGTTGGCGACCACTCTATCAACGATCTCTCCATCAACGGAAAATATGTTAATAATGACATCATCAAAAAAATGCTATGTTGATAATGGTTATGCTAATTATGATTATGTCAATGATTGCTCTATTGATTTTCCACTTCATCAATGATGATGATTGCATATTAGCGACGATTCATCCACGGCTATTCCAACAATAATAGCTTAGCCATCCACCTCATTGATGTTAAGTATGCCAATGACCACTTGACCACTTAGTAGATTCTCTCCACCGATCATGGCTATGCCAATGAAGACTTGTCAACAATTACTCCATTAATAATCCTCTCCCTCAACAAAAAATATGCCAATGACAACTCTATCAATGATTTCATGCTTAACTATCTATCCATCGATGATAAGATATCAATGATGACTATGTCGATGGTCCAATCTTCCAACAATGACTATGTTATTGCAACCTCATTTGTCCCTTAATGTCCTCTTCATCAATAACAAACATTTTAACTAACAATTCCACTGATTTCCACTCCGTGGATGGTCTCTTTATCCACAACTATGCTAATGACAACTCCTTCAACGACCACTCTATTATTTTTCCACTCCATTGTTGATGATTATACTAACAGCACTTCCATCGATGATGATGACATTTATCACATCACCATTTTTTGCAATTTCCCTCTCAACGAAATCTATCATGACAACAACAATTTTATGACAACAATACCACCAGCAAAAGATGTCTTCATTGTCTGTCTAGACAATTCTTTCAAAATACATAAGTAATAAGCATGTGGATTGCAAAGTTACTCTTAATAAGAGTAACGTCTGAACATCAACCACATTAATCATATGAAAATAGCCACAAACAATGGTCTGATTAAGATGTTTCCCATATGTTTCTCAATGCATACATCGACCGAACATGCATGCTTACACAAACAACCTTTCTAGAGGATAAGCAATTCCCTTCAGCTCCATACAAGTTCACACACACACAATTAAACATATTTGTTATACCTAAACCAAACCAAACTTGAGAAAAACCACACAACCTTAAACTCTCAACCACAGGACCCTATTGCACTGCACCCGTTCCTGTGTCATCATCACTATTGCACCTGTTGACCTCATTATTCGAGGTCAATTTTTCCCGAATTCAATTCTAGCACCTAGGTTTTCGTAGCCTAGTGTAGATGTTGCACCCATAGGATTTCCCTTAGGTGGACACCTAATGACATAGCACGGACTCGAACCTTTAAATCGACCTAAATCGATTTGTCTCGACTCAATCAAATTCAAATCATTGTATTTGAGATAAAATTAGTATTTTAAAATTATTTCTGTTTTAAAATTAACTCAAAACATATATTTTAAATTATCAATTATTTTCTAAATAATATTCTAAATCAATTTGAATTATAACTAACTCCTAAATTTATTTTAAGATACGATGTAATCCTAGCCATTGATTTTGAATTAAGAAATGGTTTTGAATTTGATTGAGCCGGTTTAACAAACCAAGCCCCATCCATCTCTCTTGGCAGTTAAAAAAAACAAGAAAAACCTTTGTGGGAAAAATTGTGTATCACCACGCAGATTTTGATTTCTAATATTTTGTAATCGAATATTACATTAAGAATAAAGTAAAATCTAATAAAATTTACAATGATATAAATTTGTGATAAAAAAAAATTTTCACATTTAAACTAATAAATTAAATATAAATTATTATTAATCTATTTTATATATTTAGATAAAATTTAGTACCATAAATTATATATTAAATAAATATAATAAACTTGCATTTATAAATTATTTATGTTAGATTATTTATAATTAATAAAAAGATAAAAATTAATTTTAAATTATACATATTTTTTAAAAATAAAAAGTAAAATAGATAAACAATTAAATATAATTAATCAACAAAATTCCTATTCTTAAAAAAATGATTAAAGAAACTGTGTAAAATTTTATAATTTATGTGTTTTGAAGTTGAATATTTCAACGAAGTATTTAGTCTCACATGACTGGGAGCTTTGTTTTGTTTTGTTTATATAACTTTTTTGTTTAATTACATTAGGAACTCACATGGGGTAATAGGATTATGTGGGTATATTTTGTTAGTATTTATCTAGTTGGTTCATAAACGATTATTATATATAATTATAAAATTAAAATATATTATAATTAAATTAATTTATTAGATTTAATGTTTAATTTAACATTTTAAATTAATTTAATTATTTATATAAAAAAGAATTTGAATAGGCCAGTTCTAAAAAATCAGGAATGGTTAAACCATTGGACTGGGCTGGTTCCATATTAGGCAAGTTTTTCATACGAACGAAACCGATTATATGGATGGTTCACGGTTGAATCGGCCAATTCGGTCTAGTTTTCAAAACCATGTGCCTATTACATTTACAATTTTATATGGCAAAGCATAATTTAATTGAGAATGACTACAAATATGATAGGTTGAACTCATGTTTCCATAGTTTCAACTTTTGATATCTTCTATTTTACTTATCTTCACTTTGTTTCCTTCACATTTTTCTTCTCTTCCTTTTCTCAATGATGAATTGTTCTTTGTTTTGTTTTGTTTTTTTTTTTTTTAATACATTTTTGCTCTATGCAATCCCCTATCTCATTTTTTGATCCTCTACTGTCAAGCATACTTGTTGTACTCCTGAATTACTTCATTTTCTCTTCAATTACCTCTTATTCTTCCCGCTCAATCCTCTAATTTCTCAATGCTCTTTCTTTTCATCCTCCCTTCTAAATTAGTGTATGTTTGCATCTTTTCTTGTTTATTTCTCATGTTTCTCACGTTTGTTCTAGTTTTTTTTTCCTTTGTTTCCATCCCACACCAGCCTAATCAATTCAACGACCTACTTCTCTTAGGTCTCAACATATCAATGAAAATGGTTGATAAAATTAGCAGTGGCACATGCCTGTTGACTGTAACTGCTGGCAAAACCGCCCACGGTTCCACGATCTCGCACAGTTATCGCATTCTCTCGACAGAAACCGCCTCGCTCACGACATAAAAACAGCGCTCCTCTCATTCGTTTCCCTCACACACGCACACAAAGGAATGCAGAGAAGGAGAAACTGAAGCCCATACCTGCACTCTCGTCCGTCTCCTCCGTTTGAGTTGACTTACCTCTTGCTCCCGTCGATCCCAGCCTTCCACCGCTGCCAGCCGACTCACCCGAGCCTGACTCCTGTCAATCCCAGCCTCCCACCGCCGCCGACCTGACACCAGAACCGCCGGCTGATCCGAAGCTGTCGATGCCTGCATTCGCTCGTACCCTAGATCCGCTCGATCAACACCGTCTGAAGCGACTTCCGACCTCCTGTCAATCTCCATCTCCAGCCGACTCCGACCACGCCAACCGGCCGCCGCCTCCGACCCGTCTGTGCGTGACTCTGGCTCCGCCTCCTTATCCCAATCAGGTTCTCTACCCTAACCCGATAATGGGCTCCCTCCCTCTTTATGTTATATGATATAAATTATATTATTTTAATATAATATATATATAATGTTAAGTTATATGTAATAAAAAAAGGGATTTTCAAACAGGAGTCGAAGACCCGCGCCATTCCGACCTCTTTTCTGCAGCTACTGCAAAGGCTGCAGTCATACCTATTTACAGCATGATTGTTCAAGGCCATCCTGCGAGGCCTAATCCTGCTGATACTTATGCACGACGTGTTTATTCTGTGCCTGTTGACCTGCCGCCGTATAAAACAAAAAAAAAAACAAAAAAATTTATTACCTGTTCGGCGCCGAATTCCGCACGTCGCTCGCACGATCGACATCCCATCTCCCACGACTCTGCCGCGTTGTTAAAATGAGCACGAAGGGCTCTCGTTCGCGCTTCTTCCTCCTCTCCCGAACGCTCGCTCGCCCAACCTCTCGCTCTCTGGACGCACGAGCCTTTCTCCTCCCCCGATCTCCTCTGCTTTCCGATCGCTGGTTCCCTCTCTCCCTCACACGAGCTCCCTCGGCATCCTCGGTCGCTGCTCGATCCCGCCTGCTCAACGGCGTTCCCTTCAGGTAGGATCGGAAGTAACGCCAGTTTGATCGGAAGCAACAACGGGAGACTCGCCGGCTGTGATCGCAACTTTCTCCCTATCGTGCGCGTCTTCTACTCCTCCGTGCTGTTCGTCTGCTCCCTCGACGACGTTCCCTACGCGTTGGATCGGAAGTTACCGCATTTTGATCGGAACAACTCAGGAGCTCGTGGCTGTGAAGGCTCCATACACGCTCTTGTAGCGTGGTGGGATGAAATTTTGTACGGCCGCGGTGTCTACGGACACCTACCATACACGCTCTAGTAGCGTGGTGGGAAGGCCCAGCTCCCCAATTTTCCCCCAAACGGGGGATATGCCGGGGTGCTGCCGAAATTTTCACTAAAATGCACAAAGAACTTCAACAACATAAAGACCTTCTTGAGCAACAATGTAGAAGACATGTACTTGAACAGAAATGTACGGAACTTGAACCAAATGAGCAGAGGACTTGTACGACGAGTAGAGGACTTGTTGATTTGAACCTAAATCAGAATCAAAATTCAAATGATTTCTAAAGACCAAATTTAAATGAAATGAAATCAAATTGGGACCAAAATTGAATAATTTGAACATTCAACTGAACTCAAAGGACAGCAGGGGACTTGAACAAGACTAGAACATCAAACAAAAACTTTGATTTGGACTGGATCCGAATCCGAATCCGAATAAAGCAGTTGAACTCGCACTTGAACTCGAACTAAATGAGCAGAGGACTTGTATGAACAGAAAAGAACAAGAGCATGCATTCAAATGAACAATGAACTGTGGACCTGAATCAGAACAAAACTCCAATGATTTCTAAATATCAAATCCAAATAAAATCAAACTGGAGTCAAAATCAAATCATTTGAACATGGAATTGTACCTCAAAAGATCCCAGAAAACTTTGAACAAGCACTTGAACTTATTCTTGGAACTCGAATTGTGCAATATCAGAGGACCCGAACATAGAACTCAAACTCAAGTGAACTCTAACATGAATTGAGTAAGATCACTCAAGCTCACTACTTGAACTCAAACTGGAACAAGATGTGGAGAGTAGGGAACTCAAATTGAACTCAAGTTGGATCCAAATTTGACATGAGAAATAAAGAATTTGAACTTTCAAGAACAACACACAAGACTCAAGCATGAGTTGAACCTTGAACTTGGGTTCAATGGAATACATAGAAATGGGCTTTGGATGAATGAACAAATCAAGATCTAAGTGCACAGTCGTCCAAGCTAACAACAAGTTGCAAGTAGGAGATGAAATCTTGATGCACACGAAAGATGAATGCAACGAACTCCTACGACATTCCCTACAATGCCTCTTGATTGAGATGGCAATGCTGGAAGACCAGCAATCAAAGACCTGCCCCTACAGCAAAAGCAATCGTCACCCACCTGAGATTGATGATAGGTGGGCATGATGTGGGAACAGTGGGTCTTCTACGAACATCTCTAGGAGGTCGTAGCAAATACAACGGATCCCTACAAACAAACACGAGCCACTTGTGGATAACAACAGTGTGTATGTCGCAAATACAACGAATCACTGTGGACACAAGTACATATATCACCTACGACATTGGTGGTCAAGATCTTCCAGCACGCCGGGTACAAAGGCAGCCCGATGTACGAAAATAACACCTCTTGTAGAATGGAAGAGATGTTTGGACAAATCCGAGCTAAACTTCCCGGTGATCCAAAATCCCTAAATCAAAGAGGAAAACAGTTATGATACCCATAAATACTGAAAATAACAAGTCTACTACGCCAAAGATCCTGAAGGGAGTTCTCCCCAAATTAGTAGTATTTGACTCCAGAATCCAGAAAATCCTTCCCCGGTGATTGAGAAAGGGGGAGGGGGTCAACATCAAGACCAAATCGCCACCGGATCTGCAACACATATACAAGCGGACAGGAGGCGTCTACGATCTACAACTCAACGCCACCGGATCTGCAACATTCGTACAAGCAGACAGAAGGCGTCTATAATTATTTCAAAGTACCCATGCACGTGCACCTTAGTTTGTATACACATAGGTACACAAGGGGTAAATACAATCTCAACCCGCATGGGCCCCGACGAGCGTGTTATTGGTAAACACGTGATGCTTAGGGATGCTGCGCGGGTTGACAAGTGAATTCAAGTTCGAATCCGATCCTTCTATACGGATCAATAGAAGCCGACAAGATTCGAACTACCTAACAAAATACACGGTTGTAGCGACCGGTGTATTTGTCTAAATACATTCTTTTTAGGCCTTCAAAGCCTAAAATCAAGAGAATTCACTAAACAAAAGGCACAAAGCCTACGAGAAACCCGATCCCCTATCGATAAGTTGATAGGGTCGACAAGGTTCAATCAAATGGAAATGACCCCTAAACACCCCGATGATGGCCGTGTCAAAGGCAGATCTTAACCGGAGGGGTCCATTCAAATTCCAAAAATTCTAAAAATGCCACTCAAAATCCAAAACTCCAGAAATCCCAAAAATCCAAATATTTAAATTTGAAATTCAACCCATCAATTACTTAAAGCAAAATCCATCCACCCTCCGCAACAGTTTGCTGGGGTGGACAAATCAAAATCTACTTTTGCTCACAAAGAGCCAAATGCCTAGTCAAAAATATCACTAGGATCCATTCTCAAACAATCTCCTGCCAGTAAGGACGTGGTACGTGTCCTCTAACCGGCGGTCTGCCGCTAAATGGCCACCGCAGGATAAACGGTTACGACGACCCGGGGCCCTCTGAACCGCGTGGTTTCGCCACCAAATGGCACCACGATATACCGGTTATGGCCAGAGCCAATACGTTACTTATTGGAATCAAATCCTTGAGATATGAATCAATAGGATATGATCGATAGGGCACAAAGCCCTTTGTTAGCTAAGGTGGATTCAAATTTGTCCCCTTAGACAAACATCCAACCCCGGTCTACAAGGTCCCCTTGGACGAAGCAACCCATGGCTGCCGACAAGGATCCTTCTGTCAGATTGGGTCGACTACCTCCTCTGACTAAGTAGACCAGAGACCACGATGGCCCGGGACGACGGAACCATGGGATCTTGATCGGGCCAATCATCCATTCCCCCACCATCCGCTTTAATTGTTAGATGGTGGAATTTATATTTTAAATATCAAATTTTCCAAATTCTCAAATCCAAACTCAATTTTCAAATCCAATTCCTACCAACATCCGAAACCTATTGCTGCTACTATATGCCAGATAACACGTATCTCTATACGCATCTGATCGACGACTAGCCTTAATCGAAAGTTCTCTCTCGTGATCGGGAGGGATAATTAACTATAGGGGCTTGCGCCTATAGGAAACCAGAACTCAGATCATAAAGTCCTCACAAAATGAGGGCGAAATCTCTGGGTAGTGTCTTATCTACAAACCCATCTACCTTCCAAAATTTACCCCAGAACTTAGTTCGTTAAAACTCCCTCGCCGAATAAGAACAGCGAGCGGAGGCCGGGGCCGAATTTTCGGAGCCCACAGTGCCACAGCCACGAGCTATTAGAACTACTACTGCTGCAGTAGTTCAACAAAATAGGACCTCAGTCTTTGAGAGGCTCTCTCACCCCAAAGTTTTAAATATGAAAAGAACTGATGTTAAACAGAAGACTTTGCCAATCGGGTTATCTGCACCCAGGAAGGACAATGCTGAAGCCTCATTTGGAGGAAGGCTCACAAGAAGGCAAAGGAGAAAGTTGAATACAAAGCTACGAGCTCAACAACCCCTACCAGTGCATCCATCAACACTCACAGCCTTAGAACTAAAGGTTAATGTTCCCACTCACAATAGATATGCAAATCTAAAGTGGGTTAAAAGAAATTGTCCTACTGATGAGTTGAAGCAGTCTTTTTGGGAACAACAAAAGCAAACTCATGTTCCTCAGAAGAAGAGATATTAAACTATATCTGCCAGAATGCATAGAGTTCTAAAAGTTGCAAAGGATAATGACTTAATGAAGAAGAGATATAATGGGCCATTTACAAATAAGACTATGAGAATCCCACCAAGAGAGTTACCATCTGCCATGGTAACTCAAGAAAAATCAAGATCAGCTCCACGTGGTGAACATTGGAGCATGAAACCTGGACCTCATATCCAGGAATCCGCTATCAAAAGGTCCCAGTGGAAGGGTAAAGAAATTTGAAGGCAGAAACCTCCTGAAAAAATATTATTTGATAAAATAATCAATATATGCAGGACATCTGGTGCAGCCTCCCAGAGATCCGCCTTTCATAAAAAATCGTCAACACTGGGTACCTAAGGAAAATATGCATACAATTGACATTCGTAATAGTCGACACCTTGGAGAATCTTCCAAGGAATCCTATTGTCAGCCAACTTCAACCTCTCAGAAGAAGGTCAATTTTGACCGCACTCCTCCAGTTGAAGAAATCCATGTACTGCATGCAGAGCCAGAGATTTATTGGAAGCATCGCTCTGAGATTCACGTACAAGAAAGAGATGATGATGACGACACCATGGAGGTTGAGGTAGTCTACATGGTGGGGCACGGTGATGAGCCACATCAAACACATGGCTATCGACGACATGATGAAGCAAGGCCTACCTCTTCTAAAACAACATCTCAAGAAGAGCAAGCTCAGTACGAGCAATTAGAAAAGAGGAAGTTCCTTCAGGCGATGAACCAAATGATGATCAAGAAGTACTTGCCGAGACACTAGCACAAGCACAAAGACGTTTGAAACTTCAAATGAAGGAGAAGGATAAGGAGATATCAGAGCTGAATAGCAAGATGACAGAAATGATGGCACAAATGACTGCGATGATGCAGTTAATGCAAAAAACATCACTACTACTCCTGTACTTGCTCAACCAATTGAGCATCAGATAAGAAATCAACCAGTTAATCAACAAATATCAAGTAGTATTCCTACCAATCTTCCAACCGATCCAATACCCCAGGTGTCCAAAATATGAACCAGAAATGAAGAAGAAAATGAGGCTGATCAACATGCTCATTTGCAAACTCATCAAAATGTTATAATTGCATCTGAGTCGATGATGACTCCATAGCTAGAATCAATTATAAATGAAAAGATTAAAGCTGTCATTGCCTTAGAGCATGTAGAGAAATTTGCGATCAAGGGTCGCCCGTATCCGACTGAGTACGATCAAGTACCATATCCTAAAGGATATTCAGTGCCTAAATTCAATACTTTCAATGGTACTGGCAATCCTAAACAACACTTGGCCCAATTTAAAGCAACCTGTGGAAATACTGGGGGCGTTGATGCTTTACTCTTCGGCCAGTTCATTAGTAGTTTGACTGCGACTGCTTTTGAATGGTACACCGAAATTTCTAATGATTCGGTCAAGACATTTGCAGAACTAGAAAATATGTTCATAAAAAGGTTCGTCAGTACTACTGAGAAGACTACTATTACTGATCTTGCCTAAGAGAAACGAAAAAGGGGTGAATCGGTGACACAGTACATCACTTGCTGGCGCAACATGAGTATGAAGTGCGAACAACAATTGGAAGAGGAGCACGCCGTTCAACTGCTAATGAGAAACATCGATGATAAGATGTTACCATTTTTATGCATGGCCTCCATCAACACTTATCAAAAGCTACTAGACATAGTAGCTAAGTTTGAAAAGTTGAACTTGACTAAGTCTGAATGATAATGAGAAGCAGTACACCAAACCCCAACCAAAACTAGTATTGGGAGGAAATGACATGTCTCAAACTTTTCATAATGGAACAGAACATGCAAAGCCAAGAACCGGTGATCGAATCACATCCCTTGAGAAAATGAACAGAGAATATTCTTTTAAAAGAAAAAGTGTGGCAAAACTATTCAAACAAGCACTTAATGCTGGTCTTGAATTACCAGAGTGTAAAAGACCCAAAGAAGCTAATCAGAAAGATGATATAAGTTATTGTCCGTATCACCGAGTTATCATACACCTTATTGAAGATTGTTATGTATTCAAAGACTGGCTTGAAAGAAAGTATAGAAATGGTGAATTCACGCTATCAAATAGCGTTTTAGTTTACCCAAAAAAGAAATCCGTAAAGATGATCGTGTCTTCTCCTATACCCTAAATTAATGAATGAGATAGAAAAAAAAAAAAAAGGAAAAATGATGCCATAAAAAGATGAAAGGCAGACCGCAATCTCTAAGATGACAATGAAGATGATCAAACAACTGGAAGGAGTTCCCAGTATAAAATGAAAATCCTCTATGAAACCAATACTTAAATTGAGAAAAAATCTAAGTTCAGGTGCATCCACTTTCAGATCATTCACTCTGAGACGTCCTAATACGAATCAGTTCTATAAGACATTCTCCAAAAAATCCAATAACTCAAATAAACACATCAAGCAGAAAAAGAATAGGTTTGTACTTCAAAAGATCATCAACAATTTGGAAGATTATCATCAACCATTGATGAGGCCTATAACACTTGCAGACTTTATGTCTAAGCTTCAAATAGACCAATCAAAAGTGGAAGATGATGAACAAGAAGATGAAGATTCACTCAATATAGAAACATGTCATCTCAGTGGCATCGAATGCGAGCCAAAGAGATTCTGTAAAAGATCATGATAGGGGTCAGATAGCAATGTCTCCTACAAAAATGACAGATAAAATGACATATAAGTCATGTTTGATGGCATTATAGAAAAATTATAACTCAGAAGAAGAATTATGTTTTCCAAGTAATGATGAATCAGATCAACAAATGACTTCACGAATGGAGCGTGTGAAGATGAATGAAGACTCTGAACATTCAGTAAAAACTTCATCAGATGATTCTGACTCGAATGAAGTGGCTCAAGTACAATTGAGAAGTGGTAAAGTGCTGCCACCACCACTAAAAAAGGGGTTATCAAGTAAAGATAAGGAAAAAGATATAATCATCAATGAAGAAATCATCCCTAAAGATCATAAGAAGAAATATGATACAAATAAAGGGATAGAGTATAATATTATTTCTCATTTAAGTAAAATCCCATCACAACTCAACATCTATGAAACTCTTCTAATGTCAAAAGATCTTCGAGAAACCTTGATACAGGCTCTAAAAAATCCAGAGAGATATGAAGCATATTTCGCAGAAAGATGTTTGAGCGAAGTTCTTTATGCTAGAGATGAACCAATTGTTATATTCTCTGAAGAAGATCTCATGTTGGAGACTACAGAACATAATCATCCTTTATATGTCACGGCAGAAAGTGAAGTTATCATAATAAGGCGAATACTGATTGACCCTGTGTCTTTAATAAACCTTATGAGCTTGCACACATTGAGATCATTATCCCTTGATATTCAACATCTAGGATCAGATAAACTATATGGTGTATGGCTTTAACGAAAAAGTACAACGAACTGTATGGTCATTTTTTCTTCCTCTAAAATTTAGAGAACTATACACAGAGGCCAAATTTCATATCATCGATGCAGACACTTCATTCAAAGCACTCTTGGGTAGACCTTGGCTTCATGAGAATGATCTTATTCCATCAACTATGCATCAATGCATGAAAGATCTAAATGATGGAGAAGAATTCTGAATTTCTGCAGATATACAACCCTTCACAGTCCACGAAGTGAAAATTTACAATAATGCAAAATACTTTATTCCAAATAAAGTAAAGCTGGTGAAATCTTCTACAACTAAAGCATCAAGCTCAATGAATACAAAACAATCCAAAGAAGTTGAATAAAAGCTTACATAAAGAAAGAGCGTGATACCAAATCTTCCTAAAAGGGCTAATACACTGTCTAGATCAAATAAAATTGTACTCAATTTAAGAAGTGACACGAAGGAAGATGATGATATCTCTGAAACTCACAAGCCCTTGATTAAAGAAAAGTCAAGGAAGAATACTTTTGTAGTTACATTGATCCTTCCACAACACTTTAGAGAAATTGTATCTCGTGAGGTTCATAATATTGAAGAGCTTAAAACATTTTATATACCTCCCCTACATGGAAATAGTGGACCGAGAAGTTTATTGTACAAATTTGGAGAATATCAAGAAGATAATATCAATGAGCTTGAGAATTTTCATGAAGATACAGAAATAATTCCTACAGAAATGCCTATATATTGTCCCAAAAGAATTCAGCAAATGATACAAAAAACTTGAATTCATAATATGGTTACTTGGCGACAAGCATGTTTCTTTCAAAGAATGTGGTGTCATGCATTATCAAAAATGAGTAATTGTGATACAAAAGGCTTAGGATTTATAGCAGTAGAACATACAAAGCGAGATGTATGTTATGTGATAAATGACAAATATCCGATTGACGAAAACATGGATATAAATGAAGAGAAAGATATGGAGGATAAATCTGCACTAAAAGAACTTGAAGATGGTGGACAGGCCTCTACCATGGATGAGCTGAAAGAAATAAACTTGTGAACTGATGAGAATCCTCGCCTGACCTTCATTAGTGCTCCTCTCCAAGAATAAAGTTGTAAAGATGAAAGCATTACTCAATAAATTCAAGGACTGCTTTGCTTGGACATATGATGAAATGCCAGACTTATCCCATGATATAGCTGTTCACAATTTAGCCATCAAACCAGATGCAATGTGAAGCAAGCTCCAAGGTGAATGAGACTAGAAATTTAAGAGCAAGTAATTGCAGAAACCAAGAAGCTCATCGAAGCAGGTTTCATTAGAGAAGAAAAATATGCTGATTGGATAGCTATTATTGTCCCAGTGAAAAAGAAGAATGGACAAATTCGCATATTCATTAACTATCGGGACCTGAACAAGACGTGTCCAAAAGACGACTTTTCACTTTCAATATCAGAACTGTTGGTTGACAATACATCCAATTATGATACATTCTCATTTATAGATGGGTCATCAGGATATAACCAAATCAAAATAGCACCTGAAGATGAAGATCACACTTCTTTCAGGACTCCTATCGGTATATTTTGCTACACAATCATGCCCTTTGGTTTGAAGAATGCGGGAGCTACATATCAAAGAGTTGTGACACATATATTTGATGAGCTTATTCACCAAAAAGTTGAATGCTATGTGAATGATTTTGTTGTGAAAAGCATAGATCAAAAATATCACTTTGAAGATTTGAGAATTGTATTTGAAAAGATCAGAAAATTCAATCTCAAAATGAACCCGCTCAAATGTGCCTTTTGAGTTTCTTCAGAAAAATTTCTTGGGTACGTTGTACGACACAGAGGAATTGAGGTGGATCCTAACAAAATCAAGGCAATCATAAAAATGCCGCCTCCGAAAAGTCTCCGTCAACTTCGTTCCTTACAATGACAACTTGCATTTATACGACGGTTTATCTCAAATCTATCAGGTAGATGTCAACCATTTGCAAAACTGATGAAGAAAGACGTTTATTTTAAATAGAATGATGAATGTCAAGAAGCTTTTGATAGTATCAAGAGATATCTTCTGAGCCCACCCATCTTTGCAGCACCAATTCCAGGGAAGCTTCTTATCCCATACACCGCAGCTTTGGAAGAGTCCCTTGGAGCACTGCTAGCTCAGCACAATGAAGAAGGCAAAGAAAATGCACTCTACTACATCAGTCGAAGATTAATCAGAGCATAAATACGCTACTCTCCAATTGAGAAACACTGTCTGGCATTGATTTTTATTGTCCAAAAGCTCCGCCATTATATGTTGTCTTATAAAATTACACTTATATCAAAGATCGATCCGCTGAAATTCTTGATGACAAGACCAGCGTTGACAAGTCTCTTAGCCAAGTGAACAGTGATACTTCTACAATTCAATATCACATGTCCCCCAAAAAGCGGTAAAATGATAAGTTTTAGCAGATTTTCTTGCCGCACATCCCGTTTCTGCAGACTCGCCGCTCAATGACGATCTACCCGATGAACAAATTCTAGTTGTTCTAGAAGAAGATAAATCACAAATATGAAAAATGTATTTTGACGGTGCATCATCAATTAAACCTGCCCAACCTCCAAACCTCCCTAAAGCTCGAGCCGGTATCGATTTTATTTTCATAGCACCGAATAGAGGAATAATGAGATTTCATTTGGTTTAACTGAACCCAGAACCAACAATGAAGCAGAATATGAAGCTTTAATAGCGGATCTTAAGATCGCTATTTCGATGGAAATTCAAAACCTCAAAGTTTTTGACGATTCTCAACTCATTATAAATCAAGTACTAGGTATTTATAAAATTGGTATAATCGGATTGATTTACTATCATAGGCGAGTTCTCGAGCTCAGAAAGCAAATTACAAATGTTACATTAATCCAAGTATCTCGAGCTCATAACAGTAAAATAGATTCTTTAACAAAACTTGCTAAAGAAATAGCAAGTATAAAAAAACAAGCCAGTACTAATCAGTGTCAACACACGTCGAGTACTAGAGCCAGCAATTCTATGTTCCCCGCAGGTAGAGGGGTCATTAAATTCAAGCCAGCAAGACATAAATTCGATTATTCCTCAATCTCCCTAACAAATTATTTCTGAAAATCAGTAAGATAAACCTCAGATGTTTACATAAAGAAAATTTGGTAGAGCCTCTAAGTCTTGGCTTGAATGCCTAGAAGTTGAAAAGCAAAATGACAGGAGGCAACCTTTCATCGACTACTTCAGAGAAAATAAACTCCCTTCAGATAAATCATTAGTTACGCAGATCAAGAAGAGAGCATAACGATGTGTTTGTCAACAATAAGTTATATCGAAGATCGTTTGAGCAATGGCTACGATGCTTAGGAAAAGATGAAGCTAATAAAGTTATTTTTGAAGTTCATGAAGGACTGTACAGTGCACATCAATCAGGTCCTAAAATGGTCATTAAAGTTAAAAGAATGGGTTATTACTGGCCATCAATGGTAAAGGATTGCACAAATCATACAAATATATGCCACGAATGTCAAATTCATGGCAATATTATACATCAACCTCCAAATCCTTTATATCCCACTATAACATCCTGGTGATTTGAATGTTGGGAGACAGATGTAATAGGGTCCATTGATCCACCATAATCTGCTGGACATCGCTTTCATTAGCGACAACAGATTATTTTTCTAAATGGGCTGAAGAGGTCCCATTCAAAGAAGCCACTTCTCATCATATCATCAACTTCTTTACTCATAACATTGTCTACATGTTTAGTGTACCACGCCGCATAATCTCTGACAACGGTCCAGCTTTCAAAAGTACTAAAATATACAAATTCATCGAGAGACATAAAATTAATTAGCGATATTCATCAATCTATAATCCAAGTGAAAATGGATTAGTAGAAGCCTTCAACAAAACACTCGTAAGGCTGCTTAAGAAAAGTCTTACTAAGAATAAAAAAGAATTGCATACTAAGATGGCAGAAGCATTATGGGCATATCGCACAACTTACAAGATACCAACGAAAGCAACTCCTTATGTATTGGTGTTTGGAGCTGAAGCTGTATTGCCCCTTGAAGTTGAACTGCCGTCACTTCGGGTAGCTGTTCAGTACGATCTTACAGAGGAACAAAATGCTCGCTAGCGAATGGAAGAGCTTGATGCACTAGATGAAGTCAGGTTCCAAGCTCAACAAAATTTAGAAATCTATCGAGCAAGAATGGTAAAATCTTTCGGCCGTATGGTACGCCCTCGAGCATTTCAAGAATGAGAATTGGTCATGGTGCTGAGAAGACCTATTATCCCATACCGAAGGAATGGTGGTAAATTTGAATCAAATTGGGAAGGCCCTTTCGTCATCAAGAAGATATACCAAAGAGGAGCATATCAACTCATCAATCTGAAAGGTCAAAGACCTATGCCCCCAATCAATGAGAGATATTTGAAGAAGTATTATTCTTAAAAAAGCAAGCTGAAGGTCATTCTCTTGTAAAGGGAGAGAATGTTTCTAAGATATCTTAAGAAATTCTCCCACAAGATGGGGCATTTTTAAGTTTAAAAATGTCAAAAATCTGATGATAGATGAAACTTCCCTTCAAGACAGGGGGCATTTTAAATATTTACTTGGGTTATCGTTGATCCCTAAATAAATATTTAAAATCATTTATGAAGCTACAACTGCATAAATACATGGGAGAAGTTAGTGCCTTCAAGCAATCAAATATACGATCATTGCAAAGATTGAAGATTCTTCTTTAAATTTGCCAAGATTTTGAAGTTCGAAATGAGGAGATATTTTGATCTGATAACCTCAACAAATCAAATTTGACAAGTATGAACTGTTATAGTACAAGTCCAGCGCTCAAATAGGTATAATATCAGTCTCAATAAGTCTATATGCGGCCGAGTCACTGACAGCTTTGCCTACTCAAAAAGCCATGATAAGAGGCCATAGTAGGAAAGCACCTGTTTTGTTAGCCCAATGACAAATACTATCAAGTTCGATGTTTGTTAAACTTAACAAATCAAAACATTTCATATTTTGAAGATTTCCTCAACTAACAAAATAGATTGAGGCAAAATTCAGAAAAACAAAATTCAATCAAGTCAAAGGCACCAAGCCATAATGAAAACTCCTATCAAATTTAAAAGCATAATTCTTCAATAAATCTATCAAGCATAAAGCTAATATCAAATGAGCTTCTCTTCTTCAACATGACCGATAAAGCACAAAGCTCAAGATCGAAGAAGTTATCCCGCAGTTCTTGTAAAGCCATTGGTTGAACTATAGAAATATTGTTATCATCAAGGTCCATCATGCATAAAGCTTTGGACAGATAACTATTTATCACCGACTTAATATCATTCTAAAGGATTTAGGTCATCAATATGGATTCTTCATCAAGCCCATGAAAGCACAAAGCTATGGCAGAAGAAATGTTAATTCATGACAAATCGTAAAGATAAATCATGAATTTCTAAAAGACTCTCTATGTGACATCTAAAATCCAATTTTAGAGATCCGTAGAGTCAACTAGCTTACAACAAACATGATCTGCTACAAGGCGCATATTATATTTGTTGGGGGGCATTTGTTGACTGTTATTGTCGGCAAAACCGCCCACGGTTCCAGGATCTCGCACAGTTATCACATTCTCTCGATAGAAACCGCCCCACTCACGACATAAAAATAGCGCTCCTCTCATTCGGTTCCCTCACACACGCACACAAAGGAACACAGAGAAGGAGAAACCGAAGCCCATATCTGAGCTCTCGTCCGTCTCCTCCGTTTGAGTTGACTTACCTCTTACTCCCGTCGATCCCAACCTTCCACCGCCGCCGGCCGACTCACCCGAGCCTGACTCCCGTCGATCCCAGCCTCCCACCGCCACCGACCTAACACCAGAACCGCCAGCTGACCCGAAGCCGTCGACGCCTGCATTCGCTCGTACCCTAGATCCGCTCGATCAACACCGTCTAAAGCGACTTCTTACCTCCTGTCGATCTCCATCTCCGGCCGACTCCGACCACGCCAACCGGCCGCCACCTCTGACCAGTCTGTGCGTGACTCTGGCTCCGCCTCCTTATCCCGATCGGACTCTCTGCCTTAGCCCGATAATGGGCTCCCTCCCTCTCTATGTTATATGATATAAATTATATTATTATAATATAATATATACAATGTTAAGTTATATATATATATATATATATATATATATATATATATATATATATATATATATATATATATATATATATATATATATATTATATTTCCTTAATAATATAAGATTTTATATGTAATAAAAAAAGGATTTTCAAACAGGTGTCGAAGACCTGAGTCATTTATCTTAAATCTGGACGGATGGTTTCACAATTCGAAGACCCGCGCCATGATCTTAAATCCGGGTGAATGATTTTAAATTCGAAGCCCCCACGCCATTGATCTTAGATCTGGGCGGGATGAAACAAAATTCGAAGAACCCACGTAGTCGATCTTAGATCCTGGTGGGATGGTTTAAAATTGAAGACCCTACGTCGTCAACCTTAGGCCCGGGTAGGAAGAAACTTTGGCAGATGCCGTCCCGATTTCTCCCTCGGTGGGGAGGAAACGCTGGGAGGCTGCCAAAATTTTCTTAAAAATTCGGGACTTAGAAAAATCTTTTGGACTTATAAGAAATTTGGAACAAAATAAAGAACCTCCTATACAATTAATTTATCACTTTAATTGATTACAAAATGAATATATATGGTGATAAAAAGAGACCACACTAATGAAATTCATATGATTGAAGCAGAGGCAACACATGTAAATGCAAGAGATCGGGATGAAGATAACCTAACAAAATTTATGATAATTTGAACAATGAGGATTCAAATGATTTTGATGAAAAATCATATTAATATTGACTTGAGAGAATGTTATACTTCATAAAATTGGTAATCATTTTATGAATGGATGTGTTGCATATAAATTCAACAATAATAAGATTATTTATGAAAGCAACTTTTTCCACAATCAATCTATATAAGAGTTTTATGAAAAATAATTATTATTATTATAAAACTTTCTAAAGTGGCTGATATTCCACCTTGTAAAGATATTCTAATGAAAGAAATTAGAAGCTTAATGATAGTTCAAGAGAAAACTGTGCTTAATCAGAAAATGCAAGTTACGTTCAAACATAATCTCGAGTCAAAGATAAGTGAAGAGCAAGAATTAGATGATCAGTATCGTTCAACAAGAATGAGAATTTGATTGTCTTAAACTACAATTATAAAAAGGAGAGAGGGAGACTCTCAATGGCATATCAAAATCAAAAATTCATAATGATATAAGGCATAATTATGAGAAATTTGTAATATGATCACTGAAATTCTATGTTTGAAAGGGTTGTTCGAAAGGACTGGAGTTGACACGATTTTAATTGCAAAATGCCTCCCAAAATCCTACAAAAATACAAGTGACTTTAATGTCACCCCGATGATGGCCGCATTGACAGAAAATCTCAACCGGAGTGGTCAAATCTTAAATCCAATCAAATCTCTGAAATAAAATATATCTCCTTAAAACTAAAATTAAAAATCATCCACCTCCTGCAACCGTTTGTCGGGGGTGATAAATTTGAAATTAACCTTAACTCACAAAGAGCGAATGTTGTGTCGAGTGTATCACTTTGATTCATCCTCAAATATTCTCTTTCCAACAGAGCCGTGGCACGTGCCCTCTGATCGGGTGGTTTTGCCACAAAATGACACCATTATATTACGATCACATATTCACGGCCAAAGCCCGTATGTTCCCTAAAGGCGTCAAACCCTTGAGTTATGAATCATAGGGTATATTCGATAGGCATAAGCCCTCTATCAGCTAAGGTGGATTCAGATATATCCCCTTAGACAAATATCAACCCAGATCTACAAGGTATTCTTGGACGAAGCAACCCATGGCTGCCGATAAGGTGTCTTCTGTCAGGTTAGGTCGACTACCTCCTCTGACTAAGTAGACCAGGGATTATGACAGCCCGGGATGACGAAACCATGAGATCTTAATCGGGCTCATCTTCATTCTCCCCACCACTAGTTTTAAGTTTATGGTGATAAGCCTTAAATTCTTAAACTTTAAAATCCAAATTCAAAATTTAAACCTTAAAACATTTGTTATTATACGATAGGTTCATAACCTATGTGACATCCTTAACGACTAGCCTTAATCAAAAGTTCTCTCCTGTTATCAGGAGGGGTAATTAACTATAGGTGCTTGTGTCGATAGGAAACAAGAACTCAGATCAAAAAGTCCTCGCAAAATGAGGGCAAAATCTCTAGGTAGTGTCTTATCTAAAACCCAATCTGTCTTTTGAAAATTTCCCCGGAACATAATCTCGTTAAAACTCTCTGTCGTCATCATCACACATACATTCAAAAGAAAAATAGTCTGATGACGTGGAGAGGCCAGGACATCACACTCAAAAATGGAATTTTCGGAGCCCACAATGCCCAATCTCACCATCTGAAGTTGGGCAAACCAATTGCAAAATGATTTGGAGCCCCCAATTTAAAACTGATTACATAATTAACCAAATTAAAAAGGATTTTATTAGCAAGTAAATAGTTCTTTGATTTTTTATTTTTTATTTTGGTTGGAACTATACACTCAGCTTTCACCCAATGGACACTACCAATCAATTGGATGGATGAAATCAAGGTTGTATAGACCAATTTATTCAGGTTAGCTAGACAATACTCATCAATATATAGCTAAACTCGCATTAATTTAGTCTATAGTTAATTTTTAACACCTCTTGCATTCCATATTCGTGTTTCAAATATGGTTGATAACAATATATGCAGCCGGGAATCAATATTAGTGCATATCACAATATAGTTATGCGTCATTCAGAGGAAGCAAATAACCTTATAAAGCCAGTGTGGACTTTCGGCACAAAATTCCATACAAATGGCCAGCAAAGCAGCAGGAGCAGCAGATACCCAAAAGCAAATTCTCCACCTAATCAGTAATTTGAGCTCAATTAATTAAAATCACAGCAATCTAAGATAAAACAACAGTATCCATTTACCCTCCAACGGCCTCCTTCACTGCAATTCCAACAAGGAGGGCCCCTATAAGTCCAAGACAAGTGGCAATTTGAATAAGACCCCCATATGTTCCTCTTATAAATGAAGGGGAAACCTGATGGCAAAAAGGCGTGCAAGTGGGGAATAAGTGAATTGAATACAATATATGAATCAGTATACAACAGAATTTGTTTTCTCTACCTCCGTCACATAGAGTGCAGCAACTGGCGGGCCTAAGCCCATTCCTGTTCCAACTAAGAATCTACCAAGAAGCATTGTTTGTAGATTGCCTGCACTTGCACTGCAAATGCAAGAAAAAAAAAAAGTTTGATTAGAAGGATTTAAGAAACGAGATGGAGTATCATCATTTCGTATACCAAAAACAAAAAGAGTATGAGTATTATTTCTTCAGTTGCCGATAATTTAAACACTAATCGTAGTACAGACTCTGCAAGGTTTGGAAAGGTCTAACTATAAAAATAGAAAGTAAAAATTCAAGCTCAAATTAAATTATATGATAGAATCGAATTCAAAAAAGAAATAAGCAGATTAATTATTTCACTACCTTAAAAACGCTCCAATAATCATTGGCAATGCACTCAACTGAAAAGCCCTACGCCGCCCAATTCCATCTGCAATCCAACCACTAAACAAGCAACCAACAAGTGCACCTCCAAGGCAAATACTCACAACAAACCCTGCAAATCAACCAACCGAACCTAAATAACATTCATCGGGGTAAGCAAAACCAAACTAGAAAGCCCAGCTCTACCTTCAGCCAAGGTGTTCCCAGTAAACCCAAGATCGATGGAAATGCTCTCGAGCGGCTCATTAACAACACTGCAATTGAACTAATTTTCATTTCAAATGCCCCTCCAAATACCAAAAATATAAATAAAAATAAAAAAGAAACAAAAACATCCGATCTCAGATTCGGAGAGCGACACGCACCCTAAGTGGTATCCAAACAAGAAGGAAGATATTGTGGCCACGCATACATGCGGCAGAGAGAGCCTCCACGATGGATTACCGTTTTCTTCTTCAGTGGGAGAAGAGCTCAGCAAACG
>JADPUM010001110.1:0-16485 GCA_016618105.1 Dendrobium huoshanense | reverse complement strand
TTCTTTTTAACGTGATCATCCTAAACAAAATGGGACGTTAAAACATGCGTCTCCTCTGCGCCAAATACACAGAAAAGCCCACCTTTTTTTTTTCTTAGGCTCTATTACTCAAAAAATTATTAGGTGCGGAGTACGCACGTCCGCACAAACTTTGGATACCCAGCAGTACCGAGTGGTACCTAGCTAGGTACCCAATACTTGTGCAGACGGTTCTCCCCGTCCGTACTCCGCACCTAATAATATCTCCTATTACTCAACTCAGGCGCAAGGCCACCATCAGATCATTTTTGAAATTATAAATCATTTTTGAAATTTTATGCAGTCCAAGGTGATCCGTTGATAAAGAGTTTAGGCTTTCTTTGGGACGGTTTTTTTACTTTCAAGTACAAAAATTTTATTTTTTTATGCTAAAAAGATGCTTCAAGAAGTAATTAAAAAAACCGTTCCAAATAAAGCCAGACTATCAATTAATAGGTCTTGAGTTTGAATCTTTTATGTGAAGTGTGTGTGAGCTTGGGTTTAATTCACTAAAAAGTCCCTAAAATTTTTACAATAAATTTTTTATTAAAAAGCTAATAAATTGAATCTCCCATCATAATTTATGCTTTAGACTTCAATTGTGAAGTCTTTGTTACTGTTTTTTAAAACAACTTTTTAGTATTTCAAGAGACAGTAAGAAAGCTATCTCGAAGAAAGTCTTAGGCTTCATTTGAAATGGCTTTTTTATTGCTTCTTAAATCACCTTTCTAGTTTAAAAATTAAAATTTTTTTACTAGAAAGTCGCTTTAAGAAGCAATAAGAAAATCATCTCAAACAAAACCTTAATTTATATTGAGATTAGTATAAATATCAAATATAATACTACTCTTAATGTAAATTCAAGAATTTTTAAGCCTCAAGATATGCTGACGCAAATTTGTTCTATTAAATATACTTTTGTTAAATCTGCAAGTTGCAACAACTGTTTTTACCTCATGAAGATCTGGAAATAAGAGAAGAACTGCAAGGGGTATGTCTGAATGAAAGGAATTGAAGGAAATATAAATATTTTTTTATTTTATGATTTGAAATGATGTTGATTTCAATAAAGTTTATAAGTCATTGTGTTGATTTCAACATAATTTATAATAATACTTTGAATTTATTCTATTTGATAGATAATTATTTATTTTAAAATATAAACATATTCACTATTCATTGTACAATTAGATAATTATTTATTTTTTTAAATAAATTGATGAAGAATTTAAAATATATCACAACCAAAGTTTAATTAGCTAGTATATATTGAAATACAAAGAGATAACGGTACATATGTGACACAAAAGAGATAACGGTACATATATTATTGGCTATATATATTTTTTAAAAAAGTGAACGATGAATTTAAAATATGTGGCTCAAAATTATTATGTTATAAAAATAGCATTCTTCAATAACCACTAAACTACACATCCTTTCACTGGCCGCACGATGATATAGTCTAATTAAAAAAATGCAATGGTTTTTTATATTTGATTAATATCATTTTAAATGCAATTACTAAACTCATAAATTTAATTATTCAAAATTTCAATTCAATTACTCACAATTAACTTTTTAAATTAACTAGGGGGATTTACCTACATATATCACTTTATTTCATACTATTTACATATCTAACACCTAAAATTTTAATATTACATTCATACCACTCATATAAAATTTAAATATTAAATATATCCCCCCTATACTTCATTCTAAACACCCATACCACTCTATAAACTTTAATATTTCATTCTAAATTTTTTGAAATTAGATATGTAAATAACATGAAATAAAAGGGTTTGCATGTAATTCTCCCTAACTATATCTATTCATGAACATCAAAATTTATAAAAAGAAAATATTAATTTATCCTTACACAGATTATATAAAATGAATTAAAAAATTATTTGATTTATTTTAAAATTAATATTTAATCTAAAATATTAGCATTCCTCATATCTCAAAGTAAATCATTTTTAGATTCATGATAAATATTATGCTTGCATTATTTTTATTCTTCAAGTTTACTATTTCTTTCCAAAAATAAAAATAATTTCTTCCCAAATACAGTGAAAATAATTTATTATCATATAAATTGATTTCCCAATATATTACTTATTTTTCGTGGCTATCAGAGTTTTCCATATATATACTTAAATGCTCTTTTTGTTTATCATATCTGTTAGAATAATATTTTCTTTTTATTGCTTTAATTAATTTCATATGTATATATTGCACGAAAGCCGTCCCAAACGAGCAAAAATTATTTAGAAGTTAGTTCTGTAAATTGTTAGTCAAACTTCTGTAGCAATGAATTTGTAAATGTATTATTGGTCAAATTTGTTCGCACTCGCAATCCAAGAATTCAGTCGGTATGTATATTCCCAGACTCCCTCCAATAATTTTCCTGCAAATCAGAAAGATTAAAAAAGAGTTAAACGTTCATAAAGATAGCGTAAACGGAAAGAAAAGCACAAACAAATTAGCAAATTGAGACAAAGCCGAGTGGTAATTACAAGCGAAAAATTAACAATATGATGATTTTAAAGAGAAGACAAAAATCAAAACGGAACCGGAGAGTATGGAGTGGATTCAAAACGAGAGTTCGAGATGATCGCCGGACACGAAAAATAAATAAAATTGTGATAAAGAATCGAAGCTGACGACGAATAGCTGTTTTTAATCGTTCATGGAACAATGGAAAAACTCGCAGCGTAAATTGATCATTGATCTGTGATCACAAGAAATCGGATCGAGTGCTTTGGAGAAATTGATTAGGTTTTTTTTTCTGAGGTTTCTGATTTGAGTTTTTAATGGAATCAATTTTGAGTTTTATAAATTGTTTCTGTTGAATAGAAAAAATCGTATTACAATCCTCGGAGTTCTCCACAAATGATGGTTCTTTGTTCATTCTCCTCCGTTCAATTTCTTTACCTCGAAAAAAAAAAAATTTATATCCTTCCCATTCCGGCAGGGATCGGCTATGGGCAGCGGGTGCCTTGATGGATCAGATAGTGGCGTGCCATTGCAGGTCGTCCATTCATCGGGTAGCCGTGGAATCGGGGATCATCGCCCGATCGAACGAAACGGACGAAATTCTTCGCTGGTGAACTACCCTTGTGAACGCACTGGTCGACGACGGCATGGACGGCGGACGAAGCTTTATTCATCGGCACCGTCTGCAAATTGCGAGTACTCGGTGGAGTGACAGATTTCTGAGATTTCGCAACCGTGGGGTGGAGAAAGGCGCGGATCTTGATAGGAAATCGACGGTCCCGGCTTGCGAGATCGTACTCCTCTATAAGATTAGCAAGATCCTCATCGGAGCTTATGGAGACGAGCGCATCGAGATCCTCCGTCGGAAGTTGACACCTCAGATTCACCTTCTCCCATCCGCACAGCTCCCCCAACTTCACCTGAAGCCCTGTTGACAAACCCTAACCCTAGTCATAAATCTGAATATATCTATTGAAATCCAACAAATTCCATAACAGCCATCGATTCGTCATAAATCCAATGGAAAACGGACCGACCTGAAAAGGGAATGGTGCGATCGACGGTAAGAACGCGGTTCTCCCCTCCAACGTAACGGAGTCTTCCGTCTGGATAACGTGGCAGGATACGACCGCCGTGGCTGCAGACGAACTTGACGGTGTTACAGATCTTAACGCTGACTTCGTCAAAAGAACTGAAGGAGTCGCACGACGAAGACGAAGACGATGAAGAAGAAGATTCCACCATGCTTTCGCTGCCTCCGCTGGTTTTCTCTGTTGTTGCGCTTTGAATCACAGGGGTTTAGATGGAAGAGCAAAGTAGTCAATAAAGAGAGAGCTTGCGACCTCGAGGAGAGAAAGGAAGAAGAGAAGATTTGCTCGCTCTTGCTCTTGAAACCTTCCTTTGGCTTCCTCGAGCCTGATTTATAGAAATTTTGGGGGCAGAATTGCGCAATTTCGTCCTAAAAATTTCTCACGCAATTGGTAGCTAAAAGTAAATATTAAAAAAATCCGAGAAATTTCTTATGACTTTTTTTTTCTTTTGACAAAGGGAATAATAATGGAATATCCTTTTTTATTCATGTTGTATAAAAGGAATATCTGTTGCTTCCGTCAAACGGTGCCGTTACGATTTTCTGAGTAAGAGCTTATGATATATAACGAGCGCCCGTTTGTCAGCCAGAAATTTTGGAAGTCGTAGACGTGTTGATTAGAAAGATTGAATGTGTTGCATACAATTTATTTTATTTTTTCATATAAATATATGAAAAAAATTACTTACACCAATTATATTCAAAGAAATTTTAAATTATTATATTTATTTTGAAATTAATATTTAAAATATAAGATAATAATTTTAAAATAAATTTAATAAATTCTAAATTCATTCTTTAATTTATATTTAAATATCTTGAGATATCTTTTTAAAATATATAAACATATGTAAAAGTTAATGATACTCAAATAAATTTATATATGAATTTGGGTCAGGTCAATCCTCAATCTTAAAAAATGAGGTATTCTAATTTAATTTCCCAAAAAAAAAAAAAAAATCTAATTTCTAATTCAAATTATGTGTGTGTGTGTGGGGGGGTGGCTGATACCTCATAAAAAAATTATCTTGATCGGGCACAAATCTTAAGGCAAAATCAAGTTGAAAACTTCTGAAATTAAAATTGGGACCAGCCTAAATCTGATTTCAGTGAACTTATAGTCGAACCGAGCGTCTTAGAAATATGAACCTAACGACCAAATCAACTCAATCCGAGTACAAATGGATCCAAATCAAGGGTCTAAAGCATTGTTGGAGGGTTTGAACCACAATTTGGATTACAAAACGATTTCCAAACATGACGCTCTAATAGTCGAATTGAGCGTCTCGACGAGATGAATCCAACGAGTGCAAGATCACTGAATTCCGACATCACAAAGGCATACATATGTCCATCAAACAGTCCATAATCAAGGGATTCAATATCGGTCGTCCATCCAACTACTCCCCATTTACCCTTAATTTCTCACATATTTACGAGTCATGCCACTCATGAAATCTATAAATAGACCCCTCCTTTTTCTTTAAAGGGAAGGCTCCAAGCAAGAAGAGAAGAAGAGAAGAATAAGAGATGGAAGAGAAGGAAGAAGCACCTCCTCGACTACCGCCTAAGTTCTACCGGACCACCGTCTGACGTTGTTGTTCCGCCGGACCACCACATGAGGCCCTCACCTTCATCGGACCACCACCTGAGGCCCTCACCCTTACCGGACCACCATTGGAGGCCCTCACCTCCGCCGGACCACCGCCTAACGTCGTTGCTCTGCCGGACCACCACTTGAGGCCCTGAGCTCTGTCAGACCACCACTTGAACCTCTGAGCTCCTTCGGACGACCACTTGAGGCCCATCAAACAGTCCATAATCAAGGGATTCAATATCAGTCGTCCATCCAACTACTCCCCATTTATCCTTGATTTCTCACCTATTTACGGGTCATGCCACTCATGAAATCTATAAATAGACCCCTCCTTTTTTCTTTAAAGGGAAGGCTCCAAGCAAGAAGAGAAGAAGAGAAGTAGAAGAGATGGAAGATAAGGAAGAAGCTCCTCCTCGACCACCGCCTAAGTTCTACCGGACCACTGTTTGACGTCATTGCTCCGTCGGACCACCGTCTGACATTGTTGTTCCGCCGGACCCCCACATGAGGCCCTCACCTTCGTCGGACCACCACCTGAGGCCCTCACCCTTACCGGACCACCATTGGAGGCCCTCACCTCCGTCGGACCACCGCCTAACGTCGTTGCTCTGTCGGACCACCACTTGAGGCCCTGAGCTCTGCCGGACCACCACTTGAACCTCTGAGCTCCTCCGGATGACTACTTAAGGCCCTCTCCCTTACCGGGCCACCACTGGAGGCCCTCACCTCAGTCGGACCACCGTCTAACGTTGTTACTCCACCGGACCACCACTTAAGGCCTAGATTTTAATTTTGCAGCACCACCACTTGAGGCCATCACCTTTGTTGGACCACCATGCGAGGACCAAACTTTTTTCGGACCACAACTTGAGGCCCTCACTCTGTCAGACCACCACCTAAGGCCCGGACTTCTGCCGGACCACCACCTAAGGCCTAGATTTTGCCATACCACCTCTTGAGACCCGGACTTTTACCGGACCACCACTTGAGGACCTCACCTCCCTCGAACTATCACCTAAGGCCCAGACTTCTACCGGACCACCACATAAGGCCCATACTTTTATCGAACTACCACCTAACTCCCGGACTTCTACCAGATCACCATCTAAGGCCCGGACTTCTGCCGGACCACCACCTGAGGCTTGAACTTCTACCATACCACCATTCGAGTCCCGAACTTCTATTGGGCCACCATATAACACTCAGAGTTCTACCATAGTACCACCCTATTACAACGATCTTTATGATGCAGATCTCTGGCCAACTACGATCTTTTGTACCCCAATCTTTTGTTGGTTATAGTCCTTCCAACCTTTATCGTATACTATGGTCATTCCGATATCCATCACCAGACAACAGTCTTTCAAACCCCGATCTCCTATCGACTATGGTCCTTCCAACCTCTGTCACCTACTATGGTTATTCCGACCTCCATCACCAGATAACATGTTTTTTTACTCTAATTTCTTGTCAACTACGATCTTTAAAATTCCTGTCTCCTGCCGACTAAGATCCTTCTGCCCTTTGTCGTTTAATATGGTTGTTCCGACCTCCATCACCAGACAACGATCTTTCTGATCCCGGTCTCCTGCCAACTACGATCTTTTGGATCTTATCAACTATGGCCATGCTAACTAAACAAACATGTCTATGTTGATTATTGTAACTCCCACCATGTAATGCGCTCTATATGATGTGCATTTGTACCATCAAGCCAATGCTTTTCCCTAAGAAGGGCCTCATTTGTAATCGACAGGAAATACTATTGGATTCTTTCAAACTGAGCTAGACCCCATGGTTTTTCCCCCTTTTCAGGGGTTTCCACGTAAAAACTCTGGTGTCTCTTATGAATGCTACATCATCTCTCTTATCTGATTGTGTGCTAGATCTTCGTACAATGCTAAGACGTTAAAGTACATATTTCTCTCCCGTCACGAATACTCCAGGATGCAATAAGGCTCATGATAAATTTTTTATTGCTTTCAAAAATAATTTTTAATACAAATGTATCTTAAAAAAAATTGTACAAAAAATTATTTTAAAAAATAATAAGAAAACTATCTCAAACGAAGCCTTAATCTGAATAAAACTTTTAGTCTGACAAAATATTATATTTTGAGTAAAAATATATTCATATAAAAACTTATATTAAATAATCAACTTTTTATATGAAAACAAACCCTAAATTCAGGTTAATTATTTTATATATAAAAATTTCTTATGTAAAGAAAATAAAAATATATATATAATTTTTTATATTTTGTTGAAAGAGTATATATATTGTCAAATAATTCATTTGACTCATTATAAACTTTGATGTAATATTTGAATAAAAATATTTAATTAAAGTTCATATTAAATTTATTTTTAATAATTTTATAGCGAATATTTAGATGAGATGAATTCAACAGCACTCAATATTTCAACCCGAAGTCACACTACAAGAAAATAGGTAATTAGCGACCAACAAAATTGGTCGCTAAAAATATTAATTTGGATGCTAAAGCAAATAGCGACCAATTTATTTTGTCTCTATTTTTTTATCTCTATTAACCCATTTTCTTGTAGTGTGATCAAAAGATCATAAATCAAACACATACATGAATAGTTAAATTTTTCATGACACCATTTAAGGTATTAAGTTATCCTCAATTATTGCATGTTGTTGTGAAAGTGAGTGTTTTAATGAGAGATATCCAACGAGTCCTCAATTGCTCAATTCAATTGTCTTAAGACATCTTAACATCTTCAAGGATGATGTATAATTAAGAGGATTAATATTAACATCCAATAGTTTTTTAGAATTTTACTAAAATAAAAAAAAATGTTACAACAAAAAATGTATAAATAGACCTTAAGAGGATTAATATTAACACATTTTTTA
Source organism: Dendrobium huoshanense (assembly GCA_016618105.1). Lineage (NCBI taxonomy): Eukaryota > Viridiplantae > Streptophyta > Magnoliopsida > Asparagales > Orchidaceae > Dendrobium > Dendrobium huoshanense. The sequence continues at coordinate 8,391 of JADPUM010001110.1, read as the reverse complement.
TTGCTTATTAAACAAAGTTTGAGTACAAAAAATTTTGTTTTTTGTACTAAAATTCTGTTTTAAAAATCAATGAAAAAGTCGTCCCAAATGAAGCTCTAATTGTTGCTGCTAGGGGTGTCAATATTTGACACGACCCGAAAATCCGACCCGAAAATTTCGGGATAGGGTCAACCCGAACCCGAAACGGGTCGGGTTCGGGTTCAACATTTCGACCCGTTTCAAAAATCGGGTCGGGTTCGGGTTAACCCTTTGACCCGAAAGTGACCCGAAAGTGACCCGATTTTGACCCGGAAACCCGATTTTGACCCGATTTTGACCCTTTTTTTGACCCGAAAAGAGGAGTTTGACCCGTTTTTGACCCGAAAATTAGCCATTTTCTTGTTGGTAACGGGTCATTCGGGTCGGGTCGGGTTGACCCGGACCCGAAGCGGGTCGGGTTCGGGTCAGAAAAACTGACTCGTTTTTAAAAACGGGTCGGGTTCGGGTTGACCTGAATAGTGCTATGACAGTTTCGGGTTCGACCCGAACCCGACCCGTGACCCGAAATTGACACCCCTAGTTGCTGCAATCTATTCTTATTGCTTTATTAAAATACGCCTTAAATGGTGAGAAAATAACAGCAGGTCTTGCACTTGTAGGGTTGATTGCTGATAGACTCGTCGAAAAAAGTATTAGAATCACGTCACAATTATTTATTTTTTATTATTGAAATGAAAATTTTCTTATTTAGTTATCGTATATATATTTAAGGGACTTTTGTTGAATGGTTGTATAATTCTGCCGTGTTTCAATATGAGGAATTTCAAAGAAATAAATTATATATATAATTAAAACAAATGTGTATATTTAAATTTATGATTAAATAGAAAAATACGGATATTTTATTTCATTTATTTATTTTCTTAAAACCCAAATAGAAACTTAGAGACCAATTAATGTGACTCAACGATCTCTTTTTAAGAGAATATATGACGATTTTGAATGGCCAGCTATACAGCGCATTTGAATGTAAATTCTAATTTCTAAATATGTAATTCACGTAAATTGCTTTAGTGATTACGAAAAAACTTCTTTAAATGAATAATTATAAATTGCATAACAAACTAGATTTTAGTAACCTTATAGAAGCTGATTGATTGAGTAATTTTTTTAATATATTTATTTTGAAAATATTAAATAATTAGATTGCATATCATCTAGAAATATTTTGGATGTAAATTGTATATATATATATATATATATATATATTGTTGCGTCCTGGAATATTCGCGGCGGTAGAGAAATATATGGTTTATCGTCTTAGCATTGTACGAAGATCCAGCACACAAGCAGATAAGAGAAGGGGTGAAACATTCATAAGAGACGCTAGAGTTTTTACGTGGAAAACCCCTGAAAAGGGGGAAAAACCACGGGGACTAGCCCAATTTGAATGAATCCACTAGTATTTGCAGTTGATTACAAATGAGGCCCTTCATTTGGAGAAGGTCTTGTATTGATGTAGCAAATATACATCATATAGATTGCATTACATGGTAGGAGTTACATATACATGTTTGTTTAGTCGGAAGGACCGTAGTCGGCAGGATACCGAGGTCAGAAAGATCGTTGTCTGTTGATGGAGGTCGGACGAACCGTAGTAGGCGGCAGAGGTCGAAAGGACCGTAGTCGGCAGGAGACCGGGGTTAGAAAGACCGTTGTTTGTTGATGGAGGTCGGAAGGACCATAGTAGGCGACAGAGGTCGGAAGAACCGTAGTCGGCAGAAGACCGGGGTCAGAAAGACCGTTGTCTGTTGATGGAGGTCGGACGGACCATAGTAGGAAACGGAGGTCGAAAGGACCGTAGTCGGTAGGAGACCGGGGTTAGAAAGACTGTTGTTTGTTGATGGAGGTCAAACGGACCGTAGTCGGCAGGAGACCGGGATCAGAAAGGCCATTGTTTGTTGATGGAGGTCGGAAGGACCATAGTAGGCGACGGAGGTCGGAAGGACCATAGTAGGCGACGGAGGTCGGAAGGACCGTAGTCTGCAGGAGACCGGGGGTCAGAAAGATCGTTGTTTGTTGATGGAGGTCGGAAGGACCATAGTAGGCGACATAGGTCAAAAGGACCGTAGTCGGGAATATTCTGGGAGAAATGTGGGCATCAGGTGGTGGCCTGGTGGAGCTCAAGGCCTCAAGTAGTGGTCCGGCAGAAGTCTGCGCCTCATGCGATGTTTTGGTGGAGCACACGGCCTTTGATGATGATCTGGTGAAGACAAGGGCCTCTGACAAAGGTGAAGGCCGCTAGTAAAAGTGAGGGCCTCTGGTGAAGGTGAAGGTCGCTGGTAAAAGTGAGGGCCTCTGGCGAAGGTGAGGGCCATTGGCGAAGGTGAAGGCCTCAAATGAATACGTCATGCCTGATTGTCAGGCCTTGAGCAGAATGTTGGGCCTTCAGCAGAACGTCAGGCCTTGAGCAGAACGTTGGGCCTTCAGCAGAACGTCGGGACTTGAGCAGAATGTCGGGCCTTCAGCAGAACGTCGGGCATGAACGTCGGACCTGAATCTCGGGCCTTTAGGTGGTGGTGCGGCAAAACTCTGTCGGTGGTCCGGCGAGGCTCCGACGGTGGTCCGGCGAGGCTCTCATGGTGGTCCGGAGAGGTTCCGGCGGTGGTCGAGGATGAGCTTCTTCCTTCTCTTCCTTCTCCTCTTACTTCTCTTCTCCTCTTTTCTTCTTGCTTGGCTCCCCTCTTATGAAGAATGAGGGCTCTATTTATAGATTTTTTGGAGTGGCATAGCTCGTAAATAGGCGTGAGATCAGGGGCGAATGGGGAATGGTCGAATGGACGACCAATATCGAATCCTACATTATGCACAGTTCGTTGGATATTTGAAGGTCTTAGAGATGTCGGAATTTGGCGATCTTGGGCTCGTTGGATTTGTCTCGTCGAGCCGTTCGGTTCGATTATAAGATCGTTAAAATCGGAGAACCGTTTGATATCTCAAATTGCGGTTTGAACCTCCCAATTGCGCTTCGGGTCCATGATTCGGACCCATTTGGGCTGGATCAAGTTGAATTTGGTGTCGTTGGGTTCGTATTTCCGAGACGATCAGTTCGACTATAAGTTTACTAAAATCGGAGTTCGGATGATCTCCGAATTAATTTTTGAAGTTTCCATTTGATTTTGCATCGAAATTCGCTCCCAATTAAGATAATTTTTGAGGACGTATCATATATAATATATAATATATATATATATATATATATATATATATATATATATATATATATATATATATATATATATATATATCTATATATATTTATATAATAATATATATATATTCAAATTTTTCCCTTAAAAGGTTGCTTCCTAAAAACTTTGTGTTACCCTCTAACCTCAACATCGATGTTGTTTGTCAAATCACCAAAGCCTGAAGGGTGCTTTGCTTGTCACCTCTTTCGATCATACCTTTTTTTTTTGTAAACCTGGGGCAAAAAAAGCCCATAAATTATATAAAAAAGTTCAAATTACAAAGCCTGTAAAAGGAAACAGTAACAAAACTATCAAAATTTACACAAAGGTGCCTTTGTTGCCTTTCGATCATACCTCAAAACCAAAGTTTACAAATTACAATGACGGTTTGTCACCTCATTCGCCAAAAAACTTAATGATATTTCATCTTAATTTGTCGCATTTTGAAATAATTGCTGCATGTTCAAAAGTCAAAATCCACGCCCCAAGATCAAATTTTGTAAGAATTATCTATTATATCACTTAATTAGACCATCATGACTTCTAATTTCTTCAGTTAAATAAAATCAGCAGAAGCAATTACAAATCATTTTCATTTATTAAAATATTTAATTATATTTATTTCTCAAAATTCAATTGACAATAGCCAATCGATCAAATCAAACACTAACATACATTTTTAAATGCTCATGACTACAAAAGAATAAACTAAAATACATAAATAAATTAAAACCTAGAAATACTAACCAGACTCACTCAACAAGGACCTACCCCTTCCTAGACCTAAACTCAATAAAAATTATATAATGAGCTAACAAGTTCAGTAGGTTATCAAAGCCTAGTACTATATTCAATGCAAGACAAAATAATAAATACACGTGTTTTATCTCAATCATTATATAATCAACCACTATCATGTTGAATAGTGATCAATCGCTAGTAATACAAATCAATATGACAAGTAAATGCGAAAAGTTTAAAAATTATCACAAGTCTATAAACCCATGTAGAAATCCATAAATCAATAACATGTACTGGAACCATGAATACATCTGTTCTATATCAAGATAAACAGTGTAGTGTTGCATACAATATTATCAATAATGTTCATTGCAATGATTGTTCTTGTGCATTTGAATTATGTATGCTAGAGATGAATCATGAATGCTTTTATCACAAATGTCAATCACAAGTAAATATAGTTTGTTAATCTATACCATCTCTTATGTGTAGATCAGTATGCTATGCATCATGAGTCTTCTATTTTTCTATTAGTTACCAATAATCATATCATAGTATATAATTATATTTTTTTTGAAAACATTTTATTTGTTAATAAAAAAAATAGATTACAGGTGCTAAATTGAGCACAAGCTCTATTTAAAATACAACATTTGAAGCAAAAAACCTATGAGCCCATAATGTTTCAATCTATTACAATAATCAAACTGAATTAAACAGACAGAGCATGAGAAACCTAGAGTAGAACCTAAAGAATGAGAAAGCCAAACAACATGAAAGCACCTAGATAAGTTCCCAGGGCTAAATAACCTGAGCAAAACAAAGAAGAAAATTACATCCCCAAAATCAACTGGACTCAAATCGCTACTTTGTTTCCATGCTCGGGCCATCCAAGGAGGAAAAGAAGGAAGCAACAAAAGTTCTAAGTAGGTCCCGAAAAAACAAAATCCATCATATCTAAATGAGAAGTAACCACCTAGGTTGCCAACCAAGCAGGGCGTCCGACGTGCATGCAGAAAACCCACCTCATCATTTTCCTAACCCATCCAATGCAGCACACAAGACACCCAAAAGCAAAGGCCAAAACCGAAATACACACCAACCAGAGGCAATAAAAAACAACAACTGAAAGAGAGATATAACAAAAAACTATTTCTTATATTTTTTCTTATGACGCTTCCTGCTGCCATGGGAGAAGGACCATGCACCATGTGCTCCACATGTAGAGCATATATCTCTTGCAATTCATCCACATTATATCAACTAAATCACCCCTGGTACCCCCACACACCGAGGAGAAAGAATCCTCCAACCAATATGAAGAATCACCATTATTCAAAGTTAAAGCCAATTGAGCTTTCAATTTGGTATTAGAAACAACTGAAATAAGAACATCAAAAGCAGAATCATTTCCCTTAAAACCTGCACATTAGGAGTCAACTGCACCCTCAAAAAATCTATGAGTGAGACAAGAATGTTAACATTCAAATCGCTTGAGGACTCAACCAAAACAACCTTGTTACCTAGACAAAGCCCACCATCCACATTTTGATTTGCCTCATAAACAACATTATTAATGGGAGAACAAACCCTGATAACACCATCATCCACCATATCATCAATCGGATGATCCAAACCAACATATTGAGGGTCCAAATTGTCAATAGAAAAAGCCAAAATAACCAAAACCCCTAAATTATATGAGGCAATATCACCACCAATAACAGGGGTCAAAAGCACATGTCAGACAAAAGCTCATTACCACACCTATCTAACGTAAATCATCATCTTGTATACCAAAATCTCTTACAACATCACCTTCCCTACACCCGAGCACCATTCCAACACCACCATTGCCATGATAATCAGAAGAGGGATGAATAAGAGTTGGACACTCCATAACATGACTATAAGACTTATGAGGGAAATTATCTAAAGAAGCATTACTATCAGCAGGGACAAGAGTAAGAGGGGGAACGTCAATTGTAGCCTCCTTTACATTCACCCTAATACCCTTCTGATTAGAACCCACACTAGCATGATGGGGTAAAGAAATATTAGCTAATGAGGGAGAAGAATATGAAAATTCACTCTCGAATGACCCAAGGCCTTGCAATGGTCACACAAAAAAAGAAGGAAATACGTCCATATCAACATGTTGAATATAACCATACTTTTCAGGACCAAGATAAATACGATCAGGAAACCATTTGGAGACATCAAGCTCTACTAACACAAGAACAACAGAGGGCCTCGAGCCAACGGAGGTGGCATTGTCGATCTTTAAATGTTTACCAAACAAAGAACTCAAGCCATGAGAATCCAAGAAGAGAAGGGGGGGGGGGGGGGGGGGGGGGTTAGGGAAGGAAACTCACATTGGAACTGTAATGCCCCGAGATCAAACTTGGAAAGAATGTCGATCAATAGCCAAACAATTTACCAGAGTTATCTATAAACCATCATTAAGCAATCTATCAAACATCTATAAAATTAAAACATCAATATTCAAGTCGATTCATACACAAAACATCATATACAATACTCAGGAACTACAATATCAATACAAGTAGAGAAATCTATCCTGTCCTGAGTACAAAAGAATCATCTATCGATCGAAGGAACTAAAACCTGTCAATCTGAATCAACTCCTATCTCCTGCTCCCGATCCCTGACCTGAAAATATCAACCACATATAATGAGCTTTACAAAGCCCAGCAGGTCACCTAATACCTATAACTGAAATCAAAGCACGGCAATGCTATCAATATGCATGTCAATCTATCAATCCAAATCAATCAATGGTCAATGAGTCTATGCAGCGGAAATCAATAGTCAATAAAACCAGTCAATGCAGCGGCAGGCATTCGATAAATCAATTCAATCAATCATTGTCGTCAATCAAATCGATACGGTCTAATCAATAGAATCAAATCAATACGATCTAGTTCATGAAATCAATCGAGAAAAGCGATACGAAACAATAGCAGTCAATACAGTGTAGAACAATAGCAACAGTGAATCTATAAATCTATAGGCAGCAATACAATGAATCTATATGATGTCCATGCTATCAATGCAATATCTATAGCTATCTATGTCCATATCAATGCTCAGTAGTCAACAGTAGTCAATGCTCGGTAATCAATCGATGAAATCAATAAAATCCGTACGATACAGTAAATCTGATCAAAATCAATAGAGCAGAAATCGATAAAGAAATAGATCCGTAAATCAATACGTAAACATGCAATTCAATACTATATACTGAACAAGTACAATCTACTGGCTATGTTTGCTGTTGTAGAATCCATATTGCTGTTGTAGATATCAATTTACATTGGTTCAATCAATAAGAGTCGTCACTCTTTTCGCCCGTCGGCATATCAATAAACTCCTTATAGCTCCCCAATCGTTATATCAATGATCATGGTTTAAAGGAAAGCCCGTCGGCCCACCCATCCTGTACAGGTATCAACAATCTTCTACCAATGTTCAACCAGGTTCTACTTTCGATCAGTATCAATAGTCAATTCAATCATAAACAATTCAATAGTCAATATTAAAGCAATCGTATCAATAATCAATGCAATATCAGTTCAATCTATCAATCCTGCGATTCAGGAATCGTACGAAAATCGGGCAGCGTAACGGTAGTCGGTCAAATTACACAAAAATCCTGCAAAAAGACACAATTTCCAAATCTTTCCAAATTACAATAGAATCTATAACGTCAATACAAGATTATCGATCTATAGAATCCAAATCAATCAAGTCCCGATTATTTTCTATTCGATTAAAAATCGATTAAAATCACGTATAATCAATTCCGACCGTAAAATCTTCGTAGAATACAGTCAAATCGTGTACAATAATCATATCTATAACATATCAGAAGTTGTGCGGTGGAAGTTGTGTCAAAATCGAAATCATGTCGAAAAGTCGACTACGAAAACACAAAACGCATCCCAACTCGGTCAAAACACAACATCTTTGAAACAGAAATATGGTTCGGAGTCCTTACCACGAGATCTTCTCTTTTCCCCACAGCAGCGTCGGACGAAAAGCGCTCCGCGGTCTCCGAAAACCACTTTTCTCTTTTTCCTTTCTCTTTCTCTCTCCTCAGATATTTCTGATTTTAAATTTGATTTTTCTCTCTCCTCAAAACGAGCTCATTTCCTTATATCATACACGATCGGCCTGGCCGATCGTCCCATATCGTCCTGGACTATCAGATCAATTCTGGTCGTCCTGGCCGATACTCCAGGGCGATGATCAGGATGATTTTTAGAACAGTGCAGATCGTCCTGGACGATCTCCAATATCTCATGGACGATTCTGTCCAGAATAGCTCAGAAATCAGCTGTTTTCCATGCACTGATCGGCCTGGACGATCCCAAACTTGCGTCCTGGTCCGATTCTG
>JADPUM010001109.1:0-15735 GCA_016618105.1 Dendrobium huoshanense | reverse complement strand
TTTTGGTCCATCATCAAAAGAAAATCCTCTAGTTCAAGTTCTTGGGCATTATAATCAACTATTCTTAAAAAAAAATTATCTTTAAAATTCATACCTTGAAGTGTAAGAAGGCACAGGTATTTGCTCTTCATCTTTCACTCAACTTGCCATGTGGCTTCTCATTTCATTTGGATATTTTAGAGAATCTTTTTGTTGCAAAGTTGTTTACCTTGTCGGTTTAAACTTTGTTTAATAGTTATTTGTATGTTAATTTGGGTTTTATGAAATCTCTCTTTAGGGTTGTAGCGGACGATTTGAGTTGGATGAAATACATTACATTTGTGAGATGACACATGACAAACATCTCGCACATTGTTTACATGTTATTAGTTTATTTTCAACTATTTTATCTTTAATAGATATTAACTCAACATTTTTTCTAACATTATCTTTCCTTAATTTACTCCTAATTTTTCCATAAATGACACATCATCTTAATATTGTCATTTTTCGCCGCACTCAACTTAGCTCTGAGGATTTTTTATCGTTGAACGCTCAGTCTATATATAACATTCTTAGCATAATTACAATTTTAAATTTACTTTTTAGTCTCATGCCTCTTATAGCAAGATACTCTCTAGACGCTTTCCTATTTTAACTATCCAATCCTAACTTTGAAAGGAATTCTTCTATGAAATAGATTCAGGAAATTTAAACATGTCGCTTCTAGGTATTAATTTACCTTCTAATGATTTAGATTAATGATTGTTAATCTCATGCCTCTAAAATTGCATATAATATATATGAAATTAAAATCGTCAGTTCTATTTAGCCTTTTCCGCGAACGAGAAGCCCTATTTTTCCGATCCATGAAAGAAATCTTCTAGGGCGGACTGGGAGAGCTCGCAGTCGACGCCAAACGGAGCCCGCTGCCTTCGCCTCCCGTTCCTTCGTCATTTCTGCTCGGCCAAGCAGAGCTCGTCTTTCCCATTCCTTCGTTCTTGCGTTATTTCTACTGTCATTCAAGGCAAAGTTCGCAATCAAGGCCAAACAGAGCACCTTCTGCCCGCAAGAGAGCCAATACCTGTAAGTGAATTTTGTCACCATTTATTCTCGTCATTGTTGAAAAACCTAAGGTACATGCTCGGTACCGCTCAATACATGCCCGATACTGCTAGGTACATGCTCGGTACTGGTCGGTACATGCTCGGTACTGGTAGGTACATGCTCGGTACATGCTCGGTACTGGGAGCTACATGCTCGGTACTGGTAGGTACATGCTCGGTACTGCTCGGTATTACTAGGTACATGCTCGGTACTGCTCGGTATATGCTCGGTACTGCTAGGTACATGCTCGGTACCACTCGGTATTTTCACATACAGGTCGAACCCCGCCAGGGGCATCGCCCCCTTGGACCCCCGGCAGACCGGTATATTGTTTTATTCATGTTGTGATTTTTTTTTTATTTCACTTCATATCAATTTAATTCGATGTATTCATATGCATGATTGGTTTGTTAGCAAAATGAGCTCGGCTGCTGGTGGGAGTGGATTAGGTGAAGGTTCAAAAGAGCCATCTGTAGAAACTGATAAGCCATTATGGATTCATATTACAAAGTTAGGAAAAACATTTGAAGGAGGAGGGAATGTGTCATTCAAAAGCAATTATTGTGGTGGCACCTACAAAAGATCTTATTCTAGGGTGAAGGCACATCTACTTAAAATTTCTGGCCATTGAATAAAAATGTGTCCTAAGATTACTACGTCGCAGTTGATTGAATTGAACAGACAAGTTGATGAAGCTGAATCTAGGATCCAAAGGACACTCCCTAAAGAGGTACCTTTGCCATCTACTCATGGCTCATCTCACACTTCTTCCTCATCTGTGAGAGTTGATCAAGCTTTATTATTTAGAAGTGAAGGATATGAAACAAAGAAAAGAAAAAGAGTAGCCAGTAGTCCTCTAGAGAAGGCTTTTAATTTGCAGCAGCGAGAGGAATTGGATGGTGAAATAGCAAGGATGTTTTTTTCAGCGGGACTTCCTTTCAACCTTGCAAGGAATCCTCATTATAAAAATGCATTCATTTTTGCATGTAACAACAACCTCGCAGGATATGTTCCACCTGGCTACAATGCATTAAGATCGAAATTATTAGGAAGAGAAAGAGCACATATTGAGACATTGCTTGAACCAACAAAAGGAGTGTGGAAAGAAAAATGTGTTAGTTTGGTGTGTGATGGTTGGACAGATCCTCAAAGAAGACCCCTTATTAATTTCATGGCTGTTACAGAGAATTACCCAATGTTCATTAAAGCAGTGAATTGTGAAGGAGAATACAAGGATAAACATTTTATTGCCAATTTGATTAAAGAGGTGATAATCATGATTGGGCCTTCAAATATTGTGCAGGTTATTACAGATAATGCACTGGTGTGTAAAGCTGCAGGATTATTGGTGGAGCAAACTTATCCCCATATATTTTGGACACCCTGTGTTGTGCACATTTTAAATCTTGCTCTAAAAAATATTTGTGCAACAAAGAATATAGAGGCTAGTGAAATTATCTATGCTGAATGTCATTTGATAACAGTGGTTGCATATGATGCTGTTCTAATCATAAATTTTATTATGAACCATTCTATGAGACTTTCAATGTTTAATGATTTCTCCCACTTGAAAATGCTAGCTGTTGTTGAAACTCGTTTTGCCTCTGTAATAATTATGTTGAGAAGATTCAAACAAATTAAAAATGCTCTTTAATCTATGGTGATTTGTGAGAAGTGATCTTGCTATCGAGAAGATGATGTTGGGAAGACAAGGTATGTTAAAGAAAAGGTCTTAGATGATTTGTGGTGGGATAATGTAGACTACATTTTGGCTTTCATTGATCCAATTTATGATATGTTGAGAGAGGCTGACACAGATAAATCATATCTACATTTGATTTATGAGATGTGGGACTCTATGTTAGCAAAAGTGAAAGAAATTATATACAGACATGAAAGAAAGTCACATGATGAAGACTCAAGTTTTTGGAGCATTGTTTATACTATTCTTGAATATAGGTGGAGCAAAAGCAACACACCTTTGCATTGTTTGGCTCATTCATTAAATCCAAGGTATATTTATATTTATCTTTTAAATTAATTTAAATTTGTTGGTAAATGAACATATAATTTAATATGCTTTGTATTATTTGAAGGTATTCAAGTAAAGAGTGGCTTCAAGAAGACCCTCAACATGTTTCACCACAAAAAGATTTAGAAGTTTCAAATATGAGAAAGATATGCCTGAAAAGATATTTTCCAAATGAGGAGGAGAGAAGAAAAATTAATATAGAACTTGCAAAGTTCTTTGGATATTTAGAGGATTTTGGTGATCAAGAATCTTTGGTTGATAGATGGAGGATGTATCCAAAAATGTGGTGGTTGATTCATGGAGCTTCAGCACCACTTCTTCAAACAATAGCAATAAAACTTCTTGGTCAAGTATCATCCTCTTCCTGTTGTGAGAGAAATTGGAGCACATACTCATTTATTCAATCAATGAAGAGGAATAAAATAACTCCACAACGCGCTGAAGATTTAGTTTATGCGCATACAAATCTTCGTCTTCTATCAAGGAAAACCCCACTTTATATGACAGGTGATAACAAGATGTGGGATGTTGCTGGAGATGAGTTCGAGTGCCTTGATGATATGGGATTATTGGAGGTTGCAAATCTTTCTCTAGATGAACCAGAGTTGGAAGCAATGATATTCAATGATGATGATATTGAAGGTCAAAGACCAACATCTGAATCTAATTTTATCATTCCCTCTATTGAGTAGTTAGACCTTCATGTTGTATTAAATGATTTTTTGCTTATATTTTTGTGTTTGTACTAGACATTTTGTACTAAACATCTTTATGTTATAAGCTAAACAAGTTATCATGAATTGATTTATTATTGCTTGACATTTTTACTATAATGTTACCTTAATTTTTATATATTATATTAAAAAATTATTATGCCGTGTCCACGCTGCACTCGTGTCCTATATTTTTAAAAATTGCCGTGTCCCGTGTCCGTGTCGTGTCGTGTCCGTGTCGCCGTGTCCGTGTCGGTGCATCATAGATATGAACTTATTCTACTAAATTTAAGCTTGATATCTTTTAAATATTTTCTCTATTTCTTTAACTTTTATTTATTTTTTAGGAGTGTTCATCAATTAGAATCATGCTGACATATACACCCAAACATCTCACTTTGAATATTTATCATACATCTTGATAACTTATAAAAAATATTTAATTAATGCAAACTCTTTATTGTAAATCTATTTTTATTGAAAAATTTTTAATCACTGCACTGCTTCTAATACTAGTTAATACTCTATTATACATGATTTTAATAACCTAAACATACTTCTGACACATCTTTCTTTTTTAATGTTCATTAAATCAATTCTTTTGTACTCAATTATGTCTTCTTATAATGAATAAAAATATATGATGATTATCTATTCAGCTAATATTTGTTGATAATAAAAACATATAATGTTGAGTCAGACTACTTAGAGTACCCGTTAATGAAACTTACGAAAGTCTTGAGAATTAGGATGCATGATGACTCAGATATTAATGTTTATTAATCCAGCTAATATGATGATTAATGTGTTTTCATGTAACGAAAAACTTGGTTTTAACAGAATAGTTACTGAGCAAGTCAACAATTGAACTTTTTAATATAAATAAGCACTTTTTAAGCCCAATTGATAATAAAATAATCATAATTTTTTGAGAATTTAAGAATTTTAAAACAAATAAAATCAGCAAAAAAAAAAAAAAAGACTTAGTTTTTGACCAAAATTAGGAGTATTAAACTAGTTTGAAGAAATAAACAAGGAATAAAATTAGCGTGTTGAAAAATATAAAAAAAGTATGGCCTTTTATCAATACAAGCATATGATTTTCGCTGGAATTAGATAATCACATTTACTTTCTCACTGCTTTACCTTTTAGACTATAATTAAAATTCTGTTTGATATTACTTTCTTGTTACTTTCTAGAAATATCTGTTGTTCGTAGCTATTTTTTATAACCAGAGTTGCAAATTTGTGGTTACTTTAAGAAACTAAATGGTTTGATTTTTTTAAAAGGAACATGTTTATAATATCCATAGTAGATTTCAAAAAGTTATTTTTCTCACAACAGTTTTATAAAACTACGCAATTGTCTCAAACAAACCCTAATTATGATTGAAAATTTTAGGATATTAATTGAATGGCCAAACGACGTCCAATTCTTTCATGTTTATGGTCAAATTGAGCAACTTGATGAGACGAAGCCAATAAGCTCAAGATCATTCAATTCTAAGATCATTAAGTCACTCAAATATTTAATAAATAGTCTATGATCAAATAATTCAATATGAATCTTGTAGTTTCGAGCCTAGAGCTTTAAGCTAGACAAAGACTTGAAATTAGATAGAGCTTGAAAATCCGAAGAATTTTAAAGCTCTATTCGACATTCGACTACTATTGTCCAACCACTGTCTTCTAATAGTTGTCATCTGATTGCCAACGACTGACTCTTATAGTTTATTTATCATTGTCATATTAATGTCATCGAACTGTTGTTACCTGACAACCATCAACTAATCATTGTTATACGACCAACATTGTTTGAGCATCATTGCCCACCTAACATCATTCAATTGGTGTCATTATTCGGTCACCCTATCTTCGAGAATCTCTACTACAACTGCAAGACACAAAGCAAGTGCTCCAAATTTTGTAATACCACTTATCCATTTGCGGGGAAGATTATATTTTTTGTAACTTTAAGTATATAGTGGATTATTTCAATTGGGTTAGGCACCACAAATTTTTTTTTCTTATAAAAAATTTTAATGTCTCATGCATTTTTATCTTTTATCTCTCTGTGTTAGATCTTCATGCAAAATTGGGATGTAAAACTCTCTCTCTATCATTGTGAATTTTCTAGCACTCAATAATATAATATTGACATATAAAATGAAGGAAAATGACATCATTTAAAAAAATATATATATATTTACTAATGTAAAAGCAGCCAAGTCCTTAGTTGAATTTAGATATTATGGTGTCTATTGTCAAAACTTGTAGTTCATTAGATATTTATAATATCTATTTATGGCGGTTTTTTAAGTGATACATGATGACTATGTTGTTTTTTTGCTGTTTTAATGCGGATCAATCTCTGGAATTCTCGGAAAAGATTGCTTATGAAAATTATCCATATTACTAACCAATTGGATATCTTCAATCATGAATTCTGTTTTTCTCTGTGCAGGCTATTGCTTCTCCTCGGGAATTCTTGCTGAATAAAGTTCCATTCCCTTTGCCAACTCCAGTTATATTCAATCTGGATCATATCAATGCACTTACAATGGATGCAGTAGTATCCGAAAATGGTTCGTATCATTAAAAAAAAAAAAAAAACAATTTTTTTTTTGTCTTCACATCTCCATCACCCTTAAGCATATAATGGTCTTCTTTCAGCTTTGACATTCAACGATCTTGGCATAGTTCCTCGCAAACTGAAAGGATACCCATTGGAGTTCCTCTCTTCTTATCGCAAGGGCGGTCCTTCTTTCGGTGCTACTGTTAGTGAAAAAATGAACAGCTCCGACATTTAGAATTTGTGTCTGCCTTTCTGGTTTCTTAAACATAAAGAGCTATGGATTTGTTATCTTGATAATCTACCCTACTGCCTATGAGAAAAGCATCTGCTGCTTCTGCTTCTTCCAATGGTAGCTGACTTCTATTAGCTAAGGAAGCAATTTAATTTTCTGTAATAAGCTGCGCGCATCTTGAGATAAGTGGCGATTATTTCTTTCTTCCATTAGCTGAAGTCAATGTGTAAACCAGTTGATTCATGGTGAATCTGCTTGGGCAGCAGGCTCTTCTATCTTGACATGTATTTTTTTTTTTTAATTCAGTTTCGGCTCTTTTGATTGTTGCTATTGTTTTTTATGACTATTACGATAAATAGAAAGTTGATAAAAAAATGTTGGTTTGATCGTTATGATTATAGGTCATTTGATTTGTTTGTCTATGATTTTATGCCTTCTGAAGCATAAAAAAGTTTTGTGATTTAGGCTTCATTTGGGACGGCTTTTTTATTACTTTCTAAAACGGAGTTTTAGTTTAAAAAAATTTAATTTTTATGCTAAAACTCCGTTTTAAAAAGCAATGAAAAAGTCGTCCCAAACGAAGCCTTACTTTTGATTTATCCTTTTAACATTTCATCTTATTACCTTTTAAACAATACCTACTTAACCCCTTTGGATTTGAATTAGGATGAAGTGTACTGTTATGTTTTCTCATGGTTAAAATAGATGTGCTGTGGGTTAGAGTATACACGGTAGTAGAGAGAAATTTTTGTCTTAGCGTTGCACGAATATCCAACGAACAATCAAAGAAGATAAAACCAAGATTTTAACATGAAAAACTCTAAAAAAAAGAAAAAATCACGGGGCCACACCCAGTCGAAATGATTCTACTAAATTTGAGTGAAATGTAAAGATTGACCAGTTCAGCAGTATTTTATTTTAGTGACACTGCAATTATAATAGTTTAGAGAGTTGGGCGGAAGTTAGATGATGATTGATGGCCAAGCGGAAGTCTGACGATGATTAGTGACTAAGAAGAAGTTTGATAAAGGTCGGTGGTCGGGTGATCGGGTGAATGTCTGATGTTTGGTGGTAAAAGTTTAGCGACGATCAGTGGTGGGGCGAAAGTCTGACAACGGTTGGTGGTTGGGCAGAAGTTTGATAATAGTTGGTGGCCAAGCGGAAGTCCGACGATAATCAACTACTAGGCGGTGGTCGAGTAGCTTGGTGCACATGCTCCCCACTCCCCCCACACACAAAAGCAAGTTGTTTAGTATTTTTGACCTCCTTTTAGCCTCCATGTGCCCAGTAGCACCAATTTTTCATTTTACCCTTAATGCCTTTTATTTCTTGCACAAAAATTTTCACACCATAAGCTATCTCCTGCGGCTTACCCTTTACAAGTCGAAACTTCACCTCTCAACTTTATTTTATCACTTCTTAAAGCAACTTTTTAGTATAACAATTTAAATTTTTATATTAAAAAGTTGCTTTAAGAAACAGCAAGAAAACCGTCCTAAACGAAGCATCAGTCACAACAACAACAGAAGCAATATTTTAAAAAGTTTTCAATATCTTACTAACACCTATAGAGAAATCCAAAAAATTAGGCTGCTACGAAAAGTTTTTAGCTCGACAAGATGGTTAATTAAACAAATTTTATGATGAGTTTAAACAGAAGATATTACCAAAAATTTCTCTAAAATTTGATGACTACAAACACAACGAGATTGTGAGAAAATGAGCATGACATCCCAAACTCCACGTCTATTTTAATCACGAGTAAAGACGAAGAGATGCATATATATCATGAGGTGAAGACAATAAGAGGAATTGAGAGCGGTTGGGTCCTAATCGTCTTACCGTGGCTCGATTCAGCACATAAATATAAAATTACAATTTTAAAATAAAATATTTTCACTTAAAAAATAATGAATAACTTTAGAAGTATACATTTTACTAGTAAATAGGACAAATTTCAAAAAACAAATTATGATAACAATATATTTCATATTGAATGATGCCTAAAGACACTGTACTTTAAAATTTATGCTTTCTTCTCATATAATTAAAGCACATCAATCAATTTATTGGTGCATTTTATAATTATTATTGACCTGTCTTGGTAATATAATAAGTGTTTGATTTGGTAATAAAGAAAAAAATGAAATAAAATTAATATATATATATATATATATATATATATATATATATATATATATATATATATATATATTTTCAGTTCATTAACGGAACCGGTTCATGTTAGGCGCCGAACCGTCGTGGTTTACCTGCCAAAGGCATGTCACGTCACGTGAGGCTCACGTGGCGAGAGAAAAAATAGTTGGCAAACTGTTTCCGTAGCGCTCCGCCATCGTCGATGCCGCCTCCATCGACGCTTCGCATTTAATTTTCTTCCGCAAGCTCCGAGCTTTTCCCCATTCTCTCCGCGACACCACGATAAAATCCAACAAAATTAAGAATAATTAAGTAAAATTAGAAAACATTAGTAATAATCCCTCAAAATCCGAGGTCTATTCCATTTTCCCAATCCGCCTCTCCTTGTCGAAATCGGCGATTGATCGATGCAGGTATTTCCTATTGATCTATTTGCACAACTTCTTTCATTTTAATCTCGCTTTTGTTTGGATTCGGATCGGTATTTCGGAATCTATTCCTGGATGTTTTTGAATCAGGCAGTTTTTTTATAAGGAATAGGCGCTAAATAAGAATCTTTCGTTTCCGTCTTGCTGAATTTGTGTATCATTCTCAGAGTTTTTCAGAAATTTTCTTATTGATTTATTGGTTCACTGCATTGAATTTTGGCTTCCCAGGACGAAAATCGACCAATTGACTGCTCATCCTTTTCAGGGTCAAGCTTTTTTGTTGCGGTCATGTGAAGGTAAGTTGCATTCAGCTATTTTAGTTTTCCCCAAATTGTCTTAGTCTAAATCTTGAGATTAAAGAAGAAAGTTTCAATATATATATTTTTCTTTCTTCGTTGTCATAATCCAGCTTGGCCCATAGATTGGGTTGACTTTTTTTATATGATTCGTCATATCTGAAAATAAAATTGAAATTTAAGGGAGATATGAGGCATTCAGATTATTCTAGCAGCATCTGCTTAATTTGAGCTCCCAACACAAAACTTACTCGAACAATGCAACTACTTGTGTTATTGTCTTATGGAAATAGATTTGTGTGCTATTGAGAATTGGAGATCCCATGGTTTTTCAGTACATTGAGAGGCTGGTGATTGCATCTAATTCAGAAAAATGGATGGTGGGGTTGCTAATCCTTCTGTGAGTAATTCCGCACTTTACTATGTTCCTAGTGCATCTGGAAGGACGCCTTCAGAAAACAATTTGTGCGACATGACTGTTCAAACTGGGGAAGATCAAGAAACAGGAGGAAACCCTATTAGAACTGCATTTGACTATGGTTATATGAAGAGAATGGGATTCAATGTCAAACATAATCCATGCCCTGGTTATGAAGATCACACCATTAATTTCGGACTCCGAAGAATAGAATCTGATTTTAGATGTGATGCTTCTTCTTGTTTTTTTCCCAGGGTAATTGCTCTTGAGGTCAATTCTAGGGGCTATATCGATACAGCAAGCACAAATTTAGCTGGGAATAATGAGAGAATCAGTGATAATCAATTCAATGACTCTGGCAAATGCTCTTCTTCTGACACTGTTCATGGCTGTAAGACCTGTACTTACATATGTGGAACCTTGGAAAGCCCACATTCTGGGAAGGTTAAGTTTCTATGCAGCTTTGGTGGAAAAATCCTGCCGAGACCTGGTGATGGGAAGTTGAGATATGTCGGCGGCGAGACACGGATTATTTCGATAAAGAAGGATCTTTCATGGAAGGAACTTATGCACAAAACTATTAATATATTCAGTGCACCACATATTATTAAGTATCAGCTCCCAGGGAAGACCTTGATGCTCTTATATCTGTTTCATCAGAAGAGGATCTTCAGAACATGATGGATGAGTATCATGCAATTGACAAGGCTGATGGATCCCAGAGGCTCAGAATATTCCTCATCCCTCTTAATGAATCCGAGAGTTGCTCTTTAGATACAATGGGCTTGCAGTGCAGCTCTGAGTATCAATATTTTGTTGCTGTAAATAATATAGCGGATCGTAGTCCTAGGGAAAGTTCAAGTGGAAACAGCTTATCGAGCCACGTAGGATACCAGTTAGATAAATTGCAAAGTTTTCCCAAAGACTCTCATTTTCTTCAAGTTGATACTATGGATGGTGGCATTAGTATTCATAAGGACACTGGGATATATAAGCATCATAATAATTCTAAGCCCTTAGTTTGTTTTCAAATTGCACCCAGCTCACCCACCCATTCCCCACCTTTTTCTCCAAAACTAGGGCAGCAGAGAGAAATAAGCCATTCTCGGAAGCAGTCATTTAAAGATCATTTCATTGCAGACCAATCATCTGAAAACCACTATGATTTGAATAGAGGTTATCTAATGAACGTGGATGCGCCAAGCTTTCATTCTAACATCCATGGTGATGTGGAAATGCAAGTTAGACAGTCTGGGCCTCAATTTCCAAATAAAAAAGATGCAGAGAGTGACAGTGAATCAGCTGGGCATTCTTTACGTGAGAAGTCTTTCCTTCAGGAAAAGCTTTTTCATTTTGAGAAATTCATAAAGGAGCAGGAAGATTCATTAAGTTGGGTCGCAGGTTCAAATGATTCAGCAAGTTCAATTCAAGTCATGCCTCATGCATTTTTAGATCCCTTGCTTCATGGTATCGGTGAAAGAAATATTTCTGGTTTGATGGAATCTAATGGGTCTCATTTGGAATTAAAAAATTCAGTGGTTTCTCAGAATTCTTTTCAAAGAAACACGCAGGAAGAAACACCATGTTTCAAGCACATGTTAATTAATAATCGCTCAGATATTTTATCTGAACTACAAAGGACAGCATTGACACCCTCTCACATGAGAGCCGAATTCTCAATATATGGTAATTCTGCAGAATCTTGTGGAAGAAATGAAGCAATGAATGAAAGTTCTTTTCAACTTGCTGAAAATACAAGCGCAGAACCAATCAAGAGGGTTAGTTCTGGTGAACTAGAATATCTCGTGAAACACGATTTGGATGGTTCTGCTTCTAATTGGCCAGATGAGAAGGGAAACCATCTTCCCCAACCAATGAAGTATTGTCAGAAAAATAATGATGTGACATCTCATACTAACAGTCAATTACAAGATTATGATTACAACTTCAGCATTGTCCATGGTTCTGTTCTTTCATCGCCAGTTGTAGAGGTAGTGGAGAGTTGTCTTCCAACATATTCACCCTTTTCCCCCTGCATCGATTTAGAGAAGGCCAAACAACTCTCTTCGGGAAACCAATTTGATGGAACTGTATCTGAAGCTCATAGGAATTTCTGCTATCAGAGTAATGGTTCATTGGAGGAGAGGAGAGCAATCTCATCGATGTTGACAATATCAGGATGACATTTGCACCTACTGCTTCAACTACTGGGGATTCTTCCCAAGTTCTGATGCCTAAAATAACTGCAGAAAGGAAGGATGAGAATATTATTCTTGTTGATAGTCATGGTGATATGTCCTTGTCCAGTGAACCTGCCCTCCATCTTCCAACAACTAATAGGACACATATCTCAAATAATTATGGCGGGCAAGGAATTGACATTAATGGAGATGCAGGTCCAACTCTCAGGATCAATGAGGGCAGTAAAACCTTGGTTTTTTCAGAAATCAGAAAATGATCAAGTTTCTAGGCAGCAATTTTCACTGCTTGATCAGGACATGGTTAATTACTGTGATCCAGGACCTAGAAATATTGAACTTGGAAACTCTTGTAATGAAACAGTAAGGCCAGAACAGGTGGATCCTACGTCAGATATGCACCATAATGGACCTGTGGTGGCTTTGATTACTGTGGAAGATGTAACTGATAGGGTTCCTTTTGGTGTCCCAGTTGCAACGAACATTATACCCCATGTAATAGAGTATAAAACGGAAGAAGAAGAAGAAGAATTGGAAAATCCTTCTCGAAGGGTAGCAAGTGCCAATAGTACTCCTCGATCTGAATGTGAGGTAATTTTTCTTAATTTTTAGCTTTAATAATTTCAGATTTTCATATATCGTTTTCTCATCAGTACTTGTGCACCAGGATGTTGAAGATGATGAAATTGATACTGACGGATCTATGAGTGATGCTGCAATTGCTGAAATTGAAGCTGGTATCTATGGTTTGCAGGTTTGATTTTGCATAACCTGGATGTGATTTTTGGTTATTTTCTTGTGGTAATGCAGCTCTAATTTCTATGATGACAGGCTAAATTATCTCTGCATTTTTAATATATGCATGTTGTTCTGCAATGCTATTTGCATTGTTGATGTGCATCTGCCTGTGAGCAATGGGGAACTATTTTTCTGCTGGCTTTCAGAAATTGCGACACTTTATTAGTCTTTGATTGTTGTTTATATACCGAGCCATTTGGCTAAGGACATTAGAACTCAGAATGACAAATTGGATAGATGAGATGTTTTGTATGATATTTCTTCTCTGCTGTGAAGCCAGCATATTATGACAGCTCTTGGTGGAGTGATTTGTCCACCAAAAATATAATCGGGCCAAGAATCTAAAATTTCCTGACATCCAAATTCCCGAAAAATTATAACAATTAATCTAACGTTCTGATAAATTGAATAAATGACTTTATAACTTTAATCACCTTACCAAGATGTTTACAGGTCTCTCTTCTAGGTTGCACAAATCGTATCCTGAAAACTATAAAATTAATCTTCTTCTTTTAGAAATAAAACTCAATAGGGGGGAAACCTATTGGCTAAGGTATAAAAACAAGACAGGATATTCAATATGACCAATAAGAGTAAAAGTTATTATGCCATAACATTTATAAGAAATCATTTTCAGTGTCAATCACTAAATTCAAATAGTAAACATCCAGTTGCATGCATACCATATATAAATAGTTTAAAAAATGACTAATCAATCATTCATTATTATACCTTTAAATTTAATACATAGTTGACCAGTTGTAATACCATAAACAAGAGAAATATTTTCAGCCAACTAGAGAAGACTAATGATCCCTAAGATAATTGCCTCTATGGACCAATTTGCCCGGCTAGTCAATGTCAATCATATCAACAAGAGAGGCTGCTGACATTCATATCCATCATGCATATAAGTATAAATTATATAAATATTATATCACGAGCAATGTGTTATAATAAATACTATAATCATTATGATCAAAATTTGTTATATATCAATGGAGTCCATGATTTTATGTTTCTCATTAGTCAAAACCATACACATAAGCATCATAACAATTTATGCAATAATTGATATGCATATCTAACTTAATGACACATTATATCAATATAAACAAAATAATCATTTTATATTGATAAAAATTATTTATAATATATAATTATAATCAAATTAAGCATATAGCAAGTGTCAAGGAAGGCAAAATTATGCTTTAACAAATAAAGAATTGCCTATATAGAGTTGACCATAGGAAGTTTGACATACTTTTCTTGAATCTGATTTACCTCACTGCAACACGTGGTGCTTCATACACCTTAAACTAAAAAGATTCTTGATCAACTACCAATTTAGTGCGTTGCATATCAATAGTTTAAACAACCAAAAAATGATTTATGCATATTCTTATTTATAAATGATTTCTAAGGATTTCCATTACTTTATGTTTCATAATAATCCCCAAATTGATTACGTATGATTCCCTTCATTTATATTAGCCATTTTATAAAAAATCATAATAATTATAGATGGGATAGTTCTAACGTAATCCCAAAATTTAATTAAACTTTAATTAATAAGGTATCATCCGTCGATGAAGTATGTATTGGATAATAATTGTGATAAAGTATTGTGGTGGTTATCCATGTGATATTCTCGGTTAGATGGAGGAGTAGAAGGTCAAGCTCATGCATGTGAAAGTGGTGATTTTGCAGAGGAAACATGAAAATTATGAGATTTCAATTATAAAAGAATAAAATAAATGGGATACACATAATTTTAAGTAAACTCACCAAGGGTAGCCACTAAGCTTACTTATAGGAAGAGCACTGAACTACCCAATATCACACAAAGAGACTCACATTTTTGTATAATCATTTGCAAAATTACATGGGTTTAAATAAGCCTTGCAAAAATTGCAATCTAATAGGAAAATTAAAAGGGGGCCAACCACATCTTGATAGTTCTTCATGTTAGAGATTGATTGTAACTTCTAATTCAAGTTTTGTAAGTTTCAAAATTTGATTTTTAATCCCTTTCTCCAAATTTTCTAACTCTTAAACTCTTCTATAACTCCCCAACTCTTTATTTTGTAACTTGTTCGATCATTACATGGTCAACTACCATTATTAGTATGAATAGAAACATGACATTTTCATAAAAATCCATGCAAAGGTGATGGGCTATTTATTTACTATGTAGTATTATAACTTTTCTTATAATAATCTGATGATAATAATGAGAAGATTAAAATGATTTTGACTTGCATTAGATTGTACTCCTGAACCACAACTTATTGCTTACCATCTACCTCCATTACGTATAGGGGTGTCAATATTTGACACGATCCGAAAACCTGACTCGAATCCGACCTGAAAATTCCCGGTTAGGGTCAACCCGGACCCGAAACGGGTCGGGTTCGGGTTCAACAATTCGAACCGTTTCAAAAATTGGGGTCAGGTTAACTTTTTGATCCGAAAGTGACCCAAAATGATCCGTTTTGACCCGAAAACCCAAGGTTGACCCGTTTTCGACCCGAAAAGTGGAGTTTGACCTTTTGACCTGAAAACTAGCAATGTTTTCACGGCCATGGGTAATTCGGGTCGTGTCGGGTTGACCCGGACCCAAGCGGGTCGGGTTCGGGTCCGAAAAATCGACCCGGCAATATTGGGCAAAACCCGACCCGACAATAGTGCCGGGTCAATTTCGGGACCCGAACCCGACCCGTGGACCCCGAAACCCGACATTACATCCTATTACCATGGCCGTGAAGAATGCTAGTTTTTATGGTCAAAAATGGCATTCAA
>JADPUM010000128.1:0-50000 GCA_016618105.1 Dendrobium huoshanense | reverse complement strand
CATCCGTAATGATTTGTCGAGGTGAATAAATCATAAATCTACTCGAGCTCATACAGAGCTAATGTCTAGTCGAGAATATCATTAGAATTCATTCATAATTTGTCTCTTGCTTGTAAGGACATGACATGTGTCCTCTAACCGGTGGTTTCACCACCAAATGACACTACATCTATGGTTTGCTGTAAAATGACACTGCAGGTAAACAGTTATGATCAGGACCCTCTGAACTGTGTGGTTCGCCGCAAAATGACATCATTATATTACGGTTATGGTCAGAGCCCGTATGCTCCCCAATAATGTCAAATCATTGAGCCATGAATCAATAGGATATAATTGATATAGCATAAAAGCCATCTGTCAGCTAAGGTGAGTTCAAATTTGTCCCCTTAGATAAATATCCATCCCAATCTACAAGGTACCCTTGCATGATGCAACCTATGGAAGCTGACAGGGATCCCTCTGTCAGGTTGG
This sequence comes from Dendrobium huoshanense, assembly GCA_016618105.1. Taxonomy (NCBI): domain Eukaryota; kingdom Viridiplantae; phylum Streptophyta; class Magnoliopsida; order Asparagales; family Orchidaceae; genus Dendrobium; species Dendrobium huoshanense. The sequence goes on along the minus strand of JADPUM010000128.1, from coordinate 49,529 downwards.
GTCGACTACCTCCTCTGACTAAGTAGACCAGGGACCACGATGGCACAGGAAGACAGAACCATAGGATCTTGATTGGGCTCATCATCACTCCCCCCACCATTCGCTTTAACTGCAAGATGAAGAAATTTTAAATTTTAAATATCAAAATTTCCAAACATCTAAACAAAAGCCCATGCTGCTACTATATGCGGGATATAATGTATTTATGGATACATTGTATTCAGTAGACGACTAGCCTTAATGAAAGTTCTCTCTCTTGATCGGGAGGGGTAATTAACTATAGGGGCTTGCGCCTACAAGAAACCAAAACTTAGATCATAAAGTCCTCGCAAAATGAGGGCAAAAACTTTGGATGCATCTTATCTACATTCCTAATATGCCTTCCTAAAATTTCCCCCAAAACTTAATCCATTAAAACTCTCCCGAGCAAAAGCACAAAACGAAAGAGATGGTGAGGGAGGCTGGGGTGCAAATATTTGGAGCCCACATGGATTCAACTGATAATGTCGCTTACTTTGTGTTGATTTCTTCTCTTCATCAACAATTCTCTCAAATGCATAATATTTTTTTTAGCTTTAAGTGTTGCTGCTAATATGGTTTTTGTGCTTCCTGTAAGATCCATCTTCTCATATTCCAACTTTAGGCAATAATTAGTGACACAATTTTCTAGTGCTTACAAACCATTGGAGAATTCACATGCTCTTTTGATGATGTGACAAGTTCCCAACAAGGTGCTCCAAAATTTAATATTTCATTTTCAACTTTAAATGCTGAAGTTTCAGCATGGGACCAAAATAGCTCAAGCTATGTAGACACATGCCCTTCAAGAAGGTCATTTAAAATAAACACTTTGCCCGCAATAGATAATAATCTTAGTCACTGTGTTTGAATTCTCTAACAATCATGTCAATCTAAAATATATAATCACATATCTACAACTTTGTTTCTCAGCCACTCATCTTTTTTTTTTTATGGTTACATGATCAATATTTGGGATCAATGGAATTGGTCATGAAATAATTATGATGAATTTGCTGAGAAGCCACATCATTATCATCATCACCAACAAGAAGCTACAACATCAAGATTTTTCACTTTAAGGGGTGTGACAGAGGTTAGAGAACATAATACCACAAAGCATGAGATGTCACCGTCTTTACGAATATCCAACGTTCAATGTTCGCATTTCACTTATAGAGATAGAGTGTGCAATTTTCGATAAATAGTATGTCCTCTGATCATCATTGTTGCAAGCGGATCTTCATGTATGGGATCCAATGAAGTATTGCATCTTCCATAAAGATCATGAGCATGATATGAGGGATTATTTTCATCTTTATTGCTTGATTGAAGAATTGGTTCGTGCTAGAAAAAATAAATGAATGTACCAAGATGATGTACTGGGAATGTGTCTATGGAGGAGCAGTAGGCTTTCCCACCATATGCAATTCATATTGCATGAGTTATGCTAGTTATCCTCAGAAAAATTGGATCAGAAGTGTCACGATAAGCTAACCTCAAGCATCTTAGGTTAGACATCCGCATGCTGAATTTATACATCTAGTGAAGAATGGACAGATCACAAGGCAAGATACATCTTAGAAATTGAATTTGAAATTTGCTACTTTTTAAAAAAGTTATGATTTTATTATTTTTGAATTTTTGATGTGTTTGTAATTTTGTGATGTAATTTGAAATTCGAGTTCTTATGGGAAGTTTGCAACTGTTCAATGTTTGTCCCTCCTCCATTGGAATGGCTGACTACTCCATACTTTGAATTGAAGTGAAAAAGGTGCAACCCTTGGTGAAGGGATGCTTCCAACTACAAGGCACCCCTTCACCGAGTAGTGAGCCATATTCCTTAATTCATTTGCAATTTGAATTATTTTATTGTGTTATTTCCGACCCCACATTGTGGGATATAGGCTTGATGTTGTTGTTGTTGTTTATGAACTTATAAATATCCTTTCAATGAATGAATGCTTTTGTTTTTCTTTTATGAATAAATTTGGAGATTTTGCTATATTAGATTAAGGCTTGATGGTCGAAATCCCTTTCTTGGGTGGTTAGCTTTGTATTTTATCCAACTTGATTTTTTGGTGAGTTGAAAGTCTTTTATCCTTTACTTTAGTTTCTTTACTGAATTTCCACATCCTTTACATTTCCGCACCATCCACTACAATCCTCCTTCAACCATCTTCAACATCATCCATCAAATTCAAGCAAAGTGGAACTCGGTTTTTGCCTAACATCCTGACATCCAAAACCTAAGATTTTTCAATTGAAGGCTTCTACACAGATTATGACCACTCTTTATCCTCATTACCATCCTCCCATAATCTCCTACAACCCTAGCATCATGTGCATGTAGCGTAAACCTCCACTAAGAAAAAATACCATTTGTGTTCTCTCGGTTATTCTACCCCTCTATATAGCCACACAAGTCCATTGTTTCACCCAACGATTAAAAAGGCGGAAGAGGCGTACGCACTGAGGCGCGACTCAAGGCGAGGCGAAGCATTTGCGTGTTGAGGCTTACGCCTCGTTGTATTCGGCGGAGCGTGCGCTTATTTCGCACGGGGCATAGGCTTCGGTTCGTAACGCCTCGAAGCGAAACGAGGCACCGCTTCGATTTGTAAGTATATAGATCGAGCGGTGAGAGTCGTATAAGAGTCGAGTATTAGGGTAACATACCTGCTTCTGCTTTGGGTGAGAACTGAAAGGCGAACTCCTCCGACTTCGACGACCACAATTCGGTCGAGTTCGAACATAGCTGGAGGCGATCGAAGGTAACGATTTATTTCTTCTTCTTCTCTTGCTTCTTGTAATCTTCCCGTCATTTGCTTCATGTCTCGCTTCTTCTTCTCTAGCTTCCTGTAATCGAATGTTCTTTTTTCTCGTCTAGGTAACGATCTTTATTTCCGTTATTTGCTTCATGTCTCGCTTCATCAGATTGTACATGCTCGGTACCGCTCAGTACATGCTCAGTACCGCTCAGTACATGCTCGGTACTGAGCTAGTACCGCTCGGTATCGAGCTAGTACATGGTCGGTACTTAGCGGTACTTGCTCGGTACCGAGCAAGTACATGCTCGGTACCGAGCCAGTGCATGCTCGGTACACGCTTGATACTGAGCGGTACATGCTCGGTATGCTAGGTATTGAGCATATACAACAAGCAGAATTTCAAAATTACTCTTATAATGCTCGGTACGCTAGGTCAAACCCCGCCAGGGGCAGCGCCCCCTTGGACCCCCGGCAGACTGGTATATTTTTGTATTCATGTTGTTTTATTATTAGTATTTGGTAGTACAAATAATTGTTAAAATATATTCTATTGTTAGCATGACTAGTGGCACAAGAAGGAAAGATCCTGCATGGAAATATGAAACTCAAGTTGAAGTGTCAGATGAAGGTGCAAAGAAGGGATATGTTTACATGAAATGTAATTTCTTGTGAGAAACGCATAACTGGTGGCGTCAAATTGACCCTTGGCTTGATGATAAGTTACAATCTGATGATGAATGGGTTACTCCTAAGAATGCTAATGTTTCTGAAGTTGAAGCAGAAGGAGAAACTCATGTCAATGAAGAAGACAATGAAGCAACTACCCACGTATATAAAAGAAAGAAACAAAGTGAGATTGAAGCTTCAAAAAAATTCAAAGGTATTCTTAAATATAATGAATTATTTTGTATATTACTATTATTTCATTTTAGAGCTAATGAAATATGAACTGATATAGGAGATAAAGGAAAAAATATTATAGATGAAGAAGAGTTTGAGGATGACTTTGACATTAATTATGAAGATTCTTCTGAAGACAATCAAAGTGATGATGAGCCTGCTTTAGGTCTTGATCCTAAGGGGATGTTTTATTTTTAAGTGAGTTTATTTTAAATATTGTATTCCAGTAATATTATCTTAAAACAAATATTCAAATTCATAGTTGACATAATATTTTATTATTTTTTGTCATTATTTATAATTTTAAATTAATTTATTTTAATCGTTTTGAGGCTTACGCCTCGATCCGCCTCGAGGCTTACGTCTCGCCTTGTTTAGAAAAAAAGCTTCGATTCCTGATTTTGCCTTTGAAAACCTTGGTTTCACCATCACACTACTCCTTCATTCCAACCTATGCTAATCCCTCATTGCCCTTCCAACTTTTTCTTACGTCATAACTCCCCTTGGCCAAGTCCCATATTATCAAGACCAAAAAGCTACATTAATTTTAGTTTTAGAGCCTACAAATCATGGAGATGAAAAAACTAGTGCACAACATCAAGTTGGTTTACCGAAGGCATTTGCATTTGGTATTTGTAGGTTCATAAAATTGGTTATTCCAAATCTTGATATTGGTAATTTACTTTATGGGGTAATTATGTTTTCTATTGCAGAAATAAGTACTTATTTTTAAGCTAAGCCATTCCTATGAAACATTGTGAAGACTCCTATTAGTTTCCATTATAAAATTAGCCTACATGATTCCTCATAATAAATTTAACTTACCCAATCTTAACCCAAATTTACTTGAGAAGTTCTTGTTACTAAGGGTGTATTGCACATTTTAATTAGCCGTTAACCAAGAATACCATCAATTCATGAAAGCTAAAAACTATTGCATTCAAGTTGGTGAAATTTACTATAGGGTGTTATTTAGTAAAATTTCTTCAAATTTATTGCTAAATTAAAACTTAGAAGGTTGAGTTTATTTTCAAGCACACTTTTCATCCATTGTATCCGTTTAGTTTATTTTTGCATCAATCATCAACTAATTTGCAATTTTTTTCTCATATTTTTCTTAAAATCATTTCATGGCGAACATGCTACCAAAGTCTGATATCATGGATCCATTGGAAAATTTAGCTAGTCATAGAAGAAATAAACATTTAAAACTATGGTGGAGTTATGCTATGAGAAGATAACAAGCTAAATTAGATGACATAATGACAAATTTTTTGACTAAAATGCGATAAATAGATGATAGTATACCGAACAAATCTTAACAAGTTCATATAATGAAAAATAACTTGGCAAATGATAGTGATCAAAGTCCTTGGGATGACAATAAGAAGAGCTCTAGTTGATAGAAACTTTAATATGAAAATAAGTCATCTTAGGAATACTGAATATACTAATGAACTTAATTGTAAAAATCGATGCACCTACTATGATGATTGATATTCATGATCCAAATAAGATTTTGGATTGGTTCACATAAATTAATGAATCTTTGTCTCTTTGATATAAAGTGGATGACTAATAATGAACCATCTTTGCATAAATGAACTCAAAGATAATTGTAATTTTTTCAAGATCAATATTTTAGCAAAGGATGAATGATAAGGTAGAACAAATTTAATATGGGTAGAGATGAAGGAAATGCTTTGGACAAAATACTACCCAAGACGTTAGGATAAGAAGTTACATGAACATTTATTAACTTTAAGACTTGGAGGTTTGTAGGCTATATAATGCATGAGCACATTTGTGGGTATTGTAGCTATGTCCAACTGTCTTGATGATTTTTCGACAATTAGCTGATAAATTTGTTATTGGTGTTAGGATGGACATTAAAAATGAAGTTGAACTTCAAGGTCCATAAGCGTTGAAATAAGCCTTTCATTATGTTTTACTCGTAGAAAAACATAAAATACTAGAATCCACTTCCTAATCTAGAGGCCAAGTCACTTATTTTAACGAACATAAGCCTAGAGGTGGATCTCATCCTTCTACATCTAATGCACAAACATTAAGAATTCAAATGAAGAAAATCATAGGATCATTAAGGATACAATTTATTTAACTGCCATAAAAATTAGGCATGCCAAACCAATGCAAGGTGCATATAATGTTCTTAGATGAAGTAATAAGTCTTGAGGTGGATTTAAATTAAGTCCATGATACCATTATTTGATGAGGAGGTAGAAAATAATGAAGAAGGCCATATTAATGTAATGAGATGTTTAGATGTATTTAGGAATCAAATTGAAGATTGGAGGAGAAGCAATTTTAATGTGTATATTGCGTGTAATGACAACAGGTATAGACTAGTTATTATTTGGGGGAGTACAATGAATATCCCATCCACTCATACATTTTTCATAACAAATCTCAAACTAGGGTCTTATCCTAATTTTTTTTCATGTGAGCTGGTTAAACCACACAACATTATCTGTCATATCTAAATGCCTAGTATCCATTTGCAATGACTATTTCTTGTGCAATGTCCTTCCTGTTGAATTTAGATTTATTCGGTGGATGATGTCTGCGCGTATATTATGGATCTACTTGTGAGCTAAGACTTGTGGTTTAGGATGATGAAGAGGAAGAGGAAGAGAAAGTAGGAGAACAAATGATAGATTTGGATAGAATCTTTATATTCCTATTAAAAGTATAAGAATAAGTGGGGTAAGAGTTTTATCTTGTAGAGCGTAAGCTAGAAATGAAAAAATTGGCACAATATCTCTCTATGAATCTCTCTCTCTATCTCTCTCTCTCTCTCCACCCTTTGGTGTCTCTTGATATTTCATTTTCTTTTGACCTTTTGGGATCTTTTAGGCCCTCCTTATATCCCCCTCCTTTTTACTGGGCTTGGAGAGTTATAGTACAATATGTATGGAGTACCAAAGTTGCACTATCAGTCTTTAATGTAGCTCATATGGATGTGCCGAGTGCTGTGAGGATTTAGTGAGAGATGATGTGAATGAGATGTACTCATGGGCTTCTGGAGATCAAGTTAGCATTGGGTAGGAAGCTAGTCTTATGTCGCTCTATTTGTACGAGAGGGGTCGAGTAAGGATTTGATGTTGATATCCGATCTTATTGATTATCAGATCACGATAGATGTCTTGTGGATGAGATGTTGCATCTTTTTTTAGTTTTTGGTAGGTCACAACTGAGATGAACAAAGACTTTTATGGCTGAGAGATGAACTTCTGAGGTTGCTCTCGCCGGGGAGGGCGGCTTCTTAGAGTAAGTGGCTGGAGGAGGTCCCCTTGCTCCAATAAAAGCTCCTTCCTAGCTCCTGAGCGAGCCTCTCGAGCAAGTCTACAATGTCAAAATACCTTGCACAGAAGCAGATTGAGGATAGAGTTGATGTTGACTCCTACTACAGGAGTAAGCATAACATTAGGGATTCATCTTCATCAATGAAGCCCATTTCATCTAGGGGTGTTATAGGTCCCATGGATCATTATATGGTGCAAACATCATAGGATAGACCTCTTACTACACAGAAAATGACTCAGAGAATGCAAGGGAGGCACGAAAAAGAATGTGCAAGGGTATAGACAGATTTTTTATGAAAATACAATTCCATTTAATGTTGCAACATCACTTGCCTATTACAACATGATTCATTCAGTTGGAGCATTGGGGAGAGGGTTCAAACCTCCAACCATGTATGATTTGAGAACATGAATTCAGAAGGAGTTGGATAGCACTAGTAAAAGCATTGAAGAAATTAAGAGGACTTGGGCCCAAACATGTGTAACAATTATGTCAGATGGGTGGTCTGATATAAAGCATGAAAGTTTGATTAACATCCTCATTAATAATCCTTATGTTATTGTATTTTTAAGGTCACTTGATTCATCTAACCACGTCAAGGATGCTGAGTTCATATTTGGATATTAGATAATATTGTTGAGGAGGTTGGAGAATAGTTGGTTGTACAAGTGGTTATAGATAATGCAAGTGCTTACAAGACTATAGGGAAAAAACTTATGGAGAAGAGGAAACATCTATACTATAATCCATGTGCTGCATATTTCATAGATATGATTCTTGAGAAGCTTGGAAGCTGCCTCAATACAAAAATGCACTTATTAAAGCAAAAAAAAAAAAAAAAAAAAATTCACAACTACTCTTAGGTTTTGGCTCTTATGAGAAAAATTTTAAAGAAAAAAATTTTGAGGCCAGCAACAATAAAATTTGCCACCGCTTAGTTGACATTAGAGAGTATGCTGGATGCTAGACAACCTTTAGAGTCCTCCACAGAGTGATTGAGTTGTTCTTGGGCGAAGAAAGCTGAGGGAAAAGAGATTAGAAAGATTATTTTAAATGACAGATTTTGACAAAGTATCTTGTACGCCATTACAATCACTTGACATTTGGTTCAAGTTTGAAGGATGTTGGATGTAGAGAAGAAGCCTGTAATGGGTTTCATCTATAATGCTATGAATGAATCTAAATAGATGATTTCCTGCAACTTAGGAGGCGAACAGGGAAGCTTTAGGGAAATTTGAAATATTTTTTATGACAGGTGGAAGCTATAACTTCACTGACACTTGCTTGCAGCAGATTATTACTTAAACCCTCAGTATCAATATGTAGAGAATAAATCTACAAATTTTGAAATAAAGTTGGAATTGTATCATTGCATGGATCACTTGTTAAGTGATGCAACTGAAAGATCAAATGCTGACATGTAATTGGTACCTTTTAGGAACAAAGAAACTTATTTGGATTACAACATGCAAATGATATAATTGCCAAACAATCTCCATGTAATTTCATCTAATGTTTTAAACATTTATTTAAAAGTTGTTCTTTTAGCACTAGTTTAACTCCCTTATGTAAATCTTAGTTGAGTGGTGGATTCAGTTTGGTGAGGGAACTCTAGAATTGAAGCATTTTTTTGTGAAAGTTTTAGGCTTAACATGTTCTTCATCTAGCTGTGAACGAAATTAGAGTTCCTACAATCATGTACATACAAAGAGAAGAAATCGTTTGTCGACATTAAGGATGAATTCGTTGGTGTATATTATGTACAATAGGAGACTCAGAGATTGGAATTTCAAGAAAAAATGATTAATGGATGATGAAGATCTTTTACTTTGCGAAGATGTGGCATCTGATGATGAGTGATTTGTAGATGATGAAGTTAAAGTGATGCCGTCTGAATTACAAAATGAAGATTTAAATTTTGATTCTTTGATGGTCATAAAGCATCTACATCCACCATAACTCAAGAACAAATTAAAAAAATGTATATAAATAATATAATTTTTTTAGGCTTTTATTAATGTATTACACTATTATTCATTTTGATATTGCTAAAAAATATTTAGGGAAGAGGAATATTACTGATATTGAGGAAGGGGCTAAATTGGAGATATTGGACTCTGTAGGAGAGGAAGGGGAGAGAGTAGTTCATCATAATGATGATTCAAATGAAGACCCCCTTAGTGATGACAGTGCTGATGGCTTATGAGTTCTTATGTGATATGTCATTGCTATTTATTTTTGGAATTATATATTAATGAAAAGAATACCGTAATTTGGGAAAGATAGAATTTGAGTTGAACTATATTTCATGTTGTCTTATTATTGGGATAATTTGATTTCACTTTATATTTTGTGCCTTTTTATGTTTTATATTTTTTACTCATTAGTATATAAAAAATTTAACATTTTATGTTTAATCAAACTTTTGATTTTGAGGCATACGCCTCAAAATGCCTTTAGGCTTATGCCTCGCCTCATGAAGGAAAAACACCTCAATATCCGATTATGCAATTTTAAACATTGTATGAAATTATTACGAGAACCATTATAATTAGAAGCATGTTGCAGATGCTAATATATGTGAAATTTAGAGAATATTATAGAGTGACGATATATCTAATGTTTGCATGTTTTTTTCTTCAAGAACCCTTGAAAGATTAATTACAAGATAAACATTGTCATTAAATAATGCAACGAATATGTGGAATGCATGCAACTTAACATTCCTTAAAATTATTTTATACAAGTTTTTAATGGAATCTAGTATTATATATACCACAAATAATTAACCAAACCCTTGGAATTTAAAGCTTTTTTTTTTTCCAGCTTCTGTTTGACAATAAATACATGTGCATTTTTTTTAAACAACATAACTAGTATAGTTTTTTAAGTTATAATTGGTATTGAAATCATGTTCATCACTGATGGTGAATTCTAAAGATATTTTGTGATTTAGAGTTTATGCCTACATATGATGATTCATGGATATATCCATAAGAAATTAATTTTTTTTGCCTAGATATTTGAAAGAAAATTAGCTAAACAATTTTAACAAACCAAACTTTTGCAAGCTGAAAAAAGAAAGAAAGTTGTAAATTTCGAAATCTCCATAATCTTATTAGTTGTAAAGGGTTTCCATGTAGTTCCTTATCTATGTTGGATTTCCTTTTTCTTTTTTTTGTCTTCGTTATTTATATTTTCCTATCACTTAGAGTCCTTGGGTTACAACTAATTTTTTTGAGTTCTGGAATGCATTGTGATCTCATATAGTTGGATTCCCACGGAGGCAGGGTTGTAATGGGATTTCCTAATTTCTTGCAGTCGAATTTCTTTGAGTTCAGGATTTTAGCAGAACTGGTGACGATTAGTTACTGTTTTACTTCAACTTCTTCCATTGCATTTCCTGGGTAGTGCTATCTATTATATGTAGTATTTAACAAGGTTTTTAAATAGTTTTCCTGAGGCATGTAAAAAATAGTTCTATGATTTAATATTTTTGATGTTTGAAGTATTCTCTTTTTTTCAAGATTGTAATTCATGATCAAGTGAGATTTGAACCAATCTTTGAGAATCAATCTTCTGGTACTAGTATGACACCTTTCTTTAAGTTACCTGCTCTTTCCACATTTCACATTCTTCTCTTTTTTATTGTTATTGGTTGGAAATGCAATTGCTTTTTTTTTTTCTACTGCTCATACGAGCTACAAAATAAAGATAAAGAAAACCTAAGAGCCAATTTTCTCCGCTACCAAAAAATAAACTGAAACCTAGTAACAATCTACTGATGCTATAGACAAGCATCCAAAAAAAAGAGCAAGAGATAGCAATAAGGCTCAGTCTTTCTGTCAAAAATAAAGTCATTCCTTATCAACGTCCTTTGCAAAAAAGAGAAACAACAAACAGGACAACTACGCCAAAAAATAATATTAGCAAAAAACATATGATAAAAGGAATGAAAAAGAAACAAGTTGATAAAAAAGACCCAAGTTGAAACAATCTCTGGAATCAGATCATAATAGCTCAGATTACACAAGATCCAATCCACCCCACCAGTAGTACTATTCCAGCAGCTCAAACAACAGGTCTCACTGACAAAACATAGATTAGAGATATGGCAATAGTAGAAATTCCAGAAAGCACCAAACAACAAAAAATAAGATGGGAAGAGGAGAACACCACAAAAAACAGCAAAGCTAGTCATAGGAAGATAACAATTAGAGCTTAGAAAGCAAACAAAGGAATATGCCTCATGAGGAAAGACCATATGCCGCTCAATACTACGAAGGGTAACAAACATCACAGAAAAAGACCTCCACCACAACCAAAAACAAATATAAAACAGTCCATTATGCCACCAAACAGTCCACAGAACAGATAAGGAACAAACAACAGCTTCAGAAAAATCTACCAGAGGATCACGGGTAACCCCAGCAGAACAGAGAAAGAAGGGATAATTCGGGATACCCAGCTAACCATAACAGATGAGATAAAGGCAGTAGCACTTAATCAAACAACTACTAATGTCAAGATGCCAATCCAGAACCCTCTCATTACTTCCAACACCCCAAAAGGTAGGAGAGCAACAATGGGCCTTACCATCAGCACTTAAACCAGAAAAATCATTGCTCCAGTCAACAACTAGACAGACCATTGCTAAAACAAAGAACAACATCAGAAATAAAACATCAAAATGACAAACAAACAAATACCAACTACTCATTAAAACCACAAAATAAGCAACCATCACAGAATAAGTCACCAACCCACCAGCAACAGCCAAAAAAAGACAAACAGCCTCATACAGACATAACAGAAAAAGTGCAGCCAAACAAAACACCCTCCAACAGACAATAAAGAAACAACAACACCCACAATTCCAGGATAACACAAAGAACCAACTAGCCCAGAAAAATTGGGAAACGCCAAACAAAACAAGAGAAGCAGGAGAGCAATTAAGAATAAACATAAGGTATGCCATTTGCTTCCAAGTTGATCAGACCAGATAAAGGGCTAGGAATATTTAAAGGGATAACATCAGTAAAGCCACCGAGATTACAACCCCAATGAGCCAGCCAAGAGGCACAAAAATTACCAACCTCACTAACCTGGCAAAAAGAAGGATTTAAAAGCAACAACAATCTTTTAATTTCCCTAGCAAGATAGAAGTAATTAGAATTACAACAGACTTCCTGATCATTCTGAAGAGGTGATAGGTTAATGCCAGAAGTAACTTCAATAAACAAATTAGTGATGTTAAGAGGAATATACAATTGAATACCATACAAAATGGCTTTATAAAGGGAAGAGATAGCATTACCATTATGATCCGGACCTACAAAAGCAATGTTAAGGTGGCCATTACTATCTCGAATAATACCACCACAAACATTCCCTAACTCAGTATTAACACCTTCAACATTAAGTTTAAAGAAATTAGCAAGGGGCTTGTTCCAATAAGTAACATTAAGAGCAGACCGAGCACCCTCCCTAGTAACCCCTAAAGTAGAACACACTTCATAATAGTTTTTAAAGTTCTTACTAGTGATCAGGTTAACAGCAACAAGAGCTAAGATCTTGTCCTTCACCCTTCGGATAACATTGAGATGATTTTTTTTAACAGTATTTAAAATGGAATTATTCCTTTCCAGCCAAAGAAACCACAGAATAAGGGAAGTGATAACATTGCGAATATGACCTTTAACCTCAATAAACCAGGAATTAAGAAGGGCAATAATAGGTAAATGGGCATTAAAAGTGTTTAAATTAAACAAGTCATCAAAATAGGCCCACGTTCTAATAGCCACAGGGCCTGAAACAAAAATATGATGCATAGTTTCAGTGTGGTAACAACATTGACACTTAGAAGCTAAATTAAAACCTTTCTTTATAAGATTGTCTTCTGTAGGGATGAACTTATGAAGGATTCTCCACACAAAAATGGAGACAGTAGCAGGTATGGATTTATGCCATATCTTAGATGAAATTCTATCCATGTTACCTTTATCTCTAAAGAAATGTCAAGCACTCTTTAAGTGAAACTTACCATCTCTAGATAGATCACAAAGCATAATGTTTTTGGAGGAAGTGTTAATAAGCAAGTTTAAAATACGGTGAATAATACTTTCAGGGAGCATATTAGATAATTTATCGTAGTCTCAACAATTCTCATTAAAAAAAAAATTGACTGTAATAGGATCAGAAGACGTAGAATTTAAAAGAGAATCAATAGAGTCTTTACCTAACCATCTGTCTTGCCAGAAAAAAATGTTACCTTCACCACGACCCCATAAAATAAGGGGTTCCAACTCCCATTTGAACTTGCAAAGCCTTTTCCAAACTTTAGAGTCCCTAGTTTTAGGAGAAATAGTGGTAGGATGCTTGCCCAAACAGTATTTAGAAGTCATAAAATTGGCCCACAGATTCTCTTTAGCACGAAAGTTATAGCAAAGTTTGTAGGAAAACGCCTTACCGAGGTCATATAAATTCTTACAACTAAAACCACCTTCCTCCTGAACACCACAACACTTATCCCAAGCAGCCCAAGAAATTTTAGAAGAGGAAGATGTACCTGTCTAAAAGAACTTGTTAATAAGCTTGTGGATCCGATTGCGTATCTCTTGAGTAGGGAAGATAGTTTGGAACATGTAAACAGGTAAAACACAAAGCACACTTTTAATTAGAGTCAATCTACCTCCAAAACTAAGAAAATTAGAATCCCAGGAAAGAAGCTTATTCTGAACAGTAGCAATAAGATCATCAAACAAAAAAGTCTGCCTTCTACCTTTAAACAGAGGAACACCAAGGTATTTGATGGGCAACTTAGAATGAGTAAAACCAGTAGCATTTTTAATGGCTAAAATGCGTTCATTAGTAATCCTTTTAGAAGCAATAAAACAACATTTATGTTTACTCAAAGATAGGCCACTACTCATTTCAAAGATATTGAAAATTTCCATAACCTTCTGAATTATATTAATAGTAGCATTGGTGAAAACAACAAAGTCATCAGCAAAACAAAGATGAGAGAGATGAAATCCACCCAAAGTACGAAAATACATGCCAGGATTGTTCTCAAATAAATTAGAGAGACCCCTAGATAAAAACTCAGCCGTAATAATAAACAAAGCAGGAGAGATAGGGTCACCTTGCCTTAAACCATGAGAAGATTTGAAAAAATCATGTTTGGAACCATTTAAAATAATGGACAAGTACACATTTTCAACACAATTCTTAATAAGATTAATAACCACAGGGTTAAAACCAAACAGTTCAAGTATGCAGTAAAGAAAGGACCAATCAATATTATCATAGGCTTTGGAAATATGAAGTTTCAGAATCACATTACCACCTCTAATCCTGATATCCAGATCTTGACATAATTCATGAGCAAAAAGAATATTTTCAGTGATAGCCCTACCTTTTACAAATCCCATATGGCAGGGAGAAATGATTTTAGGAAGAAACAAAGCAAGACGATTAGAAACAATTTTAGACACTAGTTTATTAAAAAAAGTACATAAGCTAATAAGCCTGAAATCATTCTAAGTATGGACCGAATTATTTTTAGGAATAAGGACTAAAAAAGTAGACATAAAAAATTTAGGGATAGGACTACCAGCAAAAAAGTCCAAAATAGCAGAAAAAATATCTTGGTGAATAATGTTCCAACATTTTTGAAAAAACATAATAGTGAACCCATCCGGACCAGCAACAGAATTACTATTCATGTCCATTAAAGAATATTTCACCTCCTCAAGAGAGGGAGGTCTAGAAATACAATCATTATCCTCATGTGAGAGAATTCTGGGAATAAAAGTGTGGTCAGTAATTTGGTCGGGAATGAAATCTTTATTAAAATGATTTTGAAAATGAAGCACAGCTAAATTAACAATTTCAACAGGGTTGGAAGAATATGAACCATCCTCCCTTTGAATGTTATTGATACTATTCTTAATCATTTTTCTCTTAACAAGAGCATGAAAATATTTAGTATTGTTATCGCCCTCAGCCAGATGTTTAGCCGCAGCTTTTTGTTTCCAAAAAATCTCTTCCTGAGCTTGAAATTTAAAGAGATCAACTTTGGATTGATTTAACAGGGAAAAATTCACATCATTAGGATCATTATGGTATAAATTTTCATAGGAATTCACACAATCTTCAGCATGAAGAAAGTTATAAATTTTCAAGTGCAATTGCTTTTTATTAAATCTACTGCAACCAGTTTCCCTCCTTTACTTGAAATTTCCCTTACATGGTTTTCTGTGATCCTTAATGTTATTGCTGTTGATTTCTATTATATGCACAAAATATTTTAAATTGAGTTGGATTTCAATATTTTCCAGTTTGTTCAAAAAGCTCTTAATAATAATTTTAAGATTAACATAGCTTGTTTTCTAATGATCCTTTGGTAGTTTGGTTGATGAAATCTAAACTTGCATTGCATTCTAGATGTGTTTTAGAAACCATAAATGCAGTAACATCCTACATCATGCTTTCTATGGTGAAACTTATAAAAGTTTTATTTCTTCAAAATTAAATTGAATTTTAAGCAATTCACTTGCTTGTAGGATACCTGGTGCGGAATATTATGTGAAAATCTACCCGGCTGCGGGCAGTGATGGGAGCAGTGAGAGTGAAGTTGATCGAGCTATTAGAAAAAGAAGCGATTCTTCAATCGTTTCCAGCCAAAAAGATCAGGGTGGCCTTGTTGGTAACGAAAATGTGGTTTGCGATCAGACAATTCTACCATTATTTGAGTATCTGGAGCATGATCTGCCATATGAAAGAGAACCCTTAGCTGAAAAGGCAAGTGCAGCTTCAATTGGCCTATATGAGTTATCAGCATTTCTTCAATCTGACATTAAATATACAAAATATTGCATATTTCTTTACTTGCAACCAAATTTCCTTTTCTTAAGACATACTGGGGCTTTGATTTACTCCCATCTAGTTGGATCTCTGTTGCTTGAAAAGCCTTGATTTCTTGTTAAAAATATATGCAGTATTAATACTCGTCTAAGAATCCATTTTGACTGGTCATCATGTAATGCTTCGTCTCCACATGCAAGACGTAATCCAATTTGCAAGTTCATTACTGCAAGCTTCTGAGAATCTGCTTTGGCTTCTTAAGGTGGATCATCCAAACTTTCGCTTCTTCCTCTCGCATTACAGAGCGAATCTGCACTGATGGATTCTGTAAATGTTTCATGTTGCACTAGCATGTGAAGCCATCGAAACACCTTTGCAGTTATTTGTTTTGGTTAGGTATAACTGACAGCCTATAATTTATGTTATCTTTGAAGTTGTGTTTGTAGATAATTAAATAGGTCCTTTTTCCCTTTAGAGGAATTCATAAGACAATTTGGATAGGTGAAATGTCGCTTTCTTGAGAAAGCAAGAACGTTACTTGGCTTCTAACTCGAGGCTAGAATATCATTTAAATTTTGGTTGCATGTAAGGTTGGTCAATTCCAATAAGTGAGTCTCCGTTTATGCTTTATTTTGTTATGATCTTAACAGTATAGCAGTTTGATGATGACGACAATAAACCAAGTGTTTAAAGCAGCTTGGCTGTGTTCTCTGTGCAAAAAATTTATCTTGTTTTCAGCACTTTTTTATTAGTGGTCACCCTATTATTTTTCTAGATTTTTGTTGTCTTTACAAATGGTGCATTTTCCGATGATATTCATTGAAAATTTAATGTTGACGACGGTAAACAAAATGGTTCTTGCAGGGTTGCTGTGTTCCATGTGCTAAGGGTTTTTTTAGTGCATTTCTTAGCAAATGAAAATATGACTGATGGACTATGAGACTGGTACAATTTTAATTTTGTGGGCTCCAAAACTTCAGCTAGCTCTATGTGAGTTGAAGTAAATTTTAATTTGTTCATTCTAGCAAATTGTTGCGGAGGGTGGATGGATTTTGCTTTAAGTATTGATGGATATATTTCAATTTTAAATATTTTTGATTTTAGGACTTCTTAGGATTTTTTTGGATTTTTGTGGGTATTTGGATGGAGCTTGGAAGGTATTTGAAAGTGTTTGTGAATCCCTCTATTGAGATAAGCATTCAACACAGCCATCATCGACATAAATGAGGACATTTTCATTTGAAAATATTTGTATTTTATGGATGAACTTTATCGACTCTATCGAGTTATCGACAGAAGATCGGGTTTCATAAGTTTTATTCCTTTGTTAGTGAATTCACTTGATTATAAGCCTTAAAGCCTAATATGAATGTATTAAAACAAATATATTGGTTGTCGCAACCGTATATTTGTTTGATGGTTCGAATCTTGTCGACTCCTATTGATCTGCATAGAATGATCGGGTTCGAATTTGAATTCACTTATTTATCCGTGCAGCATCCCTAAGCCTCACATGTGTAACAATAACACGCTCGCCGGGACCCATGTGGGTGTTTGGGGGCATTCTATAGTTATTTACTGAACCTTGTCGACCCCTACTTGCTTAGGAGAACCGGGTTCAAATTTAGTTACTCGCGCAGCATTCCTAGACGTCACGTGCATATCCAAAACATACTCGCTGGGGCCCATGCGGGTGTTTGGAGGCATTTTATAATTATTTGTTTAATCTTGTCGACTTGACCAAGCTGTTGATCGAGAATCGAGTTCAGATTTATTGACCCGCGCTGCATCCATAGATGTTACGTGTGTATCCAAACACGCTCGTCGGGGCCCATGCGGGTCGTGATTGTATTTACCCCTCTGATGAACCTATGTGCATAAATATTATGGTGCATGTGCCGGGTATTTACTTCAGACTTTGTTGACACCTTTTGTCTGCTTGTATGAAGGTTGCAAATCTGATGGCGTGGCATTGTATTGCGGTCATTTTGACAATTTCATATAGGTAGACTGTCGTGTATTATTTATTGCTTTATGCAGGTAGATTATAGTGCACTAACGAATCTCCTGCTTTACTCGTAGATAACTGCATGCACAGTAGTTCTCCTTTACTTGCTCATATATAACCTGTTATATGCGAAGTGAGTTTCCTACAGTGACTCTTAAAAGCTTACTTTTGATGTGGTCTTTTGGCATTCTGCCCATAGATGACATCTAATGTATATGATGAGTCTTCCACAGCGGTCCATAGGAGCTTGCATTTTGCTGTAATCCTTTTGGATTTTGCTCATAGATTGCATTTGGTGAATATTGCAGGTCTCCTACGACAATTTATAGGAGCTTGTGTTTATTGTAGTTCCTTTTGTATTTGTCCACAAATAACATATAGTGTATATAGTGGTTCTTCTGTAAGGGCTCATATGTATTTGCATTTGCTATGTATCTTTCACTTTTATTTACAGATAAATTGTTTCATCCATATTGGGGAAATACCACTTTTTTTGTATGCCCCTATCATCACTGACTACGAGCGGGTCACTGAACTTGTTAGCATACTAGCCTTCTTTAGTCATGAACTAGTTATCATTAGCTACAAGCTAACTAATGCCCGTCATATCCTTCATAGTTTCCTTCAGTGTGTTTTGCTATTGGACAACTATCTCTTCCATATGATTGATATAAATGTCACAACTGATCGTCATCGCTTATATGTGATCCACAATCCTTGCTTGTGACTTTGCTTACGACCAGATGATTCCTCATCTCAAAGGACCTGTTGCACTTATCATGGCTTTTCTACATGTCCTTATGAAGTGTTATGCTCATTTACTGCACATGGGTTATCTTCGTTTGTAAAGATTCATCACGTTCATCATGCACTACTTTCATTGTTTGCAAGCAAATCATTATGCGAATGATGAATTATCTACAATTCTCTTGTAGAAAAATAGGTTTGCTCATATATTCTTTGACACGGGTTATGAGCTAGTCAATATTAGCTCTCATAATCTCATCGTTATTTTCAAACAAGTTAAACGTATGAGTTCTTTGTCTTCAAAATGATTTTCCATGGCGAGCTTGGGATTATTGCTTTTCAATTAAATCAAAACTATTGTCTCATTTATTTCATTTGAACCCAATATCATTCTCTAACTCAAGTCCAATATGAGTTCAAGTTCTAGTTCTTTGTGCAAGTTCAATTCAAATTCGATCCCAAATCAAATTCTTCTTGATTGAGTTTGATTCGAATTGAATTGAAGTTCCATGTTGTCCAAGTCATTCAACGTTAAGTGCATATCATAGTCCTCTTTAATTTGTTCAAATTTGCAAGCTCATTTATTATTTGAATTGAGTTAAGGTCCTTTCTTGAGTCCAAGTAGCAAACCCAAGTTCTTGTTTGAGTTTAAGTAGTCCCCTACGGTCCTTTGAGTTCAAATTCGAGTACAAATCAAGTCCTTTATTATTCTTCTGATTTGAGTTAAAGTTTCAATTTTGATTTCATTTAGGTCCAAATCATATTTATCTTCAAGTTATTTGCTTAGTTTTTTTGAATTGAAGTCCACAAGTCATGTTGTCCTTTTGAGTCCAATTAAGTCCAAGTACGATCTTGTGTTCACTCAAAATTTTGACAGCCTTCCAGTGTCTCTCCAGTTTAGGGGGAAACTGTAGAAAATTGGTCCTCTTGCTACGCTAGAGAAAAGTGTGTATGGTAGTTACCCTCGTACGAGGACACTGCGGTCGTGAAATCTTCAATCCCACCACGCCAAAGAAAGGTGTGAATGGGTCTTCAATATCTATTGAAAGAGAAACTGTTGTTTCCCCGCAGGTACAGAGCCTCGTATGGGTTCTTAAAATTATCCAAACCATGCTAAAAAAAGCTTGTACTAGGCTTAACCGCCTCGTCGTAATTTCGCACCGGTTCCCCTTCCCCCCACGCTAGAGAAAGGTATGTATGGGCGGTTTGCCGGCTCGATACAAACGTCGAGGATAGGATTTGAGGTTTTAAGGTTTAGGAATTTAGACCTTTGAATAACCGGCGAGGTGGAGGGTACATAGCTCGAGGTAAGAGGAGCACATTGCTTTTTTATATTAATTAATTATAATTTTCCTTTTTATTCCATAACCCATCAACCTTTGTTTGAAAATATCCCATTTGATCTTAAAAAATTCATATTTCGATATTTTTTTCGATCCATTGACTATATAATTTGGCATATTATTCAAACTAGTTATTCACTTCCATCTCATATAATTAATGGTGCTAAAATTGACATCCCCTTTTTAGAATGGAGTTATAAGGATAGGGAAGTCGCATAATTAAATGCTAAATATTTAAATTATTTCTTCTGTGCTTTAAAATATGAGGATTATGTTCGAGTTTCTACATGCACTACTAGGAAGAAAATTTGGGATAAGTTATGCATCACTTATGAGGGAACTAGTGAAGTTAAATAGTCTAGGCTAAACATTCTACATCATGACGACAAACTTTTCGCATGAAACATAGCAAGACTGTATCTGAAATTTACATTAGGTTCACCTAGATAGTGACATCTTTGCATGCACTAGGAAGAGAACTATTAAATCCTTAAAAAATTAATAAGATTTTATGACGCTTGCCTAGCTTTTAGGATGCTAAAATAGCTACAATTACTAAATCAAAAGATTTGAACATTTACTCTACTAACAATTTTCTTGGATCACTCATTGCTTATGAACAAGGAGTGAGACAAAGACAAAATGATGTAGATGAAAAGAAGAAAGGGAGAACTATGGACCTAAAGGCAAATGATTTAGATATTGATAGTTCTATGGCAGAGGAAGATGATGACATCACATTAATGACACAACAATTCAAATGTTTTCTTAAATGAAATAAGAGGCATCATCAATAACATTGAAGGAAAGGTAAAAATATTAAAAATTTTAAAGTGTCATCTAACACATTCTATTTTAAATGCAGGAAACCATATCATCTTTAAATAGATTGCTCGAATCTGAAGAATCACCCATCGAAGGAAAGTAAGAAGAAAAAGAAAAATAAGAAAATACAAAATTCTGGAAGGGAAAGAACATGACACAGAAAGCATTTTAGGCTGACTCTGCATCAAAATCATTAGAACCAAAAGTAGAGGAAGAAGTAACAAACATGTATCTTATGGCTAATGATAATCTTGATCAATCACATTAAGATAAGGTATGCTAACTTTCTTATGAAGAATTATTTGCTATATCAGACAAAAATTATGATTCGTATAGGGAATTAAAAAAGATGTTTGCAAATCCAAACATTGATTTTATTACTTTGCAAAAGAGCATACTAGTTTGACAAATGAGCATTCTACTTTAAATAGCAATCAGATGACATTTCTTAATAAATATAATGCCATAAATAAGAAGCATATTGGTCCATATAATGCATATGATTCCTTGAAAACCTTGCATATTTAACTAGAAAAATCATTCAAAGAATTAGAAGCATGTGCATTAGGAATAGATGAAAGTGAGAATGCATTGAAAATATAAATATATGTTCTAGATAATGCAAATAAGTTTATAGAAGAAAAAGTAAAATCACTTCAAAATAATAAACTATCACCTACCTTAGCACAAATTCATAACCTATCATTACATCATGTATTATATAACCCTAGGAAAAGGCACCATAACCTACTTAGATCAGTAAATCTATTTCATGGTGTTAAGTGTTACTCTTGTGTCATGTTGGAACACATAGCCCACTTGCACTATCCATCATAGGACATATTTAGTGTGGAGGCCAAAATTACATGCGTCACAACATAACATGCATTCATATCATTCATTTAAGCATAAGGTGGAACTCAAACTCACTTATGTTCAAAAATCTAATGTTTAAGTGACTTTGTAGGGTTGCTCTCATAAAAGATCGTGTGAGAGCATGTGGTATTTGGATAGTGGATACTTGAGGCATATGATTGGTGATTTGAAGTAGTTCATCACACTGGAGGCAAGGTAACACTAGGAGACAACACCACTAAGAAAGTTATTGCCTCAAGTATAATTAGAAACTCAAACAACTTTATAATTGAAACTATTTTATTAGTCAAAAGTTTAAAGCATAACTTACTATGCTTTAGTGACTTATGTGATAAGGGCCTTGACATTAAATTCCTTTCTATAAAATACATTATCAATTTAAATGGAAAACTAGTTTTAGAAGGAAAATGAATAAAAAATATTTACATGGTTAACTTGAATTGCATTAAATATTCTGATTCTTTATGTTTGAAAACTTTTATTGGAATTTTTTGCTATGGCATATGAGACTATATCATGCAAGGATGTAGACCTTCAGGAATATTAAAAAAAAACTTAGTTAGAGGCATACTTATGCTAAACTTTGCTAAGGACCACCTATGTTATGCTTTCCAACAACAGAAATAAGTTAGGTATTCATTTCACTCAATCAAAGACATCAATACCTCCAGGCCACTAGAAATCCTTCATATTGACCTATTTGGACCAATTTGTATAGCCTGCTTAGGAGGAAAGTCATATAGATCTGTAATAGTAGATGACTTCTCTAGATTCACTTGGGTTAGATTCCTAGCATATAAGAGTGAGTCATTAGAGGAATTTTGAACATTCTCGACCTAGATTTAAAGAAATTCAGGATGTGAAATTTCAACCATGCATAGTGATCATGTTGGAGAGTTTAAAATTGATAAGTTTGAATATTTCTATTAAGAGATGAGAATAGAATATAACTTCTCTGTCCCTAGGACCACTTAGTAAAATGGATTAACTGAGAGGGAAAATAGAACCTTAATAGAAGCTATTAGGGCCATGCTAGTTAAATATTTGCTCCCTAGATACTTTTGGATAGAGGCAATGAATATTGCTTGCTATGTTTTAAATAGTATGAATGTTAGATTTAAATTAAATAAAACACCCCATGAACTCCTTAAGGGTAGAACACCCAACATTTCTCATTTACATGTCTTTGGGTGTAAATGCTTTATTCTAATAAATAGAAAATCATCCTTAGAAAAATTCAATCCCAAGTCTAATGAAGGTGTCTTCTTTGTTTACTTATTTGTAGGTAAAGCATATAAAATATTCAATAAGAGGACCCTACTAGTATAAGAGTCTACCCATATGATATTTGATGAATTAGATAGGACCTCTTGAATTTAAACCTGAAGAAGAAGAAGGAGAGGTCATCCAAGGGGTAGAAGCCATTCCTATAAAAGATAGAGTAGAACCTCAAAAAATATTGCCTATAGAATAAAGATATTCTTCTAGTCATCCTAATGAATTAGTATTAGGAAACCCATCTAAAGCTGTTATAACTAAGCATAAACTTAGGAAAGCGGTTAGTCATTAAGTATTTATCTCAATGATAGAACCCACCAATATTGATCATGTCATAGCTGATAAATTCTTAATCCTAACAATACAAGAAGAATTGAATCAATTTGTTAGGAATGATGTCTGGGAGTTGGTGCATAGACCTAAAGATTAGAGTGTTGTAAAAAATAAATTAGGTTTTTAAGAATAAAATGAATGACTCTAGCATAGTAGAAAGTAATAATGCTAGATTAGTAGCTAAGAGGTACAATCTGATTAAAATGATTAATTTTGATGAGACTTTTGCCCTAGTAGCTAGACTAGAAGCCATTAGAGTGCTCTTAGCCTTTGCTTGCTTAAAAAGATTTAAGTTATATAAAACAAATGTTAAAAATGATTTCTTAAATGGTGTAATCAAAGAGGAATTATATGATGAGAAACCCCCAGGTTCTTAGAACTAAATTCCCTAATAATGTATTCAAACTAAAGAAGGTTTTGTATGGGTTGATGCAAGCACCTTGAGCTTGATATGAAAGGCTGAGCACATTTCTTTTAGATAATGCCTTTATTAAGGATAGTGTAGACACTACCCTCTTCCTAAAGATAAAAGGAGAAGAACTAATTATAGTGCAAATCTATATCAATGATATAATACTTGGAAGAACAAATAAAAATATTTGTGATAAATTCTCAAAAACTATGAGTGAGAAGTTTAAAATGAGCATAATCAGAGAGCTAAACTACTTTATCGGGTTTAGTGTAAAGCAGGAGGATGATGAAACTTCCCTTAGTCAATCAAAAAGCGTCAAGAACATCCTTAAGAAATATCAAATGGATAATGCTAAGGTAATAAACACTTCCTTGAGCTCTACTATTAAGTTAAATAATGACTTAAATGAAAAATTATTGATCAGAAGAAGTATAGAAGGATAATTGGAACACTCCTTTACTTGACTTCCAATAGATTTGAAATCATGTTTAGTGTTTGTATCCATATTAGATTTCAAGAAGATCCCAAAGAATCCCACATGACTGTTGTTAAAAGAATTCTTAGATACCTTCTTGGAATCCAAAATTTAGGAATCTGGTATCCGAGATATAGTACTTTTTTGAGATCATAGGATATTTTGATTCAGACTAGTAGGTTGTAGGGTTGATAGGAAAAGTATCTCTAGAACATGTCAATTCATAGGATAAACTTTAGTCTTGTGATCTAATAGAAATAAAACTCTATAACCCTATCTACCGTTGAAGTAGAATATATAGTTGTATGGATTAAATAATATATCTTAGATCGTGGACTACTTGTAAAGAGCATTCAAATCATATGTCATAACACTAGTGTCATTTGCATATCAAAAAATTCAATCCAACATTTAAGGACCAAACACATAGACACTAGGCACCATTTCATGTTCTTTGAAATGGCCCAAGGAAAGGTTTCACAAGCTATAGTAGGAAGTTCTTCTCGACACCCTATGGATCCTCAATTTGCCGAAGTAGCTAACCAAGAAGTTATAATCAGTACAAAACTGCCAGGATCATGCCTTCCAAGATCGTAAACCGTGATGCTTTAAACTTCTAAGTACTTTCTCTCTTTACTTGCACCACCCTTTAGTTTATTCTCACACTTTCCTACCCCTTTAATTAAGAACTTCTTTCAATTTATTTTGGTTGTCTCTGAACCAATAGTGAGGGCACTTCTCTCCAATTTTATATAAATTGGAGGCCTATCGAAATCACCTACCAAGATTTTCATGAATTTCTCCACCTTTCCATAATTGACAAACAAATTTGATTTCTAGCTTCAAATCCTGACTATGATTGGACCCTTACAAATACTACCCTTAAGGAAACAAAACTTTGATACCACATCACCCATGTCAATACCTTACTGAAAGATACTAGAATCATCCAGCATATCCTTTGTAACTCCATAATTCCAAAAGCTGGGGCATGACTACCTACTTCATAATGACTAAGATAGATTTCAATGCAGATGAACTAATTATTTGATATCTTGAGCATTTATCCTGAATTAGAGATCTTAAAAGTAAAAGAAAGCTAAATCTTTCCTTAGGCCACATAATTACTTTTATCCATGAATCCAAATACAACTTCAAATTCCTTTCACCCCCATATCACCTTCAAAATTTCTATTCCAATAGCTCCTTCCACATCCTTCATAGCTCTGGCTGCAATATTCTATATGTGGACGATGAGCTAGTGGAAGCAGAGGGAGGTCCAACAACAACTCCTATACTAGTTAAAGCACTAGCACATGTCCACCAACAATCTCAATACGATATGCTCTTTCAAATGCTTGACTAGTGGGAAGCTCAATTTGACACCTACATAGGTGATCATCAACAACAACATAACATTGATATGGCTCACTTTGATAACTACCTAGCACAATAGTAGTAATAACACAATTATGACATAACTTTGTTTGGAGAGCAATTTGCTTCAATCAATTGATTCTTCCAACCACCACCACTACCTCCACATGATCAGGATCCTTAATACTTTTAGCTTGCTTTATGTTTTCGTATCTGTCTATATTTTGTCTTTTACTTCTATTCTTTGTGATGTATGTTTTTCTCTTTAAAGTCTTTGTTTAGTTGTTTCCTACATTTCGTGATGTTAGATGGGGGAGTAGTTTGTTATTGATAGGTTGTACTTTGTGATTCGAATGATTAATCTCTTTTTTTTCTTACTGCTTGTGTGCTCTTTATTTATGTATTATTTTCTTATATAAATAAAAGAAACCTCACTATGTTTTATAATATTAACCTAGTAAGGGGGAGTTTATGAAGAAAAAAAAACATTTGAGATTATTAACTAATAATGTTTGCCATCATAAAAAAAGGGTAGAATATTATAAATCTTGATGTAAGCCCTTTAATTTTGATCATAACAAATATTATTAGATTCCTTATTATGCTATTTCCTTCTAATTGTTATTATTGCATATCTATTTTTTTCATGAACTAATATTTCAGGTCGACCATACACTTGCAAGGTTGATCAACTCAAGAAAGGGTAGATTAGGGCTTAGTATGTCGAGAAGTGTCTTATGTATTTTTAATTATTATGAATTTTCTTCTTTTTAGAGTCAAATTATGTATTTGGTGGATACTAAGCTTGGAAATTATGCACACACACACACACACACACACACACATGGGAGTGAGTTAGTGACAATATCAGAAGTTGAATTTTTTGAACTAATCATACTGAATAATCAATAGAGTAGTGTACAATCAGCTAATCATAAAATGATTAAATGGCTAATTATGATAATTAATGCAAGCTAAACTAATCATACTATACAATATATATCTTACAAGATGATCAATTGAAATAAAGATCCCATTTGTCAATCACAATTTAGGTAATATTTTTAAATTTAATTTTTGTGCTCATAGTATTGTATGATAGGTATCATACTATACGATATATTTAAATATTTCCTAAATTAAACCTATGATTAGGGAATGAATTTAGATTAATTGATCCAAACATATTATATAGGATTATTTGACCAATCGTACTATACGACTTGATTCCTATATAGGATGATGGTTAAATCATCACCAGTCATACTAGATGATAATCTAATTCATTTGAACTAATTTTACTAGATGATGCTCTGAATCATCCTGAATGATCAACTAAATTCCTTGAACTGATTGTACAACTCTTATCTTTTTGTACAATATAAATAGGACTACTTTGAACTAATTGTATAGAATGATCCATTATTGTATTGGACTATTAGAGTTTACATAATTGAATTTAGGGCTTTTTGTGAGGCCTTAAATTTAATCCCTCTCATTATCTTATTTTAAAGATTCTTAGTTACTGAGTGTTCTTTAAAGAGGGCTTTTAGAATAAGTTCTAGGAGAGCTTTGGGATGAAGAGGGAGAGCTTGTGTGTGAGGGAGAAGTAGCGTAAGTGGATCACACGGTTTGTCTAAGAAAGTATCTTTCCTTGTTCCTTCATGTGTTTGCTAAATTTTTTTGGGTGGATCCAGGGTGAAATTCCTTAGCTCAAGAACGTGGTTTTCTGCCATCACTACGCCTTCTCGAAGAGGTAGAAAAGATTGAAGGTTTGCTATCATCTATTGGAGGGTGTCAAAGCTTCTGACTCTCCATCACATTCGGTTTGGTGGAAGGGATTTGTGTAAGGGCTTCTCTGCCTTGCTATGGGGGAAAAAAGATATACACTATAGTGATAGTGCAATACTAGGAGTGGAGAACTCCGGGGAGTGAACATAGATCATTTTTTGGTCGAACCACTATAAATTTCTGGTGTGTTTATTTTGATTTCTATTTTCTGCATTTTACTTTTGCACTTTAACTTTGTTATAACTACATGGTAAAAAATTATACTCAATAATTAGCTCTATTGATTAAAATTTCAACTTCATTGTTTTGAAGTTTTGGTAAATTTGTCTTGCTTTTGCACATAGTGAAAATTGCTTCTAATTTTTTCATATATTGAAAAATCCAAAAAAAAAATCTTTATTTTTAAAATTACGCAATTAGCTTTTGAATTCACCAATTCACCCACTTTTGGTTCACCTTGGGCTTGTTCATTAAGGCCTCACAGACTCCTTGAACTTTCAATTAACTCTATTTCACAAGCTTGGTAGATGCCTTATAAAGGTTATATTAGGAATCTAATTCCTATATTTATTTTGTGGCATATTTGGATGAAAAGAAATGATTTGAAGAAAAGGAAAATCCAGATGAATTCAATGTATATTATATCGACATCGAAAGAGAAAGTTCTCCAACTTTATTCTTTTAATCATTTCACAGCTAATAATTTTAAGAATTATAAGTTTGTTATCCTAATTTTTGTATTATTCTTAAGCTATCTAACATGATTGGTGAGGCTAATATTATGAGTTGGTTTAAACCTAAGCCCCCCATATTTTAAAATTGAATATGAAT
Source organism: Dendrobium huoshanense (assembly GCA_016618105.1). NCBI lineage: Eukaryota > Viridiplantae > Streptophyta > Magnoliopsida > Asparagales > Orchidaceae > Dendrobium > Dendrobium huoshanense. Next base: position 21,352 of record JADPUM010000128.1, on the reverse strand, counting down.
AGTTCTACTAATAACCTTTCTATTGGTTGTGTTGGGATTATTAAAAACCATTTTGGCACGGTTCTTTGTGCTTTTGCTGGTTCGGTAGAGCTTTGTTTGCCTGGTACTATGGAACTTAAAGCCTTTAGTTATGGCCTCAATCTTTGTCACTCTATCGGGATAAATGATATTTTTGGTGGAGGTTGATGCCAAGCTCATTTCACATTTCATTCAAGATAATGTGATAGGTAATTCTAATAATTTTTTACATTATTAATGAAATTAAACAAATGCTTAGTCATTTTTATTATAGTATCTCTCATAGTTATCATAAAAGTAACTATTGTGTTAACTGGCTTACCAAATATGGTTACAATTTGGAGGGTTTTTGTGATTATTTAGTGCAAACTTGCCTCATATTATTAAGCACATGACTAGACTAGACATGTCTGGTTTGATCTATTTTAGGTGTTTAGTGGTGGGGGTTTTCTTTTAGTATTTTCCCGAGAGTTTTTGTTTGCCTTGGGATTTTAATTTTGTTTCTCTATTGGGTTTTAATGTTGTTGCTATTTTTGGTGGGGTTTTGATCCTATGTTGTGAGTCCCTATATCTGGTGGGTTTGTTTGGGTTTTTCCCTTTTGTTGGCTTTTATTTTAATTTGGTGCTTGTTTGGCTTTTTGTTTCAATTTTTTGGGTTGTTATTGGATTTGTGTTATTTTTTATTGGGTGCTGGGAAGTTTGCCTTACTCTTGGTGGTTGGCATTGATTTTTTAAGGGTGGCCCATTTATGTATTTCTTATTTTGCATTGATTGTGGCCGCATTTTGATCATCTATTGTGGTTGGATGTAAGTTTGGTTGTTGTTAGCTTTTTTATGTATGATAGTGATCTTTGGCCTGTGGCTTCATTGGAAAACCTCCTAGATTGTTTTATGTGTTTTAATTGTTGGGTGGTTGGGAATATTTACTTGTTCATTTCCTTTTTCTTCTATGCTGTGGGAGCTAACAGGTGGTTTCTTTGGTAATGTCACGACCCAGCCCGGTAAGCTCGTATAAACGAGGTGGGAACGAAGGTCAGACGGTAGACTAAATTATCCAATCTCTAACATATCATCATAAAATTTGAAAGAGCCACTAAAAATATTTAATTCAAAAACACAAACTTAATCATTAAGATTCATATAATTACATTTCTTTCGGTGTGCCTCTCCTACGGCACACGTTTCCACCCCTTATACTCATTATGGTTTAAAATAATTAAACCTAAAAAATGTTAACAACTAACAGTAAACCAACGTTTAGTAAGTAAAATATGCTTCTAAACTACAGTAATTCAAGGCAGATGGAGCAATATGCTAAATGCCACTTTTTCTTTAGACAGATCAAAAATTTGCTTCCTATAAATATAATATTAAACATACACATAAATCATAAAATTATATTCTTCATATTCATTTTCATATTTATATCAATATTCGTAATTTTCTCATTTCATATATAATACAACCGTCATAGGAGCAACCGTCTAGTACCTTAAAGGTACTCCTTTATCATTTTCTTTTTCATAACCTTTACCATTTTAACGTGCATGAGTACAACATCCCCAGTTAGTACCATAAATGAGTGAGCTCCATCAATTCAGCATGCACATGCAATCACATAATAATACAATCATATCATAATCATATATCAATAATATTATGCCTTATCATACACCTTATACAGTAATATGGTGAATCAATTAATATACAAAATATGAAACATGGAATCAATTAAAATGCAAAAAAATGAACCAATTTGCAATAACAATTTAATAAAAATTGAAATGACATAATTACCTTACTAAAGAAACATGTTTACTCACAAGAAATTATGAAATTGATTTTCTTCGCTAGTCCCCCTACCTTCGAGGTCACCACAAATAATACCTAAAAGAAAATAATTTAATATTCATAGGTTAATGCTAATCATCTAAAACTTAATTATTCTATTCTTCTAAAACTTCCATAGGTTCTCTTTTTCTTTCTCTCTCACTCTCTCTCTATTTAACGCAAAGCATGTAACAATCCTAAAATTTCATATTTGGTCTAAAACTATATTTTTATCCAAATAGACCCTATACTATTACCTAAAATAATTTATATTTTCAAATTTAACCTAAAACCCTAAATTTGGAAAACATAATTTCATTAGTATCCTTATTTTTGCATGCTAAAACTTCCCATTCATAAAAATAGTATTTATGGATAACTAATTTTTGGATTTATTAATTTTAAAAATTAGTAAAATATCATTTTGTGAGAAAAACCTAATTTATTTCCTTAGAAACCTTCTTAGGACCCTTAGGAACTATGTTTGTAAAATCACTTTCAAAATTTTAAACTTCAGGAAAAAACCCTAATTTTTTTAACTCAATAATTTTGATGAAAAACCTTATTTCTATGCATAATATTATCTCCTAAACTTATCATATAATTCTCTTGAAGAAAATTAAAGTTTCCCCTCAAACCCTATATTTTTCCTTAAAGAACATGAGAAATCACTTGTATAACACTCATCTTAACCTTCCCTTAGTCTTCCATAAAAATTCCTCCATGAATGGCCGCCAGAATCCACCCCTTAGGCCGCCGTTTGCCTCTCCCGTCACCTCCCTCTTCCGCTCGGTTCGTGCGTTCGGGCGAAAGAAAGAAATGAAGGGAGCGAATAATTTCGGTCCCTTAATAAACATGGGGTTAGGGATTATATACATAAAGTCCTAAATACCCTTTTAGGACTTATATTTGTATTAATATTAATAGGGGTAGATTAGGTATATTATAACTTCAAACATTTTTAATTTTAAAATTAAGCAATTTTCAATATATGGTCTTTATATCAAATTGTTCAGAATTTTGTGTAGAATTTTATAAAATTATTTTCATCAAATTTCAATGACTTGAAAAATTCACTTAAATCTCATCGTGATGCATCGAAAAGCATGCAAGATCTAAAATTGGCATTTTTCAGGCTTTACAATTCTCCCATCCTAATAAAATTTTGTCATAGAAATTTATATATAACTTATAGTTACAAAATCAACCAACATCTTCCATTTCAATTAACATGAACTTTAACCTTAGAACAAAATAAACTAAACATTTGAAATATCATAACAAAATAATCTTATCAATCCAAAATATATGACATAACATAATAAGATAAACTACTAAATCCAAAATATCAGATTTAACATTACAAGTCACTAAAAATAGACAATAAAGCCATCTCAATTATCCTTATCAACATCTATGGATTCATTGGGCTCCTGCTGAGTCAAAGTGTAAACCTGTGGTCGAACGTTTTGCCTAGATTGATTTTGCACTAAACCTGCAAGTGATGGTTCTATTATCTTTAGTTTGCTAGAGTTCCTTTGTGAAGGTTCTTCATTTGATCTCATTTCTCTTAAAGTCTTTTGAACAAATGCAGGATAATATTTTGCTATGTGTCCAGGCTGATGAAACCAGTAGCAAGTGTTGGAACCAATCAAACATTCACCCTTATGTAGTTTGCCACACTCTGCACAAGATTCTGTGACTTTACTTATAGTTGTACCACTGATTCTACTAGGACTAAACTTGGGCTTCTTCCCAATTGATCCCTCAGTCTGATTGCTTTGAATATCCTCCTCAAAACTCTTCCTTTTATACTGATCCCTTCTCTTCTGAGTATCTTGCAAATCTGATTCATTCCTTCGGGCCCTCTCTACTAAAGTAGAATAATTCTCAATGCCAAAAGGAATCAAAGGTTGTCTAATGATATCCTTCAAGCTAGATAAGAAATGATTGCACTTCTCTTTTGTATTGGGTATCATACGTGAAGCATACCTTGAAAATATAGTGAACTCGGCCTCATACTGAGTAATAGTTCTATCACCTTGCACCAATATGCTAAATTTATCTTACATTTGTCTTCTAGCTGACATGGGCACATACCAATCTTAGAGCACTTTAGAAACTCTCCCCATGATACTTGACTACTTGGTCGTCCTCCAAAAGTCCTTTGTATTTGGCTTGGCCACCACCTTTCTGCCTCACCATTAAAGGCAAAAGTAGCGAGAGTAACCCTTGTATCTTCTAGGCAGGACATACCCTCTAGAATCTTCTCTATCCTCATCACCCAATCTTCTGCCTTTATTGACCCACCACTTGAAAACATCGGAGGCTTCATATCTTGGAACAACTTTAAATTTTTATCCATTGGAGAGCTTCCACTACCTTCCACTTGGTATGAGTATTCTTAATCATTTGGGTCAATACTGCCATTATTTGGGTAAAATATTCTATAGTAGAATTTATATTACTATTCAAAGGCTCTACTACAACAGGTATCTCCCTCTTAATGTCTCTCGTATTTCCATCAATGGCATCATTTTCTAGATCCAAGGTTCTGATAAATAACATGATGAAATAAAATTAGTAGTCTATAACACACATATCCTATATCTTCTCTAATATATAGAATCATTCTATTGGTTCTTTCATATTGATCAATATTCTTAAACCCTTTGCTATGATACCACTTTTGTCATGACCCGGCTTGGTAAGCTCGTATAAATGAGGCGAGAACGAAGGTCGGATGATAGACTAAAATATCCAATCTTTAATATATCATTATAACATTGAAAGAGCCACTAAAAATATTTAATTTGGAAACACATAAACATAAAATCATTAAAATTCACAAACTTATCTTTCTTCCGGCTCGCCTCTCCTACGGTACACATTTCCACCCCTTCTACTCGTTATAATTTAAAATAATTAAACTTAAAAAATGTTAACAACTATAAGTAAGCCAATGCTTAGTAAGTAAAATATGCCTCTAAAGTACAGTAATTCAAGGCAGATTGAGTAATATGCTAAATGCCACTTTTTCTTTAGACAGATCATAAATTTGTTTCCTATAAACATAACATTAAACATACACGTAAATCATAAAACCATATCCTTCATATTTATTTTCATATTCATATTAATATTTGTAACTTTCTCATTTCATATATAGTACAATTGTCACAAGAGCCACCGTCTAATACCATAAAGGTACTCCTTTACTATTTTCTTTTTCATAACATTTATCATTTTAATGTATACGAGTATAGCGTCTCCAACTAGTATTATAAGGGAGTGAGCTCCATCAATTCTTCATACACATGCAATCACTCAATAACACAATCATATCATAATCATATATCAATAATATTATGCCTTATTATACATCTTATACAGTAATATAGTGAATTAATTAATATAAAAAATATGAAACATGGAATCAATTGAAATACAATAAAATGAACTAATTTGCAATAAAAATTCAATAAAAATTGAAACTATATAATTACCCTAATAAAGAAACTTGTTTACTCACAAGAAATTATGAAATTAATTTTCCTCGCTAGTCCTCCTTCCTTCGAGGTCACCATAAATAATTCCTATAAGAAAATTATTTAATATTCATAGGTTAATGCTAATCTTCTAAAACTTAATTATTATATTCCACTAAAACTTCCATAGATTATCTTTTTCTTTATCTCCCTCTCTCTAATTTAACACAAAGCATGTAACAATCCTAAAATTTCATATTTGGTGTAAAACCATAATTTTATCCAAATAATACCATTACCATTACCCAAAATAATTCAAAATAATTTCTATTTTTGTATTTAACCTAAAACCCTAAATTTGGAAAACCCAATTTAATTAATATCCTATTTTTGCATGTTAAAACTTCATATTCATCAAAATAATATTTATGGAAAACTTATTTGTGGATTTATTAATTTTAAAAATTAGAAAAATATCATTTAATTAGAAAAACCTAATTTATTCACTTAAAAGCCCTCTTAGGACCCTTAGGAACTATGTTTGTAAAAACACTTCAAAATTTCAAACTTTAGAGAAAACTCTAATTTTTCCAACATAATAATTTTGAAGAAAACCTCATTTCTATGCATAAAATTATCTCCTAAACTTATCCTATCATTCTCTTAAAGAAATTTAAAGTTTCCCCTCAAACCCTAGATTTTTTCTTAAAAACAAATTCTACAAAAATTTGAGTAATCCCTTGTATACTGAAAGTTCATTAGGGATGTTAAGCCCTTATGAACTAGCCCAAAGCTTACCAAGAAGGGGGGGGGGGGGGGGGGGGGGGTGAATTGGCATTTTAAAAATTCTTTTAATGAAAACTCAAATTTCAAACCATAATTCACCACAAAGAAAAAATGTGGAAATTAAAAGCAAAAAAAGCATTAGTAAAAGAACATAGAGATTTATAGTGGTTCGGTCAACTTGACCTACGTCCACTCCCCGGCGGCGCCCTCTGGGTATTGCATGAAACTCAATGTCTCTCCTTTTGACCCCACAGTAAGGTGGAGAAGCCTTTACAAACTTCCTTTCCACCAACCCAGGTGAGGCAGAGAACCCAACTCCTTTTGCTTCCTTCTGAAGCAGACATAGAACCTTGATCAATTGCTAAAGTAGACCTCTCTCAACCCTCCAAGTACAAGGGACAACAATCAGAGAAGATGACTTGGAACCTTGCTTGGAGGAACCTTTGTGAACCCTCTCACAAACTCCCCCTCACAAGTTCCTCTCTCTCTCCCTCTCCTCTAGGCTCTCTCAGGTCAAGATAGCAACAAAAGATGTTCAAAAGGGTAGAACAAGAGCTCTTAAATAAAAGAGATTCGGAATAGCTAATTAATAACAACTTGTCGATTTTATCGTCTAGGACGATATAAATATCATTATGTACGATTAGTGCAATTTAAGCCTAATCAGTCGAGACGATCTGAGACTATCAGAAGAAATTTGTTCATATAATCTAGGATGATTAAATATTATCCTGTATGATTAGTTCAAATCATAGAATATCGGCTAGACCATTGCTCAGAATGGATGTCTAGACGATTAAAAAATAGCTTGCTCATCCAGGACAATATCATGATCGTACTGGATGATTAGTACAAATTCGTGCAAATCATCTAAAACATCGCCCTGAATAGACGCTGTCCGATGTTGATCGTTTAGTGGATCATCCCGGATTATCCTGAGATCATCCAGGCCGATGTGATTGTGCAATCAAACCTTAATTTCTTTCCTTAATTATCAGATTAATTTAGGCATAATTTTGCTGCATCATCCAGGACGATATCCAGGATAATGTCCAAAAATAAAGAATACCTAAATAGATCTGGTGGCTGATTCTTTTTGCGTTGAGCCTATCAACCCAGTCGATATAAATATCATACAGGATGATGTGCTTAATGATGGCTGCCTTAACTAGGATGCCCTAATTAGGGTTTCTATTTTTAGCTGATCGTCCAGGATGATTTTAGGATTGTCCCGGACGATGTGATCAAAACAGAGAACTTTAATCAACAGATTGAAATTTCCCCCCATGTGTGTGTATGTGCAAGGTTACTTAGCATCATGAACCACTTCGTTTATAATAAACTCAAGAAAGAAAAAATTACAAACTTACTCAGACTTAATCTATCCAATCTTGAGCTAACTTAATCTATCCAAACTTAAGTTGCAGTCATAGAAAATCATGAATGTTTGCTATCATCAAAAGTCTAATCCATTAAATTAGATTTTCAACATATACAACTCACCTTAACCTTCCCATAGTCTTCCCTATAAATTCCTCCACAAACAGCAGCTGGAATCCACCCCTAAGGCCGCCGTTTGTTTCTCCCATCACCTCCCTCTTCCGCTCAGTTCGTGCATTCGGGCGGAAGAAAGAAATGAAGGGACTAAATAATTTCGGTCCCTTAATACATTTGGGGTTAGGGATTAAATGCATAAAGTCCTAAATACCCTTTCATGACTTATATTTGTATTAATATTAATAGGGGTATTTTAGGTATATTATAAATTCAAATATTTTTAATTTTAAAATTAAGAAAATTTCAATATATGTTCTTTATATTAAATTGTTCAGAATTTTTTGTAGAATGTTATAAAATTATTTTCATCAAATTTTGACAACTTGAAAAATTCACTTAACTCCCATCGCGATGGATCGAAAAGCATGCGAGGTCTAAAGTTAGCATTTTTTGGGTTTTACAGCTAAAGCTTTAGTGATTAAAGAGCTAGATTTTAGTGGAAATTTTGTGTTCCTTTTTAGCATCTTCACACTAATGATGTGGTTAGTTTTTTATGCTACTGTTAGTTTTTGGTGGTTATCTTGTTGGGGGGCATTTTTCCTTTCTTATGCGGCTTATATGCTTTATCTTGAGTGGGCTTTTATATTATTATAGATTGGATCTGAGGATAAGTACCAAGTGCAATGTAGAAGTTCTTCCTAGCCAATTTGTTTTTCTTTCTTATGTACATAATTATACAATTCTTTGTGCAATTCTTTATTGTAGGTGGGATGTTAAATAGTGATGGCGTGCTTACTAGATATGAGTCTCATCTAGTGCTTTCATGGTTCTTCTCTTTGCAGGTTGATCGTGTTATCCACTTTTCAATGATCTGCATTTTTTAGGTGATGGTTCCTAACCTACTTTAGATTTCCATAAGTTTTTTTATTGTACTTAGATGGGATCAATGGCTCCTAAGATTTTAATTTTTTTAATTGTAGCTCTTTGGAGTAGTAGAAAGCTATTGATTCCTTTTAAAGAATTATAATTATAATTTTATATTAACACATAAGCCTGTGAGTGAGTTTTAACCAAAAAAAAACTTGATCGTATAATATGGTTCACTGATTGTATGGTATAACTAGTTCATTTAGCCTAAAACTGAGTCAAAACTCTTTCTTTAATTAACATGTATGATGTTGATAGTACAGTATGATCGATTCAAATTTTTAACTTAAAGGAATGAATTATTTTGTCCAAATAAAGACCGTCAAAATAAGCTTTCTATTTGTTTGTCCTGTATAATATTGGAGTGCCTTGTGGATGTTCCAGGGCTCAATCATCAGCAGTGCCACATTGATATAGTTATAACTTTTCAATAAATGTTTTGCTAGCAAAGTAATGCATTGATTTATTAAACAATAGGTCCTTGTCAGCAAACACTAAAATAGAGGAAACCCTTCAGCGCCGCCGCATTAGTTCATACAAGTGTCTCATGCACCATGATGCCATAATTCATTTTTTTTTGTTTTTCTATATATAGTTAATTTGTAATGTTAGTACAAGAGTTTAATCACTTGTCTTTATAGTGCTTCTCAATTTTTACTTAGGAGTGACAACTAAGAAATTCAAAAAAGTACTAAATGCATTCCATTATAGTGTTGAGCTTATGTTTGTGGAAGCGATTCTATAAGTTTAAGGAAGAGTTTAGAGGATATCATTGAACCCATATGGTGATATTTTTCTTTTGTACTTTCTTTCTTTTATGTAATTAATAAAATTTAAAACGCTTCATTTTGTCTTCATGTTTGGCAAAATTCATTAGTTTTGGATTGATGGTGTAAATAAAATATGGCGTACTAATAAATTCCTTCATCAATAATTTTATTACATTTTAATATACAAGGTCTTCATTTAATACACATAGAGGCCATATGTGTAGTTAATATTATGTGTTATATGGAACCTAGGAATAGGAAAGAAGGTACAACCAGGTATGTTCGATTCATATGATGCAAGCATATGTATAGTGGTTATAATGTATCAAATTTATAGAGATAAATTGTCATGATGATGTTTATATTGAGTAACCCCTAGGTTTTGTGAACTCAAAATTCCCTAATCATGTATTCAAACTAAAGATAGCTTTGTTTGGGTTAAAGCAATGACCTAGCGCTTGGTAGGAACGAATGAGCATATTCCTTCTAGATAGATCCACTATTATGGGTAGTGTAGGGACCACCCTCTTCCTAAAGAAAGAAGGAAAAAACTAACTTATAGTATAAATCTATGTTAATTTTATACTGTTTGGATCAATAAATAAAATCTTTGTGATAAATTCTTAAAAATTATGAGTGAGGAGTTAGAGATGATCATGATAGAAGATCTAAATTAATTTCTTGGATTTACTATAAAGTAGAAGTATGATGGAACTTTCTTTAGTTAATCAAAATACATTAAGGATATTCTTAATAAATATGAAATTGATAATGTTAAGGCAATAAATACTCAAATGAGCTATACTATTCAGTTAGACAAGGACCCAAATAAAAAATTAATTGATCAGAAGAAGTATAGAGGGATAATTGGATCACTCCTTTGCTTGACTACCAGTAGACCTAGTATCATATTTAGTGTTTATCTCTGTGCTAGATTTTAGGCAGATCCCAATGAATCTCACTTGACTGTTTTCAAAAGAATTCTTAGATACTTCTAGGAACCTAAAACTTAGGAATCTTTTATCCTAGACATTGTAATTCCTTTTAGATTATATGATATTCCATTATAGACTTTGTAGGTTCTAGGGTTGATAGGAAAAGCACCTTTGGAACATGCAAATTCATAGAACAAGCTTTAGTATCCTAGTCCAGTAAAAAATAAAACTCTATCGCCCTATGGTTTAAATAACAAATCTTAGATCTTGGACTACCTATAGGGACTATTCAAATCATGTGTGATAACACTATTGCCATTTTAATATCAAAGAATTAAATCCAATATTCAAGGACAAAACACATATACATTAGGCACCATTTTATTAGAGATTATGTGACAAAAAGGAATATAGAGCTACATTATAAAGCTACTAAAAATTAATTAGCAGATATATTTACAAAACCCCTAGCTTTTGAAACCTTTAGCACCTTAAGAACTATATTCAAGCTTGAATCAGGATGATTTGAAAAAAAAATCTTCTTTGTGTGTCATTTTAATTTGTGTTGCTTCAATTTTTGTAAAAGAAAGTAAAAAAAAAATTATATTATTGTGTGTTTTTCTTTTAGATTTGTTTTATGATTGTTTGTATTATTTCTTGTAATTTGTTTTGTGTTTTTTTATGGAGTTTTCCTTATCATCACACACCACCTTCAAAATTTTTATCATATCGTATTGTATGATCTTTAAAAAAATCACTAGATCAATGATCACAAATGATCCAACGAGGTAATATTCATCAATCATTTGTGATCGTCCTATATGAACACCAACTTCGTTTTGCATTATACACGTGACAATAGATGTTAGACAAATTAAATTCAACTGGTATGGTATTTAATATCATATCGTGCTATATGAACACATATTTGTATAGGATAATCTGACCAACCAACGATCATCCAGGTTGACACCTTGGGATGAAAATATTTCTAATCATCTAGTATGATTCTGATCGTATTGTATGACCATGCCTCCCTTTTTATTGATCGGATTGGACATAATTGAATGCACTCGATGGTAATGTATGATGACTCTGTCATACTATATAATTTGGTTATACTATAAAATGGAGAAATTTAAAAGCTTTTCTTCACTCAATTTTTACTCCACTAATCTTTCCTTCTCCCTAAAGATCTTGTTCTTTAAAATGGCCAGTGGAATGTGTTCACAATCTCTTGTAAGAAGTTTTTCTGGATGCCCTAAGGATCCTTGATTTATCGAAGTTGCTGACAAAGAAGCATATAATCGGTACAAAGCTGTCAGGATCACGCCTTCCTAGATTATAAACTAGGAAGTTCTAAACTTCCAGGTATTATCTCTCTTAGCTCCCACCACCCTTCAGTTTACTCTCACAATTGCCAAACTATTTAATTCAGAACTACTTTTCAAAAATTTTTGCTAGACTTTGAATTAATAGTTAGGGAACTTCCCTCCAATCTTATCTAAATATGAGGCATGCCAAAATCACCTACCAAGTTTTTCATAAATTCCTCCACCTTTCCACAACTAGCAAAATAATTCACCTTCTAGATTCTAATCCTGATTTTGATTAGACCCTTGCAAATACTACCCTTAGGGAAATAAATCTTAGATACCACATCTCACATGTAAATACCTTAGTACAAGATGCTAGAATCATCTAGCATATCCTTCGTAACTCCATAATTTCAAAAGCTAGGGATCTAATTAACATCACACCTCTTTTATCCATGACTACCTACTTCATAATGGATGAGATAGATTTTAATGTAGTTGATCTAATCATTCGATATCTTAAGCATCTAACCTACATTATAGATCCTAGACACAAAAGAAAGCTAAATCTTTCCTTATTCCATATAATTTCTTTCATACTTAAATCTAAATATTACTTCCATTACCTGCACTTGCATATCACCTTCCAATTTTCTATTATAATAGCTCCTTCCATGTCCTTCACAATGCTCAATACTATAATGTTTGTTATATGGATGACAAGCCAATGGAAGTATAGGGAGGTCCAGCACCAACACCGATACCAATTCCAATACTAGAACATATCCACTGACAGTCTATGCATGATATACTAGTTTAGAGTTTTAGCTAGTGGGAAACTTAGTTTGACACCTATGTAGCAGATCAGCAATAACATCATTACAATGATATTGTTCACTTTGATAATTATGTAGCATAGCAACAACAACAACACGATAATAAGTAGCTTGGTTTGGGGAGCAATTTGTTTCAATCCACCAATTCTTCCAAACACCACCACCTCCACCTAATCAGGATCCTTCATAGTTCTAGCTTGCTTTGTGTTTTCATATGTGTGCATGTTTGTTTTTCATTTATGCGTTTTATGATGTATGTGTTTCTTTTTATTTTCTTTGTTTAGTTATTTCCTCCTTTTTATGTTGTCGAAAGGTGGAGTAGCTTGTTGTTAGTAGGTTGTACTTTATGATTAGAATTATTAGTCATTTATTTTTCTACTATTTGTGTGCTATTTACTTATGGATCACATTTTATAAAAATAAAAAAACCACCCTATTTTTAAATTATTCACCTATTAAGTGGGAGTTTAGGAAATAGAAAAAATATATTTGAGATTATTTAACAATAATGTTTACCTTTATAAAAAAGAGATAAATTATTACAAATTTGGACCCCAAGTCCTATGATTTTGATAGTAACAAACTTTCTTGGATTTCTTGCTGTGTTATCTCATGTTAAATGCTATACTGCATATATGGTTGTTCTATGCACTAACATTTTAGGTCCACTGTACATTTGCAAGGTTGATCAACTCAAGAGTGGGTAGACTAGGGTAAAATATGTCGTGAAGAGTTTGCATTTTCAATTCTTATGTATTTTTATCTTTCTTGAGTCAAATAATGTATTTGGGGGATACTAAGCTTGAAACCCACACAAACAAACACTCAAGGGAGTGTTTTAGTGACAATACGAAAAGTAAAAATTTTAAACTAATCAGATTGTATGATCTATATCGTACTGTATAATTTGCGAATCAAAAAATGATCAAAATATCTAATTATGATAATTAATACAAGATGAACTAATCATACTGTAGGATATATATATCATAGAACATTCAAAAGCTAGACAATATTTTAAAATTCAAATTTTGTATTCATCATATTATACAATCAGTATCGTGCTGTACAATGTATTTAAATATTAACTAAATTAATCCTATTATTAGAGAATGAATTTAGATTAATTGATCTAGTCATATCATATAGAACGATTTGGCCAATCGTATTATTCAACTTGATTCCTACATGTGACGATTATTAATTTGTCTCAAATCCTACTGGATGATAATCCAAGTCATTTGAACTAATCACACTAGATGATACTCTGAATCATCTTGGATGACCAGCTTAATTCCTTGAACTAATCATACAACACTTAGATCTTCATATAGTAATAACAAGAGTGCTTGAACTAATTGTACTGGATGATACATGATTTTACTGAAGATTAGAGTTGCCAAAATTGAATTTAGGTATTTTTGTGAGGCCATGTATTTAATCTCTCTTATTTTGACTTATTTTAAAAAGAGTTTTTGTCTATTTAGTGTTCCCTAGAGGGAGCTTTGAGGAGAATTCTATAAGAGCTTTGGGAAAAATAGGGAGAGCTTGTCTTTGTTGGAGAAATAGTGTGAGGTGATCACACAGTTTCTCCAAGCAAGTGTCTTGCCTTATTCATCTAAGTGTTAAAAGAGGTTTCTTGGGTTGCTCCAGGGAGAAATTTTTTAGCTCAAGAACATGGTTCTCTGCCACCACCAAGAGGGAGGGAAAGGAGTTCAAGGTACTCTGTCTTCTCTATGAGGGAAAAAAAGATTGAAGGTTCATTTTTGTATCATGGTGAGTGACAAACCTTCCTGATCTCCGTTGCACTTGGTTTGGTGGAAGGAATTTGTGTAAGGGCTTATCCACTTTGCTATGTGGGTAAAAGGAGAGACAATATAATGATAGTGCAATACTTGGAGTGAAGGACTATGGGAGTAAAAGTAGGTCATTGTTTAACCAAATCACTATAAATCCCTGATGTATTTGTTTTGATTTCTATTTTATGCATTTTACTTTTTACACTTTAAATTTGTTATAATTGCTTGGTGAAAAATCATACTCAATGATTAGCTCTACTGATTAAAATTTCATTTTTGTTATTTTCATGTTTTGGTAAATTCATCTAGCTTCCACACTAAGTGAAAGTTGCTACTAATTTTTTTCATATAATGAAAAATCCATATATATAATATTTATTTTTAAATTAAGCAATTAGTTTATAAATTCACCAATCCCCCCCACTCCTGGTGCGTCTCGGGCTAGTTCATTGACATATCACAGCCTCCTCAAACTTTCAATTATAAGTCAAAATCATAAACCATTTTCATCATAATATATGTATATTATTGTGATTTACCTACTATAATATTTTCCTAAATTTTGGTCACATGTGCAATTTCTTAAGAAATCAACATTGAAAATATAAGTGTGGATTTTGGATCGTTAGGCGTGTGTTTTATAAAAAAATATAAATTGTATTTATTTTTAAATTAAGAGTGTTTTGAATATTTTTAGTTAATTTATGGATATATTTTTATATTTTTTTAGATTTTTGGATTTGAAGATATAAAAGAATTTATATGAATTTTGATGCTAAAAATTAAATACGTAGAATAATTATTTAATATTTTATTATAAATTATTTCTACTAACAAAAAACTTTTTAAAATACATTTTATTCCCTTCACTTCTACTAATATGGAGTTGGGAGGAGAAATTGAAAGAAAAGAAAGAAGAGAGAAAATGAAAGCTTGATTTTGGATGTTATAGATCCATTTTTATGAGTCAGTGTAGTTGAGAATTTTGCTCATCATGAGGTAAGTCATACTACGCCCATCTCAAATTAAAAATTCATAAATTTTACTGAATTTTTTTATTAAAATGTTGTTTTCATTGTTGAAAAATTGGGATAACTTTTCATTAGTAAAATTTTTCTATGTAATTTAATATATGTTATAGAAATTTAGATTTTGAACATTTTGTATATCTTTTAAAAATTTAGCAACAAAGGTTTTGGGATTTTTTGGGTTTTTATTGAATAAACATTTTTTGCATGTTAAAAATAATTATGTAGTATGATGGAAGTCTTAAAATAGTATTATATATAGTCTCTAACTCTAATAATTTAATTAGTTATTATAAATGAAATTTTTTTGCTTAGTAAGTTTTTTTGTTGCCTACAGTTATATAAAATTATGCAATTCTTATACATGCTCAATTATGCTTTAATTGTTATAATATGATAAAAAATCTATGTATGTGATTAAATTTTATTTGTAAAGAAGGCGAAGACAAAATTTTGTAAGATTTTATTTGTGTTAGTAAATATATTAGTGCCTATAAGACATATTCTGATGGCTATAAGCTATAATTTGGTGTGTACGGGCATGTTCTAGTGCTATAAGTATAAAAAAGTCTTAAGATGCCAGAATCCTTTGAAATTATATTTAGGTCCAGGAAAAATGATACAAACTATTTTATAATATGAATTTCAATTTATTTATCTTCTCGGTATTATTTTTAAAAAAGTTAGATAATTGTTATGCTCATATTGCATATTTCAGTATTGTGTTTTATTAGATTGCATTTAATTACTTTTAAATTGTAAACAAAATATTTAATAAAAAAATTTAAAAATTTAGATTGGTTTGTGTGTCTTTTGAGCTATTATAGCTCACTAAGATTTTACTTTTAGTTTTTAGGATCTAGGAAAGGGAATGAGCTTGTTGATTAGTAGTTCATGATCAAATATAAGTTTATAGGTATTTCTCTCTCTCTCTCTCTCTCTCTCTCTCTCTCTCTCTCTTTATACAATCATAGCTTATTTATTATTCAATTTTATAGTTCCTATTGTAGCTATGTACTGTATCATATATACATTTGGATGAAAAGGAAAAAAATATTATGGCTGAGTTTAGTTTCAATACTTAGTTATTTTTATAGCTATGTGGTCTATTAATAGTTTTAAAGTTCAAATTTAGAAGAGAATCTAAATAGTTCAAAGCTAGATCTTAGGAATTTTCCTTTCATATGTTAATATAGTAGGACCTTTCCTAATCGGGTTGGGTTGTGATTAGTTTTTATGGTATAAGAGCAATAGTTTTGGAATGGATCCTAAAACAGAGCTATAGGAATAAGTCAAGTTAGGTAGTTTTAATTCTTTCTAGGTGTTTATTATTTTTTATTTCATGTGAATATAGTTTTAGTTTATATATTATATGTGATTATTGATCTACTTGACCTAGATATGACAGATGGGGAGAGTAGATGTTATGTAATTTTTATATAGAGTACATCTTCAATAGTGGGTTTTGACAAAATTCATAATTTGCTAGTTTGATAGCTTAGATGAAAGGTAATGTGTAGAGTTTAGTTTCTATTATTAGATCTGATGAAGAAGATCAACATCTATATATGTTTTAGAGATTGAAGCCTTCAATGTTTGAGGGTGCTGTTGAGCCTAGGGAAGCAAATTACTGGTTGAGGATGCTAGAGAAGACATTTGATGGTATGTAGTATCCTTCTAAGAGTAAGTACCATTAATAGTCTCTTTTTTAGATGATGAGGCAGAGCACTTGTGCATGACCTAGAAGGAGAAGTTTTAGGTGTGATTATTATCATTGATTACCTGGGAAAAGTTTTTAGATATATTTTGAGCCTGGTTTATACCACTTTTAGCATTACAACAGCTGTAGGAGATTTTCTATGATTATTTCAAGGCAAAAGGATAGTTAAGCAGTAGGAGTTAGAGTTCACTTTTTTAACCAGATATGCTCAACAACTAGTTAACACTCCCTATAGAAGTGCTATAAGTTTCTAAGATAACTTCAAGATAGACTGAGATAGCCTTTGGTGCTATTTCACTTTTTTTATTTCTCTAAGCTTATGGAGAGAGCTCGTCTGATAGATAATAATCTTATAGCTACTCATTAGTGGTGGAATACTAGGATGAAGAGGTTTATGTTGTAAATCTATACCCAAGTCTTATGATTTTGATGATAACAAATATTATTGGACTTTTTTATTGAAGTCTATGACCCCTAGCCTGAGATTTTGATGATGACAAATAATGTCAATTTCAATTATTTCATTATTCATTGAATATTGATTTTTGCTCCTCTCCATGAGTATTAACATTTCAGGAAGATCACATATTACTCAAGACAACAAGAAGATTCAAGACTGGGTAAAGTAAGATGTGAAGTATGTAATTCTATAATTTTCATTTATTTTCTATTTCTTGAGTCTGGCCACAAAGTGTATGCAAACTAAGAAACCATGCACACACACATGGGGAGAGTTTTTTTTTTAAAATAGTAAATTTTTTTGTAGATCGTACTGTACGATTTTACATCATACTGTACGACCTGCTGTGGCTAAACATATATCTATAAACAAATTATACTATACAATCATGATCATATTGTACGATATTTTTCTAATTAAAAACCCTAAGCACCAGTTTAATTTAAGTAAGTTTTTAAATTGTAAATTTTGAACTGATCGTATTGTATAATCCAATCGTACTGTATGAAAATTTGAATACTTACTTAAATTAATCCCCATGATTAGTCAGTAAATCAAGGATTAATTTATGATTGGTTATCATACTGTACAACATGGTTCTTTCTGTATGATCAACAGAGGCTATTTTTTATTATCTCGAACATTATATTAGACTATCCCTTGATTTTTGAACTAGTCATACTGGACGACAAGAAAATCGTACCGGACAATATGAAGCTTTTTACATATCGTACTGTACAAAGTAGATCATACCAGATGATGAAAAGAGATGAGTTTTCATCTTCACAGTATTCATCTTGTATGAACAAAAAGAAAATAATATATCATACTGGATGATATTATATTATAATGTACAATGTCATTAAAAAAAATTCCTTGTTTGTACTCCTTCATACTAGGATGAAGGCTGTTTTGAATTGATCATACTGTATGATCTTGGATCGTACTGTATGAATAAAAATGACTAAATTGAAATTTTAGGGTTTCTTAGAGCCTAATTTATATATAAATCTTCAATCTTTTGAAAAGTATTACGAGAGAGGAATGTGACAAGAAGGGGACTTCTAGAGAGAGAGCTACTTGAGAAGATTTTGGGTGTATGAGAGGAGGGAGAAGGTGAGTTTATGAGGGAGAAGGTGAGTTTATGAAGGAGGAGTGTGAGGGAAATCACACAGTTGCTCCTAGCCTGCTGCACGCTTGTTCCTCATGTTGCCTGAGAAGATGTTGTTGGAAGCTTTCTAAGGGGGAGATCCTTCAAGGTTCATGTTCTCTAAGGTACTATGCCTTCTCCAGGAGGGAGAAAAATGAGAAGGTTCATTGTTGTCACCAGGAGGGTATCATAGCGTTTGGTACTCCGCCATGCCGGGAAGGTGAAACTGAGGTTTTATAAAGGCTTCTCTGCCTTGCTGTGGGGGAAAAAGGAGAGTTACTTTTAAGTAGTGAAATTCTCAGAGTGGAGAACTCAGAGAGTAGACGTATGTCAAGTGACCGAATCACTATAAATCTTTTGGTGTGATTCTTCTATTTACAGTACTTTATTTATGTTTTACATTTTACGTTTGTTATAACGACTTAGTGAAAATCGTGTTCTAGTTCTTTTTTGTGTAAGTTGAAATTTTGCCATCTATTCTTGCAATCGTATTTTAATCTTTCGCTTCCCATCAAGTTTAATTATCTTGTTTAAAATTTTAAAACAAAAAATTTAGAATTCCTATTTACAATTGTTATTTTGTTACAAAAAATTCTAATTCATCCCCCTCTTGGTGCTTCTCATACTTTCAATTGGTATGAGAGCGTGGTTTCAAAAATAATGTTTTAGAAAATCATGAAAAGTTGATCATGGATCATTTTGGTAATCGTAATACTGCGAAGTGTTATTTTATAACTTGCCTACCTCTGTTTGATAACATTCCATTTGATTTATGGAAAATTAGAATGTCTACATTTTGACAGTCTATTGATTATCGTATGTGGATGTTGGTTCAAGAAGGTTATTATGCACCTTTTAAACTTGTGAATGACATGAAAACTCAAGTACCTTTAGTGAATGGAGCAATAACGATAAGGAACTAGCACCATTAAATGCAAAGTGCTTAAATTGTTTCATTTTTGCATTAAAGTCTGAGGACTACATGAGAGTATCTACTTGTGCTACTTGTAAGGAGATTTGAGATAGATTATATATCATGTATGAAGGAACTAGTGAGGTTAAATAGTCTAGATTAAACATTCTATTGCATGATTATGAACTTTTTTATATGAAATCTAGCGAAATTATATTTACATGTACATTAGGTTCACCCAAATAGTGACATCCTTGCATGCACTATGTAGAGGAATTTCTAATTCTAAAAAAGTTAACAATATTTTGAGATGCTTACCGAGTTCCTATGATGCTAAAATTATTGCAATTACTGAATCCAAAGATTTAAACATTTATTCAATTGATAATTTGCATGGGTCACTCATTGCTTATGAGCAAGGAGTGAGTCAATGACAAAATGATGCAGGAGAGAAGAAAGAGCGAATGGTGGCTTTGAAAACGAACAACTCAGATAGTAAAAGTTCTACAATGGAGGAAGATGATGATATAGCTTTGATGATCCGACAGTTCAAGAATTTTTAAAAAAGAAAATAAAGGCATCATCAGAATAACTCGAACAAAGGAAAAAACTCAAAAACTACTAAAGTTTCATCTGACAACATTTGTTTTGAGTGCAGGAAACCATGTCACCTCTGAGCTGATTGCTCAAATATAAAGAGCTAGCCAACTAAAGAAAAAGGTGAGGAAGAAGTGAAATATAAGAAAAAGAAGATGAAGACTCAAAAGACATTTGGGGCTGACTCTACCTTAGAATCGTCAAAAGAAGAAGCTGAGGAGGAGGTAACGAGTTTGTGTGTAATGGCTAACAATAAACTTGAACAATTGGATCAAGATGAGGTATGCCAACTTTCATATGAAGACTTGTTAATTATTTCTGAGAAAATATATGACTCATATACGAAGTTAAAGAAAATGCATGCTAGTCTTAACATTAAGCTTAGTACTTTACAAACTGCGCATGCTAACTTAGTTAAAGAAATTTTTGATTTAGATAGAGATTACATGTCCCTGCTTGATGAGTTTGATGCATTAAATAAGAAGCATATCGAATTAACAAAAGCACATGAATCCTTGAAGACATCGCCTATTGATTTAGAAAATGAGTTTAAAAAATTACAAGAACTTATATGGTAAATAGATAGCAATAAACATAGGCTAAAAGTGGAAGTTGCAGCATATGAATAAGAAAATAACACATTAAAAGCAAAAAACATAGCATTTGAAAAAGATAAGACATCATCCACATTGGCCCAACCAAGAAAACCCCTGATATTGCATGCATCACATAAATTTAGGAAGAGGCATCACTACCCACACAAGTTAGTGAACCCATTTTCCTAAGTTAGGTGTTTTTCTTGTGGCATACTAGGTCACATAGCTTGTACTTATACGATTCACCATAGGACACACCTAGTGTGGATACCTAAATTGCACTCATCACAGCATAGCATGCATACATCTCATTCATGCAAGCATAAGGAGGAACCCAAACTCACTTGGATTCCTAAATCTAACCCTTGAATGACTTTGTAGGGATGCTCTCACAAAAGAATTAGTGAGAGCATGTGGTACCTGGACAATGGCTGCTTGAGACATATGATTGGAGACATGAAGAAGTTCTTTTGGAGGCAAAGTGATGTTGGGAGACAACACCACCAGAATTGTGGTGGGCTCAGGTATTATTAGAAATGCTAAAAATTTTTTAATTGCAAATATTTTATTAGTGGATGATTTAAAGCATAATTTATTAAGCATTAGTCAATTGTGTGACAAAGGTTTTAACATAAAATTTCTTTCCAACAAATGTCTGATTAGTTTAAATGATAAAATTTTATTAG
>JADPUM010001106.1:0-50000 GCA_016618105.1 Dendrobium huoshanense | reverse complement strand
TTTTAGACAGATCGTCCAGGCCGATATAAATATCATCCCGGATGATGGTACCAAAAACAGAAATCTTTAGGGAGCAATAAAAAATCTTCCAAGTTACAAATCATCAGGTGCCACACCAAATACAATAGACTCAAGAAAGGAAAAAAGATACAAACTGACTCAGACCTAGTCTATCCAATCTTGAGCTGATTCTAAATTACAGTCCGATCGTGTGAACCTGAAATGTCAGTAGATAAGGCAGTTGTAGAGAAAAAGAATGTTTGCTATCATCAAAATCATAAGCCATAGATCAGCAACAATCTCCCTCTTTTTTATGATGGCAAACATTTCAATTTGAATTTACAAAAAGAAACATTTTCTCCTAATCTCCCCCTCACTAGAATATCACTTTAAGAAATAGGGGAGATAAAAATATTTTTGTTGTTTTAAATTTTTTGAAAAAGAAAAAAAGGATACAAATTCAATAGTACGTTCTCCCCCTTTGACATTATCAAAAAAAGAGGAGGCACAAATAAAAAATAAAACGAATAAAAGACAAAAATGTTCCCTGATCTAGTGAAAAAATAAATATTCTTAAAATGAGAAAGTTAAGTCTTGTTTTTAATCAAAAACTTAGTAGAATTATATTGACAACGTATAGCCTAGAAAAAGTTTAGAAATTCAGAATTTGATAATCCAAACTCAAGTTCTTTAAAAAGGCTAAAAAACTTTTTTATTCAATGTCTAAATAATGGAATAAATTAGAAAAAGAAACACTAGTTTTTCAAAACTCCTTTCATAAAATATATCTAATAGAAGATTAATGCACGAATTGTTAAATCAGGATTAAAGATTTTCAAAATCAAGTATCAAAAATATCAAGGGTTTTCTTAAGCTTTGAATAAAATAAAAAAAGTAAGCATTCTCTTTGTGGGCTCATTTTATGCCTCTTGTCAAGTTTTTGGCGCATTTTGCGCATCTTTTTCTTTTAATACACTTTGTGTATCTTTCTCAATTTGGCGTCATTGCGTATATTTTGATTTGGCATCATTGACCATTTTTTTTATTATTTAGCATCATTGGCCATTTTTTTTTAATATGCTACCTTTCGAAAATTTTAAAAATAAAAGTAAACTCATTCTATTGACACAACGAATTACTTGATTTGGAAAATTATGAGGTAGATTCGACAATCTTGCAAAAGATTCATATACGATATATAAAATGTAGGGAGATGAAAAAAGTTCAGTTTCAAAATTTAATTTAAAATATGATGAAGATTTTAAATCAAAAGTAGAATAACATATTTAAGGAAATAGAGATTGAGAGTCAAAATCATGAGTTTCCTTTCTTTGACTGTTTTTAGAGAAGTCAAACACAATTTTCATAAGAATTCAAGAAAAAAATAAGAGATAGGTTTTTCATTTTTAGAACGGTGATGTGTGTGTTGATCAGAGAAAAGACACAAAAAATTAGCCAAAATTAGCCATGGATCAAAATTGAAAAGTTTTTAAAACTTATTTTATGAATCCCGCTCTAATATCACTTGAAAGTTTGTTAGGGATGTTAAGCCCTTATGAACTGGCCCAAGGCTAATAAAAAGAGAGAGGTGAATTAGAAAAGAAGAATCTTTAAATCATAACGCAAATCAAAATCACCACAGAAATCAAAGTGCAAAAATTAAAATGCGGAAGTAATAAAGGAAAGAACACACTAGATTTATAGTGGTTCGGTCAAACCTTGACCTACATCCACTCCATGGAGGCACCCTCCAAGTATTGTACTAAACTAAGTGTCTCTCCTTTATCCCCCACAGCTAGGCGGAGAAGTCCTTACAAAATCACTTCCACCTTCCTCGGTGCGGCGGAGTCGCCGGGTCCTTTGACACCAAAGAGAACTTCTTCTTTGGTGAACTTCCCTCAAGACAAGCCTTGAATCCAACGGTATTAAGGTGCAAGCCTGCCGGAGCAACTATGTGGAATCCCCCTCCACACTCCCTTGAGTCCCCCCTCACAGGATTTCTCCCTCTCTCAAACTTCACCTATTCCTCTCACTCTCTTTCAAGCTCTCTCTTCAAGTTTCCTACAAAAGAACGAAGCTACAATGGCTGCCAAAGATACTTACCAAGTGTCATGTCATAGCTTAAATAAAAGATCTTAAAATGAGCTCATTAATGCAAGTTGCCGACATTGTCTTTCAGGATGACATAAATATCGTCCTGTACGATTAGTACAATTTAAGCCCAATCAGCTGGGACGATTTCAGACAATCAGAAGAAGTTTGTTCATATCGTCTTGGACGATAAATCGATAATATATCGTCCTGGACGATTAGAATAAATCGTTGAATATCGTCCTTGACATCGCCCTATAAAATAGCTATCCGATGACCAATCGTCCAGCATATCGACCAGAACAATTTGGCGATCGTCCAGGCCGATTTGATCGTGAAATCAAGTCATAATTGCTTTCCTTAAATTTCAGAGAAATTTTTGGAAAAATTGACCTGGATCGTCCTGGACGATATTTAATAGTCCTGAACGATCCACCTAGACGATGTCCAAAAATAGGTTATTTCTAAATAGATCTGACGGCATATTCTTTTTGAATTGAGCCTATCGTCATGACCGATACAAAATCATTCAGGACAATGTATTTTGCATAATGACGGCCGCTTTAATGAGGATGCCCTAATTAGGGTTTCTGCTTTTGAACAGATCGTTCAGGCCGATATATATATATCATCTCGGACGATGTTACCAAAAACAAAAATCTTTAGGGAACAATAGAAAATCTTCCAAGTTACAAATCATCAGGTGCCACACCAAATACAATAGACTCAATAAAAAAAATAGATACAAACTGACTCAAACCTAGTCTACCCAATCTTGAGCTGATTCCAAATTGCAGTCTGATCGTGTGAACCTGAAATGTCAGAAGATAAGGCAGTTGTAGAGAAAAAGAACATTTTCTATCATCAAAATCATAAGCCATAGATCCGCAATAAGAACCTTTTGAGGGACACCAGGTTCAAAGTATAAGTTGGAGTCCTACGTCAGACAAATTTTTGTGTGTAACAGGTTTAGCACCTGCTAAGGTGCTTAGCTTTGGCTCATTTTATTTTTAGATTCTAGTTTTATTGATTAATCTTTTCTATGGAGGAAATTAATTGCAGATTTATGATCGAGATGGACTTACCCTGGGAGAGTTCATCAAGGGAGATATGTATATACGTGACTTAAAGAACACCAAGGGTCATATATCTGGCTTGACTGGTGGAGAATGGAATCCCAAGTCCAAGGAAACTATCTTAACTTCTTTTGAAGATGGGTCTTTGCGTGTATGGGATGCAAATGACTTCAAATGTCAAAAACAGCTTTGACAGGAACTCAGGTTTTGGGTTATGGAAACTTAAAGCAAGCATGCCCTTTTTTTTAATCCCACAACATTTAACATGTGCAACAATCCAGTTACATGGGCATGCATGAAATGGCAAAATTGATGCACATACATGTTACTCTAATTAATTCTTTTATTGCTCTTTACTTTTATTGATGGAAAAACAATCCATTTATATGGTAGTTGTACTATCATTTAAATGAAGAAAATATCTACAAGATATCTAATTGCTTTTCTGTCGTTAGGTTATTAAGCCTAAGGTTGCTAGGCCAATGAGGGTTCCAGTTACGGCTTGTGCATGGGATCATGAAGGTAAACGTATTGTTGGTGCTCTTGGCGATGGTTCCATACAAGTTTATTTATTTTCATTATAATTTATGCTGTGAATTTTATATTTCATCCATTTTTTCGTTTTGTCCACACTTGCAACTTATTTATTTTATATGTAATCTTGATGTATACTTCTAATAAGTTTTTATAATGGAATGGTCAATTGTACAGTTATGGAGCATGAAGTCTGTATGGGGCAGCAGGCCAGACATTCACATAGAGAGAGCACATACAGATGGTGTAGACTTAAGTTTTCGGTTGATGGCTTGATTCTCTTATCCAGAAGCATGGATAGTACACTTAAGGTACGGATATATAATACTTCATCTG
Organism: Dendrobium huoshanense; assembly: GCA_016618105.1. Classification (NCBI taxonomy): domain Eukaryota; kingdom Viridiplantae; phylum Streptophyta; class Magnoliopsida; order Asparagales; family Orchidaceae; genus Dendrobium; species Dendrobium huoshanense. Next base: position 45,963 of record JADPUM010001106.1, on the reverse strand, counting down.
AACAACCTACAATTATCACTATTTTTGGTGAACATTTTCAAAGAGTAAGAGAAAACTAGGAAAATGCATGTTGTGGTTTTGCTGATAGGTCTGGGATTTGCAACAAATGAGAAATCCAATCAAAATATTTGATAACATTCCCAATTATTATGCACAAACAAATGCTGCATTCAGTCCAGACGAGAAGCTTATCCTTACTGGAACCTCGGGTGAAAAAGAAGATATAATTGGAGGCATGCTTTGTTTCTATGATAGGAGGAAACTTGAGCTTGTATCAAGAATTTGAATCTCCCCTCATCAAAGTGTGGTTCGCTGTAGTTTGTATCCAAAAATCAAGTAGGTTAATGTTCACTTTTAACTATTCTCTTTTAATTCTTACTGTTTCCAACATATTTTCATTTAATAATGATGGTTGAATTTCAATGTAATAGCATAATATCTTTCATTTTTTTTCAAGTAAATCCCTAAGTTTGGTCTTAAGCTTTGCATTACATTTAAGTTAGAAACCTTAAAATAAGAGTTTTGGCTGATATTTCTGAAGGTGTTTGTAACTGTGGGTGACATGAAAGAAGGCAGTATCACATACTTTATGATCCATCTATGAGTCAGAGAGGAGCTCTTGAATGTGTTGCACAAGTGCAAAGGAAAGAGTCTGTGAATGATTTTGATGCCCAACCATTTGTTCATAATCCCCATGCATTACCTCTATTTAGAGATCAACCTAGTCAAAAACGTCAAAGAGAGAAGATCCTAAAGGACCCTATGAATTCACATAAACCTGAACTTCCTGTAAATGGCCCACGCTTTGGTGGAAGAGTGGGTGCTACAAAAGGCAACTTGTTAACTCAGTACCTTATGAAGGTTTGTATCTCCTTGAATATTTTAATGATTATATTTACAGGAATGAATAATGTTTGAGGTATAATGTTGCAGTAAGGTGGTTTGATTAAGGAGACGTGGATGGAAGAGGATCCAAGAGAGGCCATACTTAAATATGCAGATACTGCTGCAAAAGATCCCAAGTTCATAGCACATGCATATGCAGAGAAGCCAATTTTTGCTGAGTCAGATTCAAATGAAGAACATAAATGACGGCATTTATTGTATCCATTAAATCCTTGGTTTGTTCACCAGTTTTATTTTATTAAAAAACATTATATTTATGATGCTAAGAAGACACGTTTCTGTTTCACCTAGGGGTGTCAATTTTGGGCTACGGGCTGGGTTTGGGTCGAATTCGGAATTGATCCGGGTTCAAACGGATCAATCCTAACCTGACCTGGGTATGTAAACGGGTTAGAAATGTTGACCCGAACCGAACTTGTCGGGTTACCGAGTTTACCTGACCCGACACGAGATGGCAGAACGCGCAATTGCGCTCACGCGCTGGCAGCCTCGGGCGCGAGGGCGGCCGGATTGCTAGCGCGGGCAACCGGCAAGAAGGAGTGGTCGCGCGGGCAGCTGCGCGGGTAGGATGCGGGCAACTGCAGACGGTGCGCGGGCAATCAAGGCAAGTTCGCGGGCAGTCGGGGTAGGTTTGTGGGTAGGTGATTTTAAATGGGTTTGCGGGTTTACCCAATAACCCGTCGGGTCAACCCGATTCTGACATGTTTTTCAAACGGGTCAAATTCTAGAATCTGAACTCGACCCGACCTGACCCGACCCTCGGGTGGGTCAAAACAAAAATTTTTGGGTTGGTTCGAGTCGAATTTTTGTGTCGTGTCAAATATTTACACCCATAGTTTCACGGATGAAGCTATCTACAAAAGTTTTAATCTTTCATTTTTTTTCGTTTGATTGTACATCGATATCTTGTTATGTTTTTGCTCATTGCTTGACTTGGAAAAACTTTCTTCGTTGATGAACTATGCCTATCTCTAGAGTAAATTTGGCCATAATATGTTCCCAAGTTGTTTGAACCACTACATAAATAAAAAATTTATCTCCTTAGATAAAATTCTTCTTTGTTGTACAGAGCAAAGGAAGTTTATTTTTATTTATATTTTTGGCCTTGCCTATAGGAACCTATTATTTTACCACTACAAAAAGGAAAAATGGTTGAGTTACTAACACTAGAAATCCTCCAAACATTTTGCAACACGCCAGAGAGTCCTTGGGAGCTAATGAGTTCATCACTTGAGACTTGTTAAACACTCATTTTAAGGCTGTAAATGACAAATTACATGGCCTATCAAAATCATTAGGTTTATCATCCAATAATAACACCTTCATATAAAACTGCATCAAGCTCCCCCATTAGTTCCTTGAGCTAGGAGAAAGGGTATTATTATCAACAAGTCTTTTGCTTCCATCATATCTTAGCAACCTACTATTTCTATTTTGCTCTAAACCTAAGGAATCTAAAATTAACCTTTATTCAAATATTTTAGAGGATGAGATTCCTCCTAAGTTTAAAGTTTTAGTCTCGGTATTACATAAAAGGTATATATGACCAACATTATCACATTGATACTTCTGACAATATAATATCCTTGTTTATTTTTTATATTCGATCAATTTTTTTATGTGTTTGAACTGTAATGTTTGGCACACCTAAGACAGGAGGGGGTGGGAGGTAAATTTGTGTCTCTGAAAAAAAATAATTTTGTTGAAGTTTAAACAAACAAATTAAAAAAAATTATTTATTGAGATGTTAAGTAATTTTTGAATTTATTAAATTCCAAAGAACAACTTAAAACACTACTGATACAATATAAGAGGAAATAAAAGAAAATTTCTTTTTCAACCCAAGCTTCAAAATCTAATAATACTTATCTTTGTAAAAAACTTAATTTTTTTCTCTTATCAATTTTTTTTCAACCCAAGCCATCGTCGTCGCCTCCCACCGCTCTCCCCGCTGCTAGTCATTGTGCCCCCTCCACCCCCTTGCCTAAACATTCCTTCTTCAAAGGGATGTCTTGAATTCCTTCTTCACTTGTCTAAACATCTTCAAAGTACTCTTTTTACACGACATTCCTTTTACATTGCATTTATTTCACACTGCATTCCTTTTTCAGGCAACAAAACAACCACTATGTTAAGAAAGGCAAAATTAGGAACGCTCTAAAAAAATTATCTTTTTAAATTAAAGATGAAGTGAACCTCGCTCTTACGAACTTAGGGGTTACCTTTTAATTTTTTCTGAGGTAGATTGAGTATAATATTTAACCAGATTTCCCCTGATAATAATGTCAGGGTTTATTTAGATCTGAGTTCTACTTCCTATGAGCGCAAGTCCTCATAGTTAATGTGTATTGTTTTTTTAGACTTGATTTGATTATTAATCAATTAAATGAAAGTTGAATTTTAGTTAACACTTAATTTGTTAATTTAATTTTAAATTTAAATGTATTTTAAGATTATTAAAATATTTAAATTAAATTGATTTAAGTTTAGATTTCAAATGTATTATGTTGTTTAAATTACTTATTAAGTTGATTATTCGATTTATTCAATTAATGTTAAGGTTTTCAGTTTCACAACTATTTAAAGGCCCCAACTCCTCACTTTTTTCAATTAAGCTCAACTTATCGGTATGATAACTTAAATCTCTTATATTAGGTTGGCTGAATATTTAAACTTTAGTTGACTGATTGCATTTCAGATTTTCTTTAGTTATTTAATTTATTAAATTAACCAATTAGTCCCTCAATTATTTAATTAATCCGTATAGTTCTAATTAATTAATAAATTGAGGCTCCCAAACCTTGACTTCAATTAAACAAGTGAATTACATAATGAATAAAGAATTTCAGTTCCAGATAACTGGTTTTATTTTCTTTATAAGTTATTTAAATTCCTGTTATTAAACTCATTGAATTTTAACTTAAAAATTAGTTCACTAATTAAATTGTTGGATCTGGATTTAATGATTAACTGTTTGCTTGATTTGAATTTATTTTTAGAGTTTGAATTTATTGTTTAAAATTGAAATTTGGTTTGATTAATGACTTGTTTATTTTAATTTAATAGTTAAATTATTTTAATTGAATTCAAATTAAATCCGTATTATTGTGTTTTTTTTTGTTCCAAAATTCATCTAAGTCCAAAAGTTTTGAGAAAATTTCGGCAGCCTCCCGGCATCCCCTCCCCGATGTCGGGACGTAAGGAAGTGTTCGACTCGGCTGGATCAAATCAATAGAAAGGAGTATGGGAGAGCAAATCAATAAAAAAAAATCTTCAAGTCTTCTAATATGCACGACTTGCTAATTTAAACAATTTATTTTAAAAAATTATTTTGTCCCCTCAAAAATTCGGCTGCCTTCCGGCGTCCCCTCCTTGATGCCAGGAGGTTGGGGAGGGCATTTTTCCTTTGGCTCGACTCGGCTGGAAGGAATGAACGGCGAGGAGATTGGAAGACTAGTATCTGCGCTCCCTCGGTCAGATAAGCTCGATGACCAAAGGCTTCGGGGGACCGTATCAACCCCGAGACTTCCTTCAATTTGCATTTGGTTGACTAAGGCCTTTATAAATAATATATATATATATATATATATATATATATATATATATATATATATATATATATATATATATATATATATATATATATATATATATATATATATATATATATAATAGAATAGAAGAAGGATTAAATAATAATGATTATTATATTTTATCATTATTTTATTATAACCATTATAACCAATCCTCTTTGCTGCTTAAAAGAACCAAGAAGCCTAACGTGAGACATGAGATTGCTGAACGGATAAGCTTGATGTGGGACTTTGCTTCTTGTGAGATTTGAGAGGCGAAGGATTTTAGGTGTCAGCGAGACTCTGTAAACGAGTGGGGAAGAGAGCCAGAGATGCGGCTCTTGTGTGAGTCGAGTTCACCGGCGACGGACTAGTGGACACAGTTCGCCGATGACGGACGGATAGGTCGAGGCTTTGCTCGCGCGTGGAAGATCGGCGATAGGGGTTGGAGACCTGTAGAGGCGGACGGCGAATGAGATTCAAACCTTGGCTGCGATCAGAATAACAAATGGTTGTCTACCTCAGTTTGATTGCTCGGAGAAGACGAAGACCTCCCCAAAAGTCAGAACACCACAAAAACTCTTTGAAACCTAAATGTAAGTGCGCATGCTTTCTTTCCGGTTTTCATTTTGATCTTATACCGGCCAAACAACAGTTGCTTTGATCGAGACGTGGGCAACGTGGGCAATGCAGTAATGTGCTTCAGTTGTTCATTTGAAATTTTTTTTTTCTCATATATATATATATATATATTGCCACATACACATAAAGCTTAGCATGCTCTCATTTTTACTTGTTAGATTAATAATGTTTTATGTTAGCCTTAACAGAGCACATGATCACTAACAGCTCCTGACACTCTCCAACGGCTCTGACAAGCCACGTTCAACTACCCATGTGCTCACTCTCCTCCTCCATATATACTTGTAAACAGTATCAGGAGAAAAATGAGAACGACTGAATGAAAATTAGCTCTCATCTTCTTCCTCTGTGTCTAACTTCCTTGTTTGCCTGCTTGCTCTAGCTTTTCTCATTTTACAAGTATTTGCATGGTATCAGAGCATTAAAGAGCTCAACAGCTCCTTCCTATCATGTCCGATCGAGCGCAAAGCTTCAAGCGCTCAGTCGGCGGCACAGTCGACCACCTCTCTCTCGGCATCAATGGCGGAATTCACCGTCCGGTCTCCTCTGAAATTTTTGATGTCCAACATCAAACAGATAGTCACCATTCAGCCCAATAACGAAAATTACACCATATGGTGATCACAAGTACTCCAGATCTTCACTGCAAATAGTTTCGAGGGAAATTCAAATACCTCACGGGAACCTCGTCGAAACCAGCTGAAATGAATGCCGACTACAAGCTGACGAAGCTCATTGATCAGAGCCTAATATCCGCATTGTATTCCATTGTATCTCCATCAATACTTCCTTACATTCTAATTATGCAGTCAGCTCAAGAGATTTGGAGAATGCTAGAGACCAAACTACAACCCACGAATCGTTCAAGAGTTATCCAACTCAAGAATGCTCTTCATAATGTTACGATGGGAGATAGTTCAATGCAACAATACCTGGCCCAAATCAAGAGCATAGTGGATAGCATAGCAGCCGCCGGATCAAGGGTGGACACCGAAGACATACTTCACTATATTCTCAATGGCTTGCCTGTAGCCTACAACTCTTTCTCCACCTCTATCCGCACATGTCAATCCACCATAAGTCTCGAGGTACTCTATTCGTTGCTGTGTAGCGAGGAGATCAATATCCAAAATCAGCTCCTCAAGGATTCTACCAGAAACAACTCTGCATTTTACACCAATGTTCGTCCTAACATGGGCAGAGGGAACTCATCATTCAATAATCGTCCAAGCCGAGGCAAAGGAACTACCAGCAGATCTACAAGCTATGTCAATACCACTGCAGCAAACTCATCCAATGCTCGTCCACCAAACCAACCCTGACAATAAACCAGGGCACATCGCCGCTCAATGCTAGCACAGGACCAATCTGAGCTACATTCCCCCTCCCCGACGGGCTATGCTAACTCATGACTCCTCTGGCTCTCCAACTGATTGGGTACTAGACACAGGAGCCACTTCTCATCTCACTTCCGATGCCGGCAACCTCGAGCAGCCACTAACCTATCAAGGTTCGGACTTGATATCCATCGCTAATGGCAGCACGCTTCCCATTCAACATTTCGGCGACGGCCTCCTACCCCTTCCCCAATCAAACCGTAAGCTACTCCTCCATAGTCTACTTCACGTTCCAGCTCTTTCTCATAATTTACTATCAATTCATAAACTCACCTCAGACAATCACTATTCTGTCTCCTTCGATTCTTCCGGCTTCACTATTTTTGACCTGCAGGACAATCTGATACTGCTTCGTGGTAGGTGCAAAGAAGGTCTCTACTCCATATCAACACCTTTTTCCCCATCACATCCCACCGCACTACAATCTACTTCAACAACAATCAACACCTGGCACGACTGGCTCGGCCATCCGCACAGTCAAATATTACAAACCTTAGCTAAACTAGATCTGTCTATACGCACTTTGTCTTCATCGTTTACTTGAAAATTTTGTAACATAGCTAAAAGCCATAAACTACCATTTCAAAATAAAATACAACACGCTTCTGCTCCATTTATGTTAATCCATACAGATGTTTGGGGTCCTGCCTCCGTATCATTGCTAAACAACAGTCGTTACTACGTGATATTCATTGATTATCACACCAGATTCGGCTGGTTGTACTTAATGAACACTAAATCTGAAATATTAACAAAATTCCAACAGTTTGCATCTCTTATTCAAAATCAATTTAACACTAAAATTAAAACTCTCCGATCTGACGCCGGTGGCGAGTACACAAGCTATCTTTTCAAATCATATCTCTTGGCTCAGGGCATTGCTCAACAATTCTATTGTCCACACACCCCTGAGCGAAACAGGCTCGCCGAGCGGAAGCACAGACATCTCTTAGACATTACCAGAACACTCCTCCTCGCAGCCAACCTTCCGCATCTCTTCTGAGCAGACGCATTACTAACCGCAAATTACCTAATTAACAGTCTACCTTCTAAGGAAATTCACCTCAAAATCCCTTTTCAGCAGCTGTTCCATTCACTACCCTCATACAATCATCTACGTGTGTTTGGCTGCCAATGCTTTCCTCACCTTCGCCATCACACCCCACACAAACTATCTCCCTGCTCCACTAAATGTATATTTATCGGCTACTCACCCAGTCATAAAGGCTACCGATGCTACGACCCTCTCACACACAAAATTCATATCTCCCTCCATGTCATTTTTAACGAGCACAATTTGCCCTCTCAATCCTCACAACTCACTCCACCCCCTACTCACCCATCTAACCACATCTCTCCTCTCATGCCCCTCCCTACTTCCACCACTTATGTCCCAGCTATGCAGCAACTCACATCACAACACACCCCCACCCGTCTTTCCTCTGAACCTCATCATTCCCCCCTCTCATTTCCCATAACCCCTACGCCAACACCTTTTCATTACATCTCCCAAACTCCCAACATTAATCCACCCCCTCCCCATCCAATGCTTACTCGCCTTAAAGATGGCATCACCAAACCCAAAGCTATTCTGGACCTCCTAGCACCAACCACCAGCCTCATCACTCCCAATTCTTTCACCCAAGCCAGTAAACTACCACCCTGGTGTGCTGTCTTGATCGACGAAATCGATGCCCTTCACCTGGTTGCTGGTCTCCCCACCGCCGCACGCCATCATATTGGGATGTAAGTGGACTTATCGCCTCAAGAAAGATTCAAATGGTCAGATCACCCACCATAAAGCTCGCCTCGTGGCTAAAGGTTTTAACCAACAGCCCGGAATCAATTATCACGAGATGTTTAGCCCAGTGGCCAAACTCCCGACAGTCCGCATTTTTCTAGTTATTGCCACTCAGCGCCGCTGGCCCATCTTCCAACTAGACGTCTCAAATGCCTTCATTCACGGTGAACTTGAAGAAGAGGTATACATGAAACACCCTCCGGGCTTCCTCGACAAATCTCACCCAACTCATGTATGTAAACTACACAAGGCAATCTATGGCCTCAAGCAATCTCCACAGCAGTGGTACTCTAAGCTTACGACCCACCTCCAAGCATTCAGATTTCACTTCAGCAAATCTGATCCTTCCCTTCTCCACTATACAGTTGGCAGCACTCAGGCATTCATTCTGATATACGTTGACGGCATGCTCTTCACCAGCAATAACGATCAGTTCCTACAACACCTCTTCTCTGATCTCAAACAAGCATTCTAACTCAAAGATCCTGCCCCAGAATCAGTCTTTCTGGGCATTCACTTTACTACATTGCCGTCAGGGCACTTCCTAGATCAGCAACAATACGCCCACTCCATTCCCCAAGCTAGCGGTTTCACCAACTGCAAGCCATCCCCAACTCCAGTCGCGCTCAAATCGATACCTCTATCAACCCCCACAACGCCCTTCGATGATGCCACATTCTACCGTCAAATAGAAGGTTCTCTACAGTACTTGACCATCACAAGCCCAGACACAGCATTCGCCACAAACCAAATCTGCCAGCATATGCACGATCCTCAACCTTTCCATTTTCAAGCCTTGAAATGGCTTCTCAGATACATTCAAGGTACTATTACTTACGACCTTCCTCTGCTCCCCAGCCCCTTAACTCTCTCTACCTACGTCGACGTCGACTGGGCATCCGACGTCTACAATAGAAAATACACAACTGGCTTCTACATGTTTTTAGGTTTGAACCTCTTTTCCTAGTCTGTTAAAAAGCAGACCTCCATCGTAAAGTCTTCTACTGAGGCGGAATATTGAGCCTTAGCATCAGCCACCTCCGATATTATCTGGCTTCCTTGGCTCCTACAGGAATTTGATGCTAAATAGCTTCACCCAACCAAAGTGTTCTGCAATAACACTTCAGCCATCGCGCTCGCCAAGAATCCCGTATTCCACGCCTGCACCAAACATATCGAGATCGATTATCATTTCATAAGCCAGAATATCAAGGAGAGGGAAATATAAGTGCTCACATCAGCTCAGTCGAATAGCCCATTGATCTCTTAACTAAATCGCTGGCCGTTTCCAGATTCAATGATCTTCAAACCAAGCTGACTGTTCTCTCCAGAGACACTCAGCTTATGGGGGGATGTTAGCCATAATAGAGCACATGATCACTAACGGCTCCTGACACTCTCCAACGGCTCTAAAAAGCCACGTTCAAGTACCCATGTGCTCACTCTACTCCTCTATATATACCTGTAAACCGTATCAGCAGAAAATTTGAGAACGACTGAATGAAAATTAGCTCTCGTCTTCTTCCTCTGCGTCTAACTTCCCTGTTTGCCTGCTTTCTCTAGCTTTTCTCGTTTTGCAGGTATTCGCATTTTATATCTTTTCTAAAAAAATGATGCTGAGTTGTTACACCATGGTGATGTGGCTGATTACATGCCGATTTCAACTCTTATTTTCATTAGGCTGAATTATTATGATGCTTGCCGGAAAGTATCTTTGCCATTCTCCTTGTAAAGCTTGAGAATGAGAAGACGTATCAAAGTGCTCATAAGGTATTTGATGATTTGCTTCTTGATTTGGGATTTCAAACAATATCCCAGCTTATAATTTGTTCTTGATGTGATGATTATTAAGAGGAAACTTACAGACATTGCTATCTGTAAGCGTCCCAAAAGGGTTTAAAGATCACCTTACATTTGGCACTTACACTTCCTTTATAAGCCAAATGTATATAACAAGCAAATACTAGTTCCATTTTTTTATTTGACCAAAATGCCATTGTTATACTTTATAACTTATTTGGCTATAGCTGCTTTAAGGCCTTTATGTATAAAAAATGATTATGCATCAATAGTGAGGCATTTTCTTCGTCAAAGTGAACTGATTTTAACTGCAACAACTTGTCGTAATAACACATCCCATCAGTATTTTGTCTAAGGAATTATAAAACACATTGCACAACAACTGAGGTAATGTGCATTAAACTAATCTTCCAAGATTTGCTGCCTCTCAATCTCATTGGCATTTGTTTATTAAACAATTTTCAGAAAAGCTTGTCGTGTCATTGATGTTGCAACATTTGTAAGAATTATTGCCGGCGGCTTCAGACAGTTGAATTAAACCTATGAACTTATTACTATATATATATTCCTTAAATATGTGTATGTTCATAAGATGGCTCTCCCTTTGAGAAACACTTGAGCTTGCTCCCATATCATTCACCAGTTGCTACTTCCATTCCAAGATATGCTTTGACATCGCTCTTATAGCTCTTTGTGATTGACTAGCAAAGGTTAGTGACAATGGGCAGTGGAGCAGGAAATAAATAGCTTAAGGTTTATGATCAAATCTTCATCAAATGCATCCATATGCTCAGGAAAATCCTTTTGGCAAGTTTCAATTTCAAACTGATATTGTGATGCGATGTTCTAATTATTTTAATCATTCACAAATCAAACGTCGCATTCATCTTTGATCTTAACCCTTTTGCTCTAAAATTACTAGAACAACGCCTTACTTTTGTTCTGATATTAATTTAGCAATTTTATCACATTGCTATTATAGTATGTTTCAACAGTAGACCTAAAAAAGGCTTTGTTAGAAAATATTAGAAATGACATTTATTTATTAAATTTAAATAAGAATTTAATTCTTAACATGACACAATAGAAAAAAAAAAGATTCATATAGCCGACCCACATAGTGAGATGAAGGCTTGATGTTGTTGTTGTTTGTTATTATTGTAGTATGATTTTCCTTTAATCAAGTTGTTTTAATTAATTACTATTTTTAAGCAAATCACAAACTTAATTTATCTCTTGTATGTTTATGCTTGATTGTTTCAAAAATCATATAAACGTGTATATATATATATATATAACATATAAGATAACTCACCAAAATAAAAAATAAAATAATTTGGCTCTTTCGCGGTCTTTTTTTTTTTAATGACTTCCTTACTTCAGCTTCAATGAAGTGTACCTACATCAGCATGTGATTTTCATTCAAATTGTATATCTAATATCATTCGACCTTTATAATTTATTTATCCAAAATGTTAGCATAATTAGATGGCTCGTACATTCAAATTCATCAAAAAAAATTATCACAACTAATAATATTTATAATTATAATAACATCAATAAGCTTATAAAGGAAAATGTGGTTTACTAATCTCAAAGATGACAAATATTTTCGGTAGCTTTATATTAAATTGAACAAAGTTTGAAAAAAATAATTGTATTTAATTTCTAATTTTTGTAAAATAGTTTTCACCCTCAATTTTTGACTCTAATAATAATAATAAGCTAATTAAACAATGTTGAGACAATAAAAAAATTAATTTATGAGGGAGAAAATGATGTTTAACTTTTAATTTTAATTTAATAATGTACACAAATAGTGGTGCAAAAACAAGCACATGTACACTAACATGTTTACAAGTATGCCATATGATGTACAAATACAAATGTAAATACTCAATCAAATATGCACTACTCCTCTTTTTGGACATCTCAAAAAGGTGAGTGAGCAATTTTATTAAAAAACAACAAACACAGAAAAAATTAGTAATTGGATGTTCACTGATCTGATGTAGGCAGAATAGAGGGAGCTAGTTTTACTTCTTCCTCTTCTACATTCCCACCTCTTCCCTGAGCTAGCCTATGCTTCTTACTATATATAATAGGGAATGAATGATCATTAAACAAAGAGGCTAGATGATTAGGTGATTGAGGATAGGTTAATTTTTATTTTGTTTGTAGGACGTATGCAATGACATGACCAAGTGCTATGTTTTTCTTTTTGCAAGCTTTAGGATTCCACATATATACAAAGTTTTCTATATGCAGTATCAAAAAGTTTAGCTATGTTGAATTGTGTAGTCAAGCAATAGTTGGTAACTACAGTGAGGCGTTGAGTGCGTCGAGTATTAGTAATTTTGTCACGTATTTTGGGAATTATGCTATGCAAAGCACATGTAGGATAACACAAGCATTCAACACAAGGCTGATTACTAAAGGCTGGTGATGGCTAATGGATATGTTCTGTAGGTGTCATGTTTATGATGGTCTAGTCGTAATGGAGATTTATGGCTATGTCTGTATGTGATATATATAAATATTCCTGTAAGGATTCGTTTGGGATAGCATTTGCACTATTTTTTAAACTGGTTTTTTTGTACAAAAAAATTTAAATTCAAGAAAATTTTGTACTAGAAAGAAATTTTAGAAAGTAAGAAGAAAGCCATCCAAAACGAAGCATAAGCATTGATCGATTATCAATGTTTGTCTCCTATAAATTGATGATTGCATTGGCGGTCCTATCAAAATTTATTCTTAGGTTTGCAAAAATTCATAGAAAATCTCAAACAATATATTAGGAATTAAAGAGTAGTATGCTAAAAAAGGTCATAGGTCTTGCATGATAAATGTTCTTACAGTACATTCTTGGAGTTAGTAATTGATGCTTTCCTGTGTTGTGCATATGTTACATCACCTTCTTCTCAATGAGAGCTTTCATCCCTTTGTGCACAAGATGAATATCCAACCACACATAACCTCATACTTGCCATTTTAGAATAAAATTATTATAATAGAAAGCTCTTAGCAAGTGAAAGAAATTCACACAAGAAGAATGAAATTCTTATTATAATGTGTCAGTGAAAGAGAGATCCAATCCCTATTTATAAAGTTTTAGTCTCTATTAGATTATATATTATGATCAAGATCGTACAATATGATCTATAATATGTTAGAGCAGCCCAATGGCTCTATAATAGTTAGCTTGATTGAGTCCATTATCAAGAATAATAAGTATTGTACCTATGAATTGTTTCCTTTTTATTGTCTCAATGACTATTTTAAATGGCTAGTTTATTAAGTCAAATTGTATAGAGGGATCATACATTTTTTTTTTAATGTTTGTTCTATAGTTTTTTTTTAACAGACTATCGACCAAGCTAGATTGTACAGTTCTATGTGTATCATGCTATACAAAGTGCACAATATAGTATGAACTTGGCTTTGTAATTTTTTTCATCAATTTAATTTTCTAGTGTTCAGGGGCCTCTAATACATGCACACAAAGTATAAAATAATGATACATAAAACAAAACAAAATTACATAACACAAACATCCATAACACAAATATAATTACAAACATACACACTTCACTATATGTTATTGGAACCTAAATTTATTAGTCCCAATCTATTTCTATGTGCACTAAACCTTTCATAACTATGTATATATATATATATATATATATATATATATATATATATATATATATATATATATATATATATAATTAAGTTTTAGTATCGATAAAATGAATCACAACATCAACTTTTAAGCATGTTCTTTATTAAAGTGATGAATAATATCAATATGATTTGTTCATGAATATTGAATTAAATTTTTTGTGATACAAACAGACTAGTATTGTCAAATAAAATAGGTATGATGTCCATCTATTGGCCAAAGTCAAGAAGTGATGCTTCAATCATAAGACTTGGGCAACACAACTTCCTGCAATAATGTATTTTTCTTTTGTATTGGATAGGGATGTTGGTGGAATTTTGAAAACGTGTTTTAAAAATATTGGTTTTATTCGGGAATTAAAATTAAATTATAATTCTAAAATCGAACCATCCCGTTAGGAAGAGTATGTCACCTCGAAAGGTGAAAAGAAAATTTCATAACGGTGTTCAAATTTAGAATTACGAAATTCATCTTAAATATTGTGACCGGATGCTAAAGAGAACTTCATATGACCTCGAAGGGTCAAAATGAGGTTCAACTGAATATCCAGCTACAATATTCAAGAAGTGTAATCATTGATTTCACATCCAAAGCGTTATCAAAGAAAAGTGTATCTCTCCAAAGGAAGAAAATACCACTCGATGATAATTCCTTGATTTCGATAATAACGATCACTAGTATTTTAAGTTTTCACAAAGAAATCCAATTGAACTTAAAAAAAAAAATCAATTTTTTTAAATCAGGTGTGTGTGGTTCTAAATCTTCTACGAGCGCAAGCCCTCGTAGTTAATTATATCATAGGAAGATAAAGTTTCCTACGAAAACTCTCGATTAAAATAGTGGCAAAATTTTGTCAGATTTTTTAGGAGTGATATCAAAAAGAGAGGTGAATTTTAGAAATTCAAAAGGGAATGGGTCAAAATTTAGCAGTTATTAGCAGAATGAAGGGAAGAGGAGTAGGGGACACTTTGAGATTCCAAAACCATCCTGAAGTGTCCCAACTTAATCTAAGTGTTGGCTTTATGTTTTGGATTGAAATGATATTTAGTTAGAGTTAAGCATTTTATTAGAAATTTGGGATTATTTCCCAAAGTTTGGGGTCTTATAATCAAAGATCTGCCCGGGATCCTAAATCTAATTTGGATGCTAGACCACAGTCGTCCGAACCTAACTAATGCAATGCAAAATCTGGACTTACCCCAACCTGGATTGGGGAGCCAGCTAACCACCTAATCGATTTAAAATACATGAGTCCAATCTCTTATGAAAGAGTGGTAGGGACGTTTTATTTAAAGGTTTTGGAGAGTTGGGGCTAACATCTAGAGATTTTCCTAATTAGCCCCTTTGACTTATGTTGGGTGCAAAATGCTAAGGACTAATGCAATTAAAACTTTGACTCTTTTAATTTGTTTCTAATGCAATGCATGCTAGTTGACAACTTCAAATTGAGTATGCTTGAAATTTTAAAAACAGGCTTAGAAAATATTTTTTTAGAAGACTAGGCTTCCCCAGGTCCGGCACCTGGTCCTCATAGGTCAGACTATCTTGACTCTACCCGCAAGCGGGGAAGGGTCTAAAACAAGGAAGGAAGTAATGCAGAAATATGTATGTGACCCCAAAGTCGATCCCTGGCTAATTCCCTAAATTCATTATCTTTCTAGACTCACTAAATTTTAAACTTTAAGATTACGAGTATAAAAATTTTCACACCCTCACGAGTCTCACGTATCCAGGCGAAAATAAAAGCGTCTTGTAAACTCCAAAAAATTAGAAATGGTAGGCAATCCTAGAGGAAATCATTTCAACACATCAAATATAAATAAATTAATTAATAAATGTCCATAGGAAAAGTTGCCTTGCTTATTACAAACCAGACTTTTGTAGAAAGTAAAGTGGCCGGGCACCACTAACAACAACCCGGATTCTAAACTTAGTGATGACGCAAGTAGTTTTGAGTGGGATACTCTCAGTCTTCAAGTCTTCAATCTTGTTCTCCTTTGTGCTCTTTTTCTTCAAGCTCCTTGGATTCTTCATAGTAGACTACCCAAATGGATAAAAGGGCACTTCCTTTAAGGGGAAGGTCACTTTTTCCTCTTTGGGTAGGGAAGAAGTGTGATCCAAATAGAAAAGGAGGACTCCCCTGAGGGGCATCCTTTTCTCTTCGGAGTCCAAGCTTTGGACTTTTGGATCCCAACTCAACACTAACTTTCACAACACTTAATAATTATTCGAATTACATTCAAATGAAAATAAAAAATCTAAACTCAGCTGCAGGATTATCTTAAGCAGTTAATAAATAAAGAGCAATTATTCCCAAGCAGTTATATATACATGTGCAGAAAACAAAGTAAACACACTGGCCACGCTCTTTTTATTTGAGGGGCTTTAGCAGTTGAAACACTTGTGTAAGCATTTATAATAATTATTTTTTTTATTTAGCCCCCCTTTTTATTGCCCTGCATGAGCGTGACCACCTGCAGAAAATTATGTGAACATCTAGATCGTACCTATCCTAGGGGTAATATAGTAGCCAAACACATTAAAAATCCATAGAGTGCAGAAAAAGTAAACAGACAAAATAAAACGATTTCATCCACAACATGCAGTAAAAACCACGGAAAATCTGGCACACAACAGTAAAGTAAACACCGGCCTAACCTAGATCTAGAGTTGGTTGTCCTAGCAAACCATCTACAGTGTGTGTAAAAGGTCGTGTGGTTGGGGTAGAACCTAGGTTGGGTGATTAGTTAAAGTTATCTAAAATTCTAAGTTTGTTAAGGCTTAAGGGTAATTTATGTTAAAGCTTAAGTACTAATATATTAAAAAAATTTAATTAAATATATTTTAAGGATTAATGGATTATTACCTTTGTTTCACATCGAGGCTGTGAAGTTTATTTCACCTTTTTTGGGGCTAAGTTAATAACCTCGTAGGCCTGGGTTACTCAGTAGTAATCGGGGTTGATTAAAGTTACTTTAAGTTAGTTGAAATTAAGATGAATAGATTAACATTAAGGAGAGTTGTTTACTGATTTTAAAGGGTTGGTTAATAGTTTTATCAACCTATTAAGGAAATTCTGAAATTTAGGGGAATTAGAAGACTTTGTAGGTTATTCGTATATGTTAACTATGGGGTCAAAAATTGATTTTTAAAATTAGAGTTAAACTCAAGGGTTTTAGACTTTTAATAAATACTAGACCTAATTATGAGTTGTTAGACAGGTGGCACACTCAATTTGGGGTTTTCTATGAAAAGTTATGATTTTTAGAAGTTTTGACCTATGTTTGACCTAGAGTTGACCAAAATGTTGACTTTTTGACTTTGACCAGATTTTGGAGGTTTTATATTTTTATAAAATACTATATTTTAATTAGAGTCATTAGCCACTGAGTTTGATTGATTTGGAATTTTCTATAATTAGTTATGAATTTTACAAGTTAAGGTATTTACTAGAATTTTTAATTAACTTAATTAAAAGGTCCCTTCTAATGGTTTGAACCCAAATGAATCCTAAACTTCTTGAAATCAACCCCTAAGATCAGAGAATATCCAAGGGGAGATTATCAAGTGTTTAAAGATTTTTTTTGGATTTTTAATTATTTAATATTGATTAAGCATTGATTTTAATCAAAATTAGATTAAGGTGGATCATAAAGCTAAATTGATGGGATTTAAATTTTTATTGATTAAGGGATAAATTAAGGTCAAATAGGATCATTTTAAGGAATTTTATAAATTAATGGTGATTTATTAGAATTTTATTAGGGTTAAAGGCCATTTCTTAAGGGGAATACTACTTGGTGAACCAAATGAGTTCCAAACCTAATGAAATTTGGACCATAGAATCACCTGATCCCAAGGCCTAAATCCACCAAATTTGGGCTCAAGTGGAATACTCTGAGGTGGCTAACCAAACCACCTAAGGTGAACTCAAAGTCACCTTCAAAAAATCCTAGGGAGCTATCCTAAGCTTGGATTGGGGCAAAATCAATGGCTCTAAACTCCCTATCCACAACATCATCATCACACAGGAGATCACAACCTAAATCCCATTGGAAAGGTTTGAATCCCATTTTGAAATTAAGGGTCATCCCATGACCCTTAAACTCAAAATTAGGGGAAAATGCCCTTGAACATCTTAAACAGAGGAGATAAAATTTGGACATGTTAGGGACATGACCAAATTCAATCTTCCAAAATTACAGGCCTGGGGGAATTAAAATTAAACAATAATTACAATAATTAAGAAAATGCTCAAACTGAAATTAAACTTAGCACAGATACAATCAGGGCTTAGAACCATAGAGCTTTTGTAGATCTTACTGATACCTTTCCAATGAGCCTAAGAACATCTAATTTGGCCATGTGTATAGGGAGTTATGGATTTTTGAAGTTTCCCTAATTTTTTGTGAAATTTAATCCGGCCATTACACAGTTATTCACGCTTTACATGCGGCGCGTGACAATTGGGGGGGGGGGGGTAATCATTGGCACTTATCGTATAACGGTCGGGTTAACCGTAGCCGTCAGATGGCGGATCTGATGGATGGGATTAAACGGGCTCCGAGACCGTGGGATCTAATCCGCGCCGTTGATTGAAATCAATGGCTGGGATTTCATCTTGAAACTCTTGCGCGAGTCTGCGGCCGTGGAGTTTCTCTGGTGTGATCCGAGCGATTCCGCCGGTGAACTTCAATGAAATTTCACAGGGAGGATTAGGGGAGGGGAAACCTTCAATCCAACGGTGGAGATCCGTTGGGGTGAAGGTTTCCTTCACACTTGACTGGACTACCTAGCTAGGGAGCTCATGATGGAGAGATTACCGCAGAGATAGTCTCAACGAATGATCTTCTCTATCATGAAGCTTCAGGGGATGATGGCGAGCAGCTCTCCTTTAGATGTCGGGACTAGAGGACGGTCGGAGGTGCGACTTCGAGCTGGACGCCGAGAGCTTTCACCTGGGTTCGCTCGAACGGGTCGAAGGACAGCCTGGGAAGCTGGGGGAAGCTGTTGGGAGGTCGAAGGAGCTCTGGGGAGTGATTCTGAAAGCCTGGGATCGAATCCTGAGGTCTGGGGAGCACTACCCTATTCAGCCACCTCCCGCGAGCTTGGACGGCCAGGATTGAGCTGGAGGGGCTGCAGATTGGTGCCATGTTGAAGGGGACATCATCCCCAAGGGCTCGTGAGCGTCAAGCCGGCGAGCCACAGCCTTTGGAAGGCTATGGGTCAAGATCGGCCTAGGGGGACCACCGGAGCTTGTTCTCCATTGGTTCTAACCACCGCCAACCGGGGTTTGGGTCGGGTTGACCTGAAAAGAACAATGGAGACATGCTAGAGTCAAGGGTGAGCTCAATTGAGGCTGGGGAGGTTCAAATTGATCTGGTGGCTCGATTGGACCCAAACCTGCTCGGTTTGGGTCAATTTGGGCTCAACCCAGGTCGGGTCAGACCTTCGGCTTGATGTGGGAGGGATGTCTGGGTCTGGTGCACCCAATGCAAGTGGCAATTGGGTTCAATTTGATCTGAATTCAAATATGGCTCCGGTTGATCCAAATCTGCTAGGTTCAGGTCGATTTGGGCTCAACCCAGGTCAGTCCAGACCCTGGGCTTGATGTGGGAGATGGATCTGGGTCTGGTGCACCCAATACAAGTGGCAATTGGGTTCAATTTTATCTGGATTCAAAGATGGCTCGGGTCCATATGGTTTTGGCTACTTTAAGCTAGCCTAAAACCTGACCCAAGTTAGTCCAAGGCATGGGCTGGCTAGAGGAGGTGTGTTGGACCTAGGGCCACCTATTAGAGGTGTTGATCAAGTTCAATTTGTCTTAGGGCAAGAATTGGCTCAATCACAAGTGGTTTTGGATACTTTGGGTTAGCCTAACTCTTGACCCAAGTGGATCCAGAGGCTGAGCTGGTTAAGGGAGATGTATTGGGTCATGGGAGACCCAATAGAAGTGTTAGTCAAGTTCACTTTTACTTAGGACAAGAATTGGCTCAATCCCAAGTGATTTTGTACACTTTGGGTTAGCCTAACTCTTGACCCAAGTGAGCCCAAGGGCTAGGCTGGTCAAGGGAAGTGCATTGGGTCTAGGGGGACCCAATGACACCCTTATTTGGATTCAATTTGATTAAGGTTGAGAGATGATTCAAAGGAGACCTCTCTTTGGTCACTTGGGTCAAGTCAAAAGGCTAACCCAAGTGAGCACAAAGCTTGAGTCTCCAAGAGGGGTCTCTTGGGTGCCCAAGGAGTCATCCCTTGGGTTCAAAAGGAATTGGAATTATCTTGGTCATGTTGTCTGTGGATTGTGGTGTATGGGCCATTTGGTCAACTTGGTTGACTTGGTTAACCAAGTTGACTTAGGGCCAAGAGTTGGATCACTTGAAATCCATTTGATCATATGAGTCTAATGGGTGAGGCATCAAAGTGTAGAGAGGTCATTTGGGTCAAAATGACCATTTTGACCCTTAAAGGGGTATTAAGGTCAAAATGGGTTGACTTGGTCAACCAAGTTGGCCCATGGTTGGAATTGAGTCAAAAGAGTTCTGAAACTTAATTGGAAGCACTTGAGAAAGGTTTCAAGGATTGATAATCAAATCAGGTCAAGTCTAGGTCAAAAGTCCAAAAGTCCAAAAGTCCCCTTAAAGGGCATTTTGTTCATTTTGGCCTTGAGTCCATTTGGAGCCAAATTGAGTCTGGAAGAATGTAGAATATTGTTCAATAAGTAAAAATCAAGGTACTGGAGATGGTCAAAGTTGGAGAGGGCTCCAAGATCAGATTCCACTAGGTTTAAGGTCCAATGGCGTTGATCGTAAATATTTGAAGGTTTTGCAACCTTTGGAATTAGATTAAGTTTATGGGGTTAGAGCCCTCCAAATGAGTTCAAATTTGGAGAGTTGACACTAGAGAAAGGTCATATCAATATGAAATTTATAGACCTTTAATCAGATGTCAAAAGACTGGGTTTCAAGATGATGGAAAAATCACCTAGAAAGGGCTTTAGGACCTAAGTCTTTAGCCTCAGGGTTCTGGGTTTGGATTGAATTAAGATTTGGATTGAGCCTAAGGGCTAGGAACTAGGAAGATCCTAGGATCTAGAACTTAGGGAGGAATTAAAAGTGACCTCATACAAAAATGAGGTCAACAAGGGATAACAAATTTTATTTTCCACTTAAGAAAATAATAAATGTCTAATAAATTGTCATGTTCCTAATGTGCTTTTCAATCAAAAGGTCATCTCACCGTCATACTCATTTCAAACTTATGGCTTATTTTGGATGAGAATTGTTCACATAAAGTGTCATTTAATTGTACTATTAGTATATTAGACTTCATATTGTTAATAAATAATGCAATAACAACAATCCCTTTTACAAATGGCTTATCCAATAAAAATGTGCCATGTCTATTGTACCATACTCTAGGTGTTTGTTTCAATTCATAATATATATATATTTTTTAACTTGTAGACATAATCAGAAAATGTAGTGCTTTCAAATCTAAGGGGCTACTCAACATATACATCCACTTTAATCACTCCATTTAAATATATAAATTTTTTACTTCAATTTGATATAATTTAAATCCTTTAAAATATGTAAATGATAATAACAATTTTATAGCCTCTAATCATACATTTGGGGAAATGTTTCTTTTATATTTATTCCTTCTATCTGGTTTATCTCATTGGTACCATTCTTGCCTTATTTCTCACTATTGATCTATAGTTATTTAATTTATAATTAAATATTTACACTCTAATCATATGATATAGATACTAAGTACCATTCATCATTTTTAGCAAATTGATTTAGTTATTCCTGCATAGTTATAATTCAAAAATTAGTATCTAAGGCCTCATATACACTAGTAGGTTCAGCCATAGAGATAAATGTGGTATGACTAATCTCTTACCCAATGCAATGTCTGGTCTTAACTTTAATAGAAGGATCTTCTATAATCAAGTCTCTAAGGTACCTCGATTCATACCTCTAATCTTTGTTGACCTCATTTTTGTATGGGATCACTAGGACATTTCCCCAGACCTTAGGTCAACCTGAGTTTGACTAATTCAAACCCTTAAACTTTTCTACTTTGAATCAAGCCTCAATTACATTCAAAACTATGTCAAACTCTTTTGATCACTTCATTCAGTGATTTAGACTTGATTAGACCTTTGACCCAATCACTAGTTGACTTGGTCAACTAAGCCCGAGTCTGGTCAACTCAAGCCAACTTGGTTCAATCCCTTGAATCCAATCAAACCAACATATTCAAATCTTCAATCCCATTCCAAATTATGATTCAAATATATCTAAACACATTTGAAATCAAGTCATGCATGGTTCATTTGACCAAGTCAAGTCATTTTGACTTGGTTAAACCTATTTAAAACCTCTTACATTACCTCAAACTCCAATTGCATGGTTTGACCATCTTTCCATTCAATGAGTGGTGCCACCTTACATGCCACATTAGCTACCTTGAACCTTTGATTGTTCAAATAGTCAATGGACGGTCAAAGTAACTCCCAAATGACTTAAACCCTTCAAATCCATTAAACCTAAATCCCATTCAATGCAAGATGCCAAGACTTCTTCTGAAACATTCTTGAGCTGATTCCAACCATTGGATTAAGATCAAATGACTTAAATTATTTCCATATGCCCTCAAGGGGACAAAATAGCCTTTACACGTAGGATGTCCTCTTGTCCTTGATTCTTCATGCTCCTAACAACCGCCAGGCCACGTGGCAGTATCCTAGAAACCTACCAAGTGGATCCTAGCTGCCCATTCAATCCAGGGATGTTTGAATGGGCTAAGAGACCTAAAACATCTCTCATTCTAAACCCTAACTCTCTGTCTCCAGACTCCAACCCCTTCAGCTAAGCTCTATGCTCATTCAAGCCCCTAAGATTCTCCTCCATATATTCCTATTCCAATCTGACCGGTCAAAGTCACCGGAAACACTCCTCCGGAGAGTTCAAGCTCAAGTCCATCCAAGCCTCATAAAGCTCGATCCGTATCCCTTATGGTCGCGAAGTCTTTAGGGGAAATAGCGTGGACAGACAACAAATTCAGATTTATCTTAATCACGTTAAATCGTCCCTTAACCAAGGTAAAAATTTTAACCCTAGTTTAGGGAACTTAGGCTAAATAGCTTTCGATTCAATGTATCTTAGGCTATAAAATTAATACCCCAGATTTCTTGTTCATGATTTTGATTTAAGTTAAAAATTTCACTTGAAATAATTGAGTGGATCGAGCAAACGAGTCAAAAAACTAGTTATAGGGCTCAACTTACGTAACCCTCCAACTATTAAAGATCTAGACCGTTGATCTTATGATCAACTGTTCGGATATAGCCTTAATACGCTTCGTCTGACCATGGATCTTATCTAACGGTCATTCATTCCATCCAGCGGCATCTAGGCCCTTGATCTAGACCGCGGGATTAAAATCCTGTCGTTTGATCTCTCTCCGCAAGATCAGACCGCGGGATCTAATCTGAGATGTTGGTTTCATAAGGTGGAAGATCAGACGGCTTGCCACACCGTCCGATGTGGTTTAAGTGATACCGCGTTCCGCTGTATCATTTCCCCAATCATCAACATCACTGTAATTATTGCACCGCCATCTAATGATTGGCTACGGTCAAATCCCTCCAATCTGATCACGCCACATGGCATTCTGCTACCGCCGCAGTCGCCACCGCCGCAACCCTTTAAAATTGATTTAAAATTATTTTAAAATCAAATTTAATAAAAAAAATGTTAAAAATATTATAAATTAATTTAAATAAATAAATCAAGTTTTAAATATAATAATTTTCAAAAAATTATTTCCTTTAATTTAAAATTAAGATTATTTTAGAATATTATATGTATTTTAAATAATTTCAAATCTTATATTTTTTAAAAAATTTAATTAATTATTTTAAAATATATATATATATATATATATATATATATATATATATATATATATATATATATATATATATATATATATATATATATATATATATATATATATATATATATATATATATATATTCAAAGGTATTTTAAAACATTTTAATAAATCAGAAAATATATTTTGAATATTATAACATTAAGTTCAATTTAAAATATCTAAGATATTTTAAATTATTTTAATTAGTTAAGTAAATATTTAATTATTTAATTAATAGTTATTTAAAATTAAATTCAAAATAAATTTAAAGACTTTAAGGAAATATTTCAAATAACCTTAAAATTTCAAAAATATTTAAGAATTAATTCAAATTAATTTAAGAAATATTTTAAATATTAATTAATTTAAATAATATAATTAACCTTAAACTTTAAAAATTCAAAATAAATTCAAATAAAATAAAAAAATGTATAATATATCAAAATTCTTAAAATTTTAAATACTTTGATTTGAATTTAATCTCAGATTTCAAGCATCGATATTTTTTGATTAATTTTAATTTTTTAATCATTTCAACACTTAATTAATATTTAATTGAATATTAAATTAAATATTTTAAAAATTTTAAGAAATTTTATTTTAAAACTTATCAAATGACCAAAGGATATCTCAAAATATTTTATAATTATTTAATGATATTTTGAAATTATTTTAATAATATTTTGAAATATTAATTTTAAATACTCTATTTTGAAATATATGTATATATTTAAATTTTAAATATTTTAGAGATCCCTTTGAAATTTTTAACCTTGATTGAGCATACTTGAATAGAAATTATGGGGAATTATTAGTGTAAAGTTGTATTTCAACTATTCACTAATGAAGATTTTAATATAAGTTAATCATTTTTAGTCTTTGTATGCTTAGGGTCACACACCACTTAATTTAGGCTCTCCTAGATTTAAGGACTTATGTGATTGTGTGTTTTTAATTATATGTTAAGTTTGAGGGCTAGTTGAAACCTTGATTTAAACCCATTTAAACTTAGTGACACTATTAAGGACAATAATTAAGGATTTGTTTAGAGAACTTAGATAAATTCCAATAATTAGGATACACTTCCTTTTGATTTGAAACTTTGAAAATTCAAACATAGTGACACCCTCAGTCTATATAAATTTTCTCACTAATTTTTGAAACCATTAAATCCTTCAATTAATCTAATTAAATTCAAACCCTTAATCAAGCCTTAATTATCATTAAATAATTAAGCTATTTTGAGCTTGCTAGATTTGTCTCATCGAGCTTCTCTATTCAACTATAAGCATATCATATTTATATATAATTTGATCACTCAATTAATATTCTAAAGCTTTCAGATTTGTATTAAGTCATCAATTTGAGTCCATTTGGGCAAGATTTGGAGCAATTTTGGTGTCGTCAGGTTCGTCTCATTGAGACACTCAGTTTGACTATAGGCTTGCTGAAATTTGAGTTCAGATGGCTCTTTTTTTATTTTGAAAGTTTCAATTAAGATATGGATCGAGATTCATGCCCGATCAAGCCGATTTTAGACGACTTAGTAGTAATAAATAGATAGAATAAAAAAAGGCAACTCTTTATGGAAAGTTTGATTGAAATTTTTCATAGGGATAAAAGTAAAATTAATTTCAATTTTTGATGTTGGTTCTTTAACAATATAAAGACACTTAAACAAGGTTTGTGGAGAAAATAAATTTGCATAATTTTTTTTTAAGAATTTTCTATTAATAAATGCAATAAAATAAACTTGAATGTTAAAATTTAATATAAATGTTTGTAAATTATCTCCACTAATATTTAAATTTTTAGGATGTCTTTGTTTGAAATAATTTGTTCATCATTAATCATGACATATTTTTGCGGGGTTTCTCTCAATTTATTTATTTTATTATGTTTAATATTATGTCAATAAGGGTTTATAGATCAAGTTTGGAATTGAAAATTAACAATAGAATTAAAAATAATAAACTAAATAAATTCAAAATAAAACAAAATAATCAAACCAATATTTTAATAATCAAACCCAATTGACAAACCAAATTAAATTGGTTCAATTCAATCTTTTTAATTTTATGCAAGCAAAGCACAATGCTACGAAAATGTCTTAATCATGATCATTTTATAAAAGCTTTAAAAAACTTGATTTGTTTTAGCTTTAAATAATTTATGGGGATTAATTATTTATATTTAGTGACGTTATTTTTTTTTTTTTTCAGAAAATGCATAAATTTGCATTAGAAAAAAAGATAACCTAATACAAACTATTAGAAAGAACTAAATGATCCTTTTTTTAACAACAAAAGGATCTTATTTAAAATGTAATTTGTTACTTTAAACTTATTATAATTGTAATGAAATCCACTAACTCCTATTTCGAAACTGTTGAGATGCAGGGGATACCAAAATATAAGACAACCCGAAGGTTGATTAGTATCCCATAGTTCCCATCCAGTTAGATAATAAGAATTAGTAAAAATCTCATAAACAATTAGGCAAAGTTTAAAACAACAAATTAAACTAAGAAAAAGGAAATGAAATCTAAAATTAAAATTACATTTCAATAATAAATTCCTAAAGTTTGATATAATTATATCAAACTTTAAGATCAAATTTTCTAACTTAAAAAATAACTCTGTATTGTTGCTATCAAGTGAAGAATCAAACTTCATATTAGTGGGCTAAGAGGGAAGAAGAACCTTTCCCACCGTTCTTCTCTTTGTGATCAGTTATCTTCCTTTTAGGTAGATCTTTCATCAGACCCAAAGTTTGAAAATCTTTGAATAAGACATGCTTTGATCTAGAGGAGCCATTCTTAACAATTTTTTCCTCTTTTTTAAGATTAGCCATTTTGAAATTCAAGCTAATAGCTGATGGGGGAGAGGAAGAATAATGGAATGTAGTATGATTACCAATTCCATTATATTCAGCCGCCAAGGTAGTTGTGGATAAATCAGTTTTCACTCCCTGAATTTCAGTATAAAAAGGAGATACGGATGTCTTTGAAGGAGTTTGAACATCCTCTATTACAGCGACCAAATTCTTTGTATTTGTTGGAGAGGAGACCGGTTTTAGAGCCTCTATATCTGAGATTTTAAAAACCGGTGAATCAGCTTTCTTCTCAACTTCTGATTTTTCAAAATTTAAATTTTGAATATCCAGATTTTCAGCATTTTCAGTTCCAATTTCAATAATTTCTTCTAACAAATTTGCTTCCATATTATCCACCTCAGCTAAAGTATTGAAAGTATTTGTTAATAAAACAGAATCCCGTGAATCATGTTGGACAGGTTTGATTTTCAAATTCTGTTTAACAACCACTTCGTCTTCTTCCTGAATTTTAGCAACTTCTTCATTTAGAAGAATGGAATATGCATCTTCAGCTTGATCTATCTTCTGATTTAAACCATTCCCGTCTGCCAATGTTTGAGTAATACCGTCTGGTTCAATAGGAAGACTTGATCCAGATTTTACTGCAGCTGAAATACCCTTGGCATTGAATTGGTTTTTCAATGATTTCTTTTTGTTTTTGAATTTCACTTGCATCCAAGGGCCATAAGGATTAATGCTATGGTTTGAGATGGATGGAATCTCTTCCTCATTAGGACAAACTGATTCAATATGTCCTATTCTTCCACATTTGAAACAAAGTGAAGATAGATTTTCATATTCAAATTTTTGAAAAAATCTACCATACAGCCCTTCAACCCATATTCCAGTAGGAAGTTTAGAGTTCAAATTAACTCGGATGCATGCTCTAGCAAATTCTCTTCTTCCCCACCTGAACATATTGCCATCTAGTAGTAATGGAGTTCCAATCCTAGAGACAATTCTAGTGATATTGGATTCATCCCAGCAGTGAAGGGGTAGGTGAGGAAGACGAACACAAATTGGGGAAGAAACCCCCTCCAATGAACTAGGAGAGAATTTAGGAGTCCATTTGTCTAAACCAATTGCAAAACCTCCTACAAACCAAGGTCCTCCATTGAGGACTTCTTCTATGGCTTCATGAGATTGAAATGAACATAATAGCCAATCTAGACCAAGTATGGTAATATGAAATCCTCCATAATTCTTCCATTGTTTTCTCAGTTCAATAGAACATTTAGAGAAAGGAACATTTTTTGCAAGGATTTTAACCACCAAAGATTTGTTCAAAACTTGCATATTGGATTTTTCCTTCTCAATATCCAGTTGAACCACATTAGAATCTTCAAACTTATCAAGATTTTTATTCCAAGTGATTTTAATGTGTGGTTTTTTGATCCACACATTAGAATTATCTGAATTTGAAGAAAAATTAGGAATCTTGATGTTGAGGTCAATATCCTTGTTGTTCTTCAAAATATCAACAAATGTACTCTTTGAAGAAGAGGCTTCTTTGTCATTAGCAACAAACAAAGAATTTGATAAAGGAGATGAAGGTAAATTATAAAAAATTACCTCTTTTCCTTTACTAAAATCCGGCAATGGCTTATGTTTTGTCAACGAACCTCCTTCTTTGATCACAAGAGGAGATTCTAAAATCCAAAAATTGTGAGGGGAGATGCGTTTGAAGGAGAATCTATCTTTTGAATCCAACATTATTGGACTCGCGGTAGATAAAACGGCTTTGGTGTTCCGATCATCCTTGGATGATCGGTCACCTTCAACCATCTCCAAATCAAGCACCCGAAATCTTCAAGTTGATCTTCCAATTCCTTCCTTAATTTGTGGAGCTTCTCTCTCTTCCTTGGACGGCCATGTGAAATCTTAATATTAGTTCTGAGTTGTTCCAATATTTGTTAGGGGAAACAATAATCAACACAAAATTTTTTTATATTTAGTGACATTAATCGAACTCTTTTATGATATATTTATACATATAACATTGAATTCAATAGTTAAATAAATTTTTTTTAATTTAAAATTCTAAAATATGAGTTCATATTAATTTATTATTTATCTAATTAATAGTTCACATATTAAAACATAAATTAATAAATATATTTTTTTTGAAATGTAAAAAATAATTTTTATTTTTTCAGCATATTTGAATATTGTAGATGTAAGTTACGGCTATAAGGGCATTTAGGTCAAATGACGGCAGCAAGAAAGCCAAACTAATTTATCTATTTAAGAGTGTGACTATGGTAGAGACGACCGAACAGACTCTCTTTCTTTCTTTTCTGCTTGAAGCCGAAGGTTTTAGGGGAAGGCAGAGTAGCGACTCGGTCTCTCTCTCAGCTTGAATCACGCCGGAAACGATGGTGTGGCTGCTGCGAGGAATCGAAGGTGGGTGGGGCCTAGGGTTTGGGTTTTCTCTCAAACTCTCTCAGTCCTCATTGAAGGTCTCGAAGCCGCAACGACGGATTCAGACGGGGTCCCGCTGGGGCATGACCCCCCTCCGAAAGAAAATCTATACATGCACTTTCTTCAGGTGTTTTGGTTTTGGGCCATTCGATATTCCCTTGCCCTAATACTTCGGCTGTTCGGCCTCAGAAGCTCTCGCGTGGAGCAGGAAGATCGTCTCGTCTCCTCTGTGTTCGGCTTCAGAAGCTCTCGCGCGGCGCACAAGAAACTCTGGCTCGGCACAAGAAGCTCTTGCTCGTCTCTTCTCCTCTGCGCAGGAAGTGGTGGTGATACGAGAAAGGGCGATGGGACTTGTGAAGGGCAACTTCTCATTCATAAAAGGTCGGTCAGTTCCCTCACATTCTCTCTCATTTATCCTCCACAAACGAACTAATTTTGAGCTGGAGTTGCTTAAAATGGTTGCTATGCTTGAAGGACATTGTTTTGTTAGTTTGTTAAAAATTGTTCTATGTGCCTTTATGCTTTTGCTGTAAATTTGGTTTTGAATTGTAACGCATGTGCGGGTTGCGTAGTATCAGTTTAGATGCTTTCTGAAGTTTTGAAAGCCGATGTCTCATTTGAAAGCTTTTCTCTGTTTTAGCAATTAGTTTTTTGTTTAGGTTAAAAAAAAATCCATTTTAGTCTTTAGTTTTTTGTTTAGGTTTAAAAAAAGCTGATGTTTCATTTGAAACCTTTTTCTCATTTGAAATTGCTTAGGGATTAAAAAAAAAGGACACCCCTCTATGAAATTTTTTTGGCTCCGTCACTTGAGTGAGTTTTCTCGGCTTTTCTCTTGGTTCCATTATTAGCTGTTGTTTAGTATACTTAAAATTTGAATTTTTTTTAAACCAAATTTTGAATTTAACACAAGCATGTGCTATTCTTTTGCTTTGCTTTTGAAATTCTGGCATATCATAACAGAACCTTAAATTGCATTTGCATATTCTCCATGGTTTCATAACCATGGACAATGCACTTACGAAACAACTTGTCCATTGTGTTTATAAGTGATAATTCTACATCTAGCACATCATATTTGTATATTAAATTCTGAAGGTTACGTTTGTTAAAAAAACAAGGCTACTCTAATACAACAAATGTTAGAAAAAGCCACTTGTTTGTGTGGAAGGCTGGAAGCACTAGCTAGGATTGAGTTTGATAAACACAAAATAAATGACACATATATCAAACATGTGGAAGACACATAAATAAATACAACAACAACAACAACATCAAGCCTTTATACCACTACATGGGGTCAGCTACATGAATCATTTTTCTCCATTGTGTCCTATTAAAATTCAAATTCTCGTTTAATTCTAATAAAGAAAGGTCATTCCTAATATTTTCTAACCAAGTCAATCAAAAAAATTCAATCATCAATCCGACAAGTAAAACCCAGAAACACCCCTTAAAGAGAAGAACAACAAATAAATCAAATGCCAACACAAACAGCAAAACCAAAGACAATAAAAACTATCTTCAGTTGAACAATCTGCAAGCAAACTAGATCCCATCATTAAAAACTTGAAAAAATAAAGCTTCACCGATTCTCCAGAAGACAATCCAACATAACAGAAATAAGCAAATCACCAACAGAATAGAAAAACTAGAAACTCCCCAAAGAGAGCAGAACATCGAAAATCGCCACCAAACCTAAAACAAAACAAAATAGAAAAATTAGAAAAACAAGAAATCCAAAAAAGCAAGGACCCAACCAACCACCCCCACCGGACTCAGAAAGGGAGAATGAAACTTCTTAAAAAGCACCTCACACAAAGAAAATTAATCAATCCTTGGTTGCAAAAATCGACCATCCAAAGTTAAAAACCTGGTTGCTGAAATAAAAACCTTCCAAGAAATTATCGAAGGCCCCATCATCATAGCCCAAAAACCCCAAAGAATCAAAACTCAACAAGAAAAACCCAAACACCCTAAGTAGAAAACATTTAATGCAATGAAAAGAATTCCAATAAGAAATTTTAGCTAAGAAAGCCTTATTAATGGAACAAATCACTAAATCTGAGGTAGAATAATTTTTTTCAAATCTTCTGAATTTCTTTTTTTGACAGATATACTCGTTTTGTATTCTCTCTAAGAGTAAATCTACTCATCCATCTTAGCATCCACATCTCAGCAAAATCATGCTTCCCTTTTAATGGCCAATATTTTTGTGCCATAAAGCAATGCAAGTTTCATCTCAAAAATAAAAAAAATTTGATGCGTCTGACCAATATTTCATCATCAAAATTCAGCGCTAGTTGGGGCTAAGAGCCACTTGATCACACCAATAAAGAATAAAATCTAATGTATCGTGACAATGATAATCAGTAATAAATTTTCAAATATAATCTATTTTTAGGTTCGAACTCAATTCTTTTGGTAAAGATAACTATGGAGAGTAAACTTCAAGTCACTAATGCATAGAAATAGGCAATTGGCCCAAACAAATAATATATTAGTAGAGGTGATGTGAATAAAACAAGGATCAAGATTGATCCCAAAGTTTAAAGTTATTTGGTATTTTAATATCAATATTTTTTCTAATAAGTTGGTGTATGATTAAACTTAATATTCTCGTATGTCATGTAATAGTTCAAACTCTTAAATTTTAATGTATTATTCGCTCTGGTCTCATGGTCTCATAGTTTTATCCCATTAGTATAATTTTTCAAGAGGTTACTATCTCGGGAGTGCTCCTATAAGAGCATATTTAACTTTAGAGTTTCTGATGAAATTATAATTGCTACACCAAAATGCAAATCGATGTTTAAGAATTTAATTTTAGTTTCTTAAGAGGTTTTGCAACCTCTTCACTTAGATAGCTGAGGTCCTCGTCAATTTTCTTAGCCGAGAATCATCCTCCAAGCAGACAATATTTTACACAGAGTTCTCATATTTCGACTATTGTATTGCTCATCATTGTAATAATCCAAACTTTTATATATCAAGATATTGATTGTTTTAGTCTAATGGCCTCACAATTTAGTCACATTAGTGTCAAGAGGCCACTCATCCTGGAAGTGCTCCTATAGGAGCATTTTTTTTTGAAGAAGCAATAATGCATTAAAATAAGGAAAAAACAAAAAGAACTACAAGCATGATTCCTCCTTCACCAATTGAACAAATGTAGGAGGAATCTTATCCAAATGTATGTCTTCCCAAATAAAGCTACTAAGGATACCATAACTAGCACAAAGGTCGGCTAGTTTATTCCCCTCCCTAGAAATGCATTTAAAAATAACATAATTAAAATCATTGAAGAAATTTAACTCATCTTGATGTTTGAATTCATTTTCCTTAGCATCTTGAATAACCTTGATGACATTGAATAATTGCTCCTTTGTACTTGAACATCCAATCTTTGATAACATTCTTCAATAGTTTGATTGCCAAGAATTCCAATTGATAAATATCCCAATGGATACAAGTATTCCCGAAAGCCAATAAGAATCTTCCTTTGCAGTCTCTAATAATACCTCCAACTCCTGCTTTGTACGAAGAGGAAATAGTAGCATCTACGTTGATTTTTAACCAACCGGGTGGGGGGATGCCAACTATTCAACAGTCTAGAAGACTGATTAACATCCCATGATTCCGGCAATTGATTAAAAATTATCTTAGAATAAGATAATTGACTGATAGCTTGAACAGCAACAGAGATTGCACTTTCATTATTGCCTTTATGTATCAACTTGTTTCTAGCTTTCCATGAATAATACATGACATTAAAGTAGAGATTTAATATCATACCTTCTTTCTTATGGATATTATGTATCCATTTACAGCAATCTTGAATGTTGTTGAATTCTGGCAAAGCAAAACCCCAACTTTTGATAATAGTGATCACCTCTTAGATTTTCGAACACCCACCAATAATGTGTTCTAAATCTTCTTTTCCAGCATTGCATCTTGGACATAGGACATTGTCTTTTAATTTTCTTTGAACCAGGAAATGAAAAGTTGGTAATGCATTATTGAAAGCTCACCATATAAATGTATAAACCCGTGGATTTAGTTTCGCTTTCTTTATCCAATAAAAAGGAGTCCATTCTTCATCTTGTTGCTGATATTCTGTAATCATTCCAGGAATAGATTTTCCCGGACATTGATATATTAGTTCTTGGACATCATTTTCAAGAACTATATCAATTTTGATATTCATTATGAGTTGAATCAGGTCATTTTCAAAAAAAAGTTTTAGTTTTTTCTTCATTCCAGCAACCATTTTCTATAAACCTGTTTAGAAATAGATCTTCATCTTCTTGAGGGATTACAAGAGTAGGCCATTCATTGATTCTTCTATCAAGTATCCATTTATCCTTGAATACTTTGATTGAATTACCATTTGCAATATTCCATCTAATAAGTGGTTCCAATGCTTTTCCTCCATTATTTAGAATTTTCCAAGATGAAGAAGACTTCTTCATTCCATTACTTCCAAAAGAAGTACCATATTTAGGAGCCAAAGTTTTATGAAGTAAAGACTCCTTATTATTAAGGAATCTCTATGTTAATCTAGCTCTTAGAGGAGCTACTCTTGTGTTTGAAGATTGTAACCCGCAACCACCATTCTTCTTTGGCTTACAAAGATTTTCCCAATTGAGATAGTGTAGTCCTGTATTTCCTGTAGATTTCTTCCATAAGAATTCTCTACAAATTTTATCAATCTCCTTCAGGATTCTTACCGGCACTAAAGAATGCGAACTGAAGAAATTGGGAATGGCTAAAATAACAATTTTTTTAAGAACTATCTTGCCTGCAAGTGATAAAAATTTTGTTCCCCAAACATTGAGGAATTTGAGAGCTTTTTCAATGATGAAATAGAAGTCACTAGCCACCATTCTTCTCAATGTCATCTTGATACCAAGATAAACAAGTTCCTTAACTTGTTTAAAACCAATAATTCTGGTTATTTGTTTCTTCTTTCTTTTATTAACATTGCTCCCAAAAAGAATGGCTGATTTTTCTGAATTTATTTATGTCCTGTCCACATGCTGAATTTGGCTAGAATGTCTTTAACTTCAATTACTGCTTTCCGTGTAGCTATAGAAAATACCATAACATCATCAGCAAAAAGTAAGTGTGATATCCGAGGACTGTTGGAACATATTCCAATACCAATAGAAGATTTATTGAAAGCATTTGTAAGGAGTTGGGAGCATAAAATAAATAGAAAGGGGGACAAGGGGCATCCCTGTCGAAATCCACTTTCAGCCTTGATCCATCCAGATGGTATTCCATTAATAAGAATAGAAAATCTGGGATTTAAAACACATTCCAAAATGAGATTTGAAATCATATCTGGGAAATCAAAGTAGTTCAAAACCTGTTTTAAGGTTTTCCAACTCATAGAGTCATATGCTTGCTCCATGTCAACTTTGAATGCCATCATCCCATTATTTGTCTTCGAGTGCCAAAATTTGTGAAACATTTCTTGGGAAATGAGTATGTGATCTGAGATGGACCTTCCTCTGATAAAAGCCGCTTGCTCCTCCATGATTAACAAAGGAATTACCGGAATTAACCTGTTTAAAATTACTTTTGCAGCAATTTTATATATTGAATTGCATAGACTTATAGGTCTATAGTTTGAGGGCATCAAAGGATTGGAAACCTTTGGAATAAAAACCACAAAAGTATCTTTCCAGTTATAATCCATATTACCATAGATAAAAAACTGATTAAGAGCTTTAAGAAAGTCCTCCTTTACAATATTCCAGTAACCTTTGATAAAAGAGTAAGTGACCCCATCACTACCCGGAGCAATGTTATTTCCCAGATTTTTAATAACATTTTTAATTTCCTCCATTGTAAAATCCTTGGACAAGTTGAATTTATCTTCCATATTCAAAGTTTTTTCAGGATTTGGCCAATTACTCAAGTTGCAACTCCTTTGTTTCCACTTGAATTTGAAAAACTGCTTGAAAATTTCTTCTATTTGGCTTTGTTCTTCAATATCTATCCCATTTTCATTTTTAATTTTCAAGATCCTGTTATTGTTCCTTCTAGCACTAGCATAAGAGTGATAGAAATTTGTGTTACAATCTCCCTCATTCATCCATTTTACTTTGGCTCTTTGTTTCCACCAACTACATAAACGTGCCATGGTTGAGTTTAATTCAAGTACTTTGGATTTCATCTCCCAACATTCATCTTCAGAAAGCCAGCCATTTTCAGATTCCATAATTTGTAATTTAAGAATGTCCTCCATTAAGCTTCTTTTAAGATCTTCAAGATTCCTCAATTTAGCCTTGCTCCAAAAGAACAAAGACTTAAGCGTTCTTTTACATTTAGCATTTAGAATTTGAGAATGATCCCCATTGTATTTCTTGCTCCATTCCTTCTTAACCACGCCAAAGGAACCTGGATATGATCCCCATATGTCCTCAAAGATAATTCTTCTCTTATAAGAGGAGTTAGAATTGCATAAATTGAGAACCAAAGGGCTATGATTGGATGCAATTCTAGCTAAATGCCTCACATTTAAATTATAGAAATAGTTCAAAGTAGAAGAGTTAATAAAGCACCTATCATGTCTCTCCAAAATACGAGAACCTCCATATTTGTTGTTGCACCATGTATATCTTGGACCTATAAAGTTGACTTCATGTAAGTCATTGTTTGAAATGAAAGAATGCATCTCTCTAGCTCCTTGAGAAAAGCAGAATTTTTTTCCTCCTCTTTTGTCTTCTTTGGAAGTGAGATAATTGAAATCTACTCCAATCACCATAGGAAAATCCTCCACATTGTAGAACTCCAACAGCTCCCATAATTCCCTTCTTTTGATTACTTCTTTACTCCCATATATTGATGCCACTCTCAATTTACAATTGTTGTTTATGAAAAGATCACCAATTAGACATTGTGATGTAGATCCCACCTTTATGAACTTAGCAATTTTAGAATTCCAAAGGACTATAATTCCTCCAGATAGGCCATTAGAAGGAACCAATTCAAAATTCCATTCTTCTCCCATAAGATTCTTCACATCTCTTATATCAAAATAAGAGATCTTTGTTTCAAGCAATCCCAAAAACACCACATTATGTAATTTCACAATTTCCTTCATATATAGAGAAGCACTTTTTTTCTTTGCTCCTCTACAATTCCAAAATACCAATGAATTCATTGAAAAATGAGAGTTGTGGGTTTCACTCCCACTTTACCTTTCATATCCATCTCAAATCTTCTACTCCTTGTGATATTGCTAATAGGTCCAAGGTCTTTGAGCTGTTTTGTTTTCTTCTTCTTCATACAACTTGAGTCATCTCCTTTGTTAGTGGGATTAGGGTCTTCATCTGTTGTATGTTTTTTCCCTTCATTGCCATCATTTGAAATCTCTCCATGTAATAATCCTTCATTTAAATCCTGATTGATTTCTCCTTCTTCCATTAGTTCATTTAGAGCATTAAAAATTAAAAGGAATATTTGATACATTCCTTTCAACCTCCTCTGCTTCCTTTATACCAGCTACATTATCTTCATCATTAACTTTTTCAGTAATGAGTTCCTTAGTTAAGATAGAACTTATAATGTTCTTTCCAACATTTTTTGATTGTTTTCCAATCTCTTCTTTCCTGTTTTGATCTTTAGTTTTCCTCCATACTGTCTTCTTGGGAGTTTGAAAAACATTTTTTGACTGGTTCTGGAATTTTTTTTTCCTCGGTTTACTATCAACCAAGGTCCATAGGTGCTTGATTTGAATTGTTCTTCTCCATCTTTGTTTGAATTTTCTTTCCTTGCTATATCTGAAACAGATTTCTGCTGCTCTCTGTTGATAATTCCAGTAGCATCAAAGTCTTCTCTACAAAATTCTTTAGAATGTCCAATGAACCGACATTTGAAGAAAAAATTTGGGATCCGTTCATATTCTATATTTTGATAAAATTTTTCATTTGCTCCTTCTACCCATACTCCTGTTGGCAGTTTTTTGTCCAATTTGATTCGGACACATACCCTTCCGAACTCTCTACGTCCCCATTGGAACATGTTTCTGTCCAACAAAATTGGTTTTCCAACCATTGATGTTATTCTACAAATATTCAAATTATCCCAGCATTGTAGTGGAAGGCTCGGAAGTCTAATCCATATTGGAGATGACAAACCTTTGAGAGAATTAGGATCAAAGTTTTGAGACCATTTGTCCATCCCAATAATTTTATAATTAACAAACCAAGGTCCATTAGATAGAACCATATCCATACTTTGTTTCTCATGAAATGAACAAAGCACCCAGCCCTTACTAAGCATAGTCAAATGGAATTTGCCATATTGATTCCATTGCCTTCTCAATTCTTTACTGATTGTTGAAATAGGAGCTTCACCACCAAAAATTTTGATTACCAAAGAGTTTGCCAGCCTCTTGGTATTTTCCTCTTCATTCTTTTCATGCAATTTCACAGTCATCCCATCTTCAGCCAAGTATTCACCGAGTTGTAGATCTTCAACTGATATATTTTCTCTTTTATTCCATGCATTCGATAGTCCAGCATCAGTAGTTCGTTCAACAATCAGAATATTTTCATTACCTTCTCTTGTTTCAGCTGAAACAACTTCTCTCACATTTAGTAAGTCACTGTACAAGACTCTGTTCTCCTTTAATGGAATTGCTTTATCAGAACCTTCAGTCATGCCGTCTTGTAGAATTGATGTAGATAATCCTTCAGAAATGATGATTTCTTCATTGCCCTCAGAATGTGTTTTGTCTGCTTTATTCAAATTTGAAATGTCGTTGGTGGAAGCTATTTTTTCAATGGGCTTTAGATTAGAAGGAGAAGCTTCAAAATCATCTCCGAACATACTTGAATTTTTTTCCCTCTTCAAATTAGGCTTGGTTACCATGATTACATTCTTTCCCTTGCCTATTACCTCAGGCTCCTTCCTCTCTTGAAATCCTCCTTCGTTTATTACCAGATTTGTGCCTCTAGCTTTGCTTCTGTTGTTCAGATTCGGTAGTCCATCCCCGAAAGCAGGCGGTGATGTAAGAAATGATTTATGATTTGATAACGACGTCCTAGCAGATGGACGACGGTCTTCTTGTTTACCTCCGATCATCGGATGCCGGCAAACATCTGATTCCATTCGTTCTCCGTTAATCCAGCGGAGAACGAAATTTGAAAATTTTCGTTGAAATGCCCAACTTCCTCAGAGTTTCTCTCTCCTCTAACAAAATTTTATTGGAGTGAATTTATTTAAAATCATTATTAACAATTTCAACAATTACATCAAAATACATCTCAATGTTTAAATATTTAATTTTATTTTCTTTTGGGGTTTCTCGATCTTAATATTTTTCTACTTATATGATATTTATGGTTTAGTCTTTGCTCCACTTCATATAAAATCTTTTCAATGTCATAAAAAATCATACATCAAATAAAAATGAGGTTACCCTGATAATATTGGATGCAATGAAGGGATTTGAAAATATATTTTTTACACAAAAAAGTTTCCTACACAAATAATATGAACAAAGTATGCAAGACTAAATAGTTAAAAATACACTAATATTTCATTTAATTAATAAGAGTACATCAATGTATGAATAACAATAAATAAAAGAAAATTGTCCCAAATGAAACCTAAATCTATGGAAAAATTTTTCTTTATGTATAAAAAATCTTATAAAGCTTATAATTTTTTAATAATTATAAAATAAGAGACAAGTAGATCTAAATTATTAGATAATACAACTAAATTGTTAAGTCTTCATAACTATAAGCATGAAGAAAATAAAATCCACACATTTATTTTACTTTACACCCCTAATACATCATTATTAAGCTTTATTATACTATATCAAACTGTTTTTATAGGATCTAAAACTCCTAAAATTTAGTTAAATTGAAATTACAAAATTTATTAATTTTTATTTGAATTAAATCCAACCAACTAATTCAAGGATTCCTCTCTCTTCAATTGACGGTTCTTGTGGTTTTTTGTAATTTTGTTGCTCCAAACTTCCCATGCGTTCCTTATTTTAAATTTAGTAAAGCTGTCACCGTCCGTCCTCTTTCTCCATCCTGGTTGGAGCACAGGATTTCTCTTCATTATCTTTTTCCATCAAAGTTGAAATTTTCAAAAGGGTGTTCAGGAGGCGAAGGAGAGATAGGAGATTACGAAGAAGGGGTAATGGCTACCATTTTTTTTTGGTCGTACACGAACGAGCCGCATGCCACAAGGAGGAAGCAGATCCTTGCCAAGTATCCTCAGATTCGAGAGCCCTTTGGACCCGATCCCTGGGCTTTCATCAAGGTTGGAATCGGATTCTCATGATTTTTGTAGGACTTTTTGCTGAATTATTATTTGGTTTTTATCAACCAAAATGAGGAATGAAAGCTTATAAAATTGACTTGATACTATTGGGCTAATGATATTGGACTTGTTGAGTTAAGTTGGACTCGAACAATATGGGCTTGAGATCACTGTGAGGTAGATGTGGAAATGGTAATAATTAGAACGTTTCTTTCTTATCGCTCAACTCCAATATTAATCAACAGAAATAAAAAACTCCTTGGAAAGATTTAGACGATTAGGTAGCTCAAGTTACTAGATGGGATTATATTTTGTTTACTTTTGATTCATTTGCATCAACTTATTATAGGGAGTGTCTTTGAATGATTTCTCCATTGAACGAGCTTTGTTTCCACCAAATTGCGCAAATTTCAGTCATGATTGTAGTCATTTGATATGAACCTATTTGCCATGGGTTTTCTTGAAGCCGAAGGGTTTAGGCTGAAGGTTAAGGAATCAAAGAAGCGACTCGCTCTTTCTCTCTGCGCTCAAATCAAGCCAGAAATGACGGTGTGGCTGCTGTGAGAAATCAAGGTGGGCAGGCCCTAGGGTTAGGGTTTTCTTCCAAACTCTCCGTCCTCTTATTACTTAATTGTTTTTTTTTATGTTCTTAAAGTCATATATAACATTACATGTTAACCATTTTGTATTAAGCTTGATGAAATGATGTACTTAAACCCAAACTCTCAGTCCTCACATTACTTAATTGT
The DNA here is from genome assembly GCA_016618105.1 of Dendrobium huoshanense. Classification (NCBI taxonomy): domain Eukaryota; kingdom Viridiplantae; phylum Streptophyta; class Magnoliopsida; order Asparagales; family Orchidaceae; genus Dendrobium; species Dendrobium huoshanense. The sequence goes on along the minus strand of JADPUM010001106.1, from coordinate 5,872 downwards.
TTTGTTGTACTTAAAGTCATATAATAGTACATGCTAACCTTTATGTATTAAGCTTCATAAAACGATGTTGAATTATTACTAGTGCTTTCAAGAATTTATTTTTAGTAATAACTAGTTGATTTATTGAGATACTAACTCTGGTCTCATTTATAGATTTTTGGCCTATGAGAATGCTGTCTTTTTGCTCTATTCTTTGGTGAATGGAAATTCTGCTTATCTAGGATACATTTTTAGTGCAAACTGATTTGAATAAGCTGATTGTATTTTCTTATGCATTTTGCTTGACTTTATTTTTGTAAGTTGTTTCTTTATATTTAAAAGATCTTGCTGTTTTCTCTTTCTCATACAACAACTTCAATTCATGTTAGCACGACATAAAATAACAGATCGTTTACTATCCAAGAAAATAAAAATACTAAACAATTATACAAGAATTTTATACATATGCATTAATTCTTCTTGATTTCTTAATTCTTTGCATTTAAATGATTACTTTGTAGAATTTTTCTTATTTCTAGATGCTTCCCAACATATCATGGTATGAGGAACATCTTCTCCATCTTATCTAGAATCTTTGATGGTTGTAACACTTATTAGAACATCAAATTTAATCTCTCAAGGGTATAGGTAATTATTTAACACTTTTTTTTCGACAGTTGTTTTATTCTTTTTTATTTTAGAATTCTTTAATTTATTTCATAATGCATGATTCATCCTATTCTACAATTGCACATATGGTAATCATATCCTTTTTTTTCTGGCATATCTTTGCCTGGACACCTCAAGTTGCTGAAGATTGCAAATCACTTTTTAAGAAAAAATGTTTTTTAATTATAATTGATATTATAGGAATATCTGGTTATTTCATGATTTTTTCAGATGCCATTGTGAACAAGACAAGCAATCTCTTATTCTTTGGAGCATATATTTATGCATGCTTGAATTGTTTAAGCACAAGGCAATTTTGCAATTATATATCCAAAGATGGGGTATTGAAAACTGTTGCAAATCTATTTTTCATGGCTTATGTTTTGATGATTGACAAACACTGTTTCTCTTGGACTGCTTATTGCATCTTCTAACTTTTCAGGAATCAAAGATCGGACGATCAACAAGGAGCCAAGTTCAGGAATGCGTAGGTTTAGGGTTGAGTCAGTCTGTACGTTTGATTTTCACCTCTTGAGTCTACTTGTAATGGTCAAAAAGACTGATGCTATGTAACCCTTCACACACACACTTGAGAGACTTAGAATTTCTGTTTTTACTCATATCGGCCAGGACGATTTTTGGATCGACCTGGACGATCAGCTTAAAAAAGAAAGTCTAATTAAGGATTCTTAATTAAGGCAGCCGACATTAACAAATCGTCCTGGACGATACGTGTATCGGCCGGGACGATAAGCTCAAAACAGAAAGAAGTAGCCACCATAGTCAATTATCGTATCCAGGGCTATTGTCAGGACGATTTTTCTCTGATTTGAACTGATCGGCCAGGACGATCGTGCGATCGGCCTGGACGATCAAGCCAATTTTCAATCGTCCAGCTTTGCATCCAGGGCTATGCTCTGGCCGATCTTCATTGATTTGTACTGATCGGCCAGGCCGATGTCCATATCGGCCTGGATGATATTGTCGGCAACTTGCAATTAATGAGCTCTTTTGAAGCTCTTCTATTTAAGAGCTCTTGTTCAACGTTTTTCAAGACCTTTTGCTGCTGCCTTGACCTGAGAAGACCTTGAGGAGAGAAAGATAGAGAGGAGAGAGAGAGGATCTTGTGAGGGGGAGCTTGTGAGGGGATTCACAAGAGTTGCTTCAAGGATTGCTCTGCTTCATCTTCGTCTAGAGTTTCTCATCCGTAGAAGGGTCGGTAGTGGTAAGGAGTTTGCTTTTGGTTTTGGTTCTCTGCCAGCTTCAGGAGGAAGCAAAAGGAGGAAGGTTCTCTGCCTTGCCAGGGTGGCAAAAAGGAGGTTCTTGTGAGGGTTTCTCCGCCTAGCTGTGGGGGCTAAAGGAGAGTCACGTTTTGTAGTGCAATACTTGGAGGGTGCCTCCAAGGAGTGGACGTAGGTCGAGTCGACCGAACCACTATAAATTTTTGTGTTCCTTTTCTTGCTTCCGCACTTTTAAATTCCGCATTTATTTTTGTGGTGTGATTTGGTTTATGCAATTTTCTCTCTTTGTGAATATAGTTTTTAAAATACCAATTCACCCCCCCTCTTGGTTAGCTTGGGACTAAGTTCATAAGGCTTAACATCCCTAACAAACTTTTAAGTGGTATCAGAGCTTGATTTGAAAATTAAAGTTTGAAAACTTTTTGAATTTGATCCATGTCTAACTTTGGGAATCGCAACACTACGGAAGGGTATTCTATTACCCGATCTCCTCTGTTCGATAACCTACCTTTTGATTTTTTGAAAACTCGCATGTCAACTTTTTTACAATCTACTGATTATCGCATGTGGATGCTTATTCAAGAAGGTTATTCTCCACCTTCTTGTGAAATTAATGGTTTTAAAACTGAAGTTGCTTTTACTGAATAGACTTTTGTTGAACGAGATTTAGCTCAATTAAATGCGAAATGTTTGAACTGTTTTTTCTGTGCTTTGAAATCTGAAAATTACATGCGTGTTTCAACTTGCAAAACTGGTAAAGAAATTTGGGATAAATTGTGCATCACTTATGAAGGTACTAATGAAGTTAAACAATCCCGGTTAAACATTCTCTTGCATGACTACGAACTTTTTTGTATGAAACCTCATGAATTGATTTCTAACATGTACACTAGGTTTACTCAGATTGCTACTTCATTGCATACACTAGGAAAAGAACTTTCGAACTATGAAAAAGTTAACAAGATTTTGAGATGCTTGCCTTCATCTTATGATGCAAAAATCACTGCAATCACTAAATCTAAGGATTTGAATACCTATTCTATTGATAACTTACTTGGCTCACTCATTGCTTACGAGCAAGGGGTGAATCAAAGAATTGTTGATGCATGTGAAAAGAAAAAGGAGAAAACAATTGTACTGAAGGCACACAAATCGGATTCTGAATCTTCCGGGTCTGAAAGCGATGAAATTGCCTTCATCACAAGGTAATTCAAAAGCTTTCTAAGGAAGAAACAAAAGCATCATCAAAGTTGGAGAAAAGGTAAGGATCATAAACATATTAAAGGATCTTCTGATGTTGTTTGTTTTGAATGCAGGAAACCTGGACATGTGAGAGCCGATTGTCCTACACTTCAAGATCATTCAAGCAAAGAAAAGGAAAAAGATGAGGAGAAAGCTAAGTCTAGGAAGGAGAAGAAGAAAATCCAAAGAGGCTTCTGGGAAGAATCTGATACTGAATCCTCTGAGACTGAACCAGAGGAAGAGACTACAAACTTGTATTTCATGGGAGAAAATCAAAGTGATGAGGAAGATGTATGTAAACCAACCTATGATGAATTATTTGAAATTTGTGAAAAAATCCATACATCATACAAAAAACTTAAGAAAACTCATGCTAGTCTAAAATTAGAACATTCAAATCTACAAAAAGAGCATGAAGTTTTTCTCAAAGATCATGCAACGATTGATTCAAATCACATGGCTCTTCTTGTTGAATTAAACGAGAAGCATTTGGAATTAGTTGATGAAAGTAATGCATTAAAAGCTTCACACACCTCACTTACGGATGATATTAAGAAATCTAAAGAGATTGAGAAAAATTTGAGGATTGAGAATGATGCATTAAAAAAAACTAACTTGAGGATTCAAAATGATTTGGAAACATGTAAGAAAGCTAGGATGACACCAACTTCTAATCAAAAGCCAGAACCTAGGAAGAGGCATTTTTATCCAAACCATTTAAGAAAACCTTTTCCTGGAGTTCAATGTTTTTCTTGTGGCATGCTATGACACATCTCACACACTTGCACAGTTCACCGTATTACACATTGGGTGTGGAGACCTAAGATGCATGATTCAAAGCATACCACATCTGCATTGCACTCTACGTTTTCTAAGAAGGAGCCCAAATTTGTTTGGGTTCCTAAATCTGACTGTTGTTGAGTTTTGCAGGTGTGCTCTCACCAAAGATCTCGTGGGAGCATAAGATAACTGGACATAAGGAGGCTTGCAGCTCAAAATTGTTTAAATCCGCTGCTTTATCAATTGCTTGAAATCTTTAGCTTTTGTGTCTTTTATTTTTTGTGTGTTAGTTTTTGTGCTCACTTTGTGTTATTTTTAGTTTGCATTATTATTTTTTATGTGTTTTGTTTTTCACTTTGTTCTTTATTTTTTGGCCTTCCATATGATGAAACTTTTCAAGCTTTTAAATATTGGAGTTTTTGGAGATAGGGTTTAGCTTTTCTAAATTGGTTAAAGGGAGTAAACTGTTGATGTTTTCCCTTCTTCTGACTTTGTTTAGTGGCATGATTTTCTTCTCTAAAATAAAAGTCTAAACTCAGTTTAACCAATGGCTTTTCATCTAAGATCTTTTTCTTATCTTGCTACATTAAATTATCTTATGCATAATAGCCAAAATCCTTAGATATCATTCAAGCTTTTGAAATCTTATCATTGCATTTATCACGTGATTTTGATTTTGTGTTGTGGATTGTTCTTCCCTATGTTAGAGAGAGAGCTCCTATTCTCTAATATTTGGAGGACATACTCACAACTTAGTCTTTTTCTTTAAGGGTATATTAAAGAGTTTTTAGCTTGCAAGAGTTAAAAAGGAAAGAGGCCAATGAAGCCAAATTGAAAAGAAACCTATATACACAAATGTGTATCAAAAATCAAAAGATGCTCAAAGAGCCAATCAAAGTGACAAGAGGCATAAAATGAGCCCACTAAATGCAAGCTATCCTCTCTTTGGTAAAACTCTTAAAACTTAGAAAACTCATTGATTAAGTGATACTTTCAAAGACTTTATTTCAATTTTCATGATTGAGAAAAATTATTTTATTTTATTATTTATGAGATATTTTAGTTGTAAACAAGTCTTGAATGGATCTTCTTATCATATTTTGTTATTCCGAGTTAGGCCTCTGTTTTTCCAAAAAGAATTTGTACCCTGAAGGATGTCCGATCTAGGGTTAACGGAATCAGTTTTTCTACCTTCTTCTGATTGAGATTTGTTAAACTTCTTGATCTCTTGGAACTTTAAAAGTTTAATTTTTAAAAAGAATTCTCATATGATGCCTCCATAAAACAAAAAAAAAATAGAAAAATTAAAATAAAAAAATGTTCGGTGTTTGGTTTTCATTGTGTTGTTTTTATTTTTTTGTGTCTTTGACTGTTTTTTATTTTATTTTTGAGGGTCTTGATCATCACCATTCTTTTCTTGATTTAAAATTGAAGTCACATCGGCCTGGCCGATATTTCTATCGTCCTGGCCGATATGACAAATTCTGTTCAAAATCCATCTGCTGACCTTTTTCTGTGCTTGCTGCAATTCATCATCCTGGACGATACTTTATCGTCCTGGACGATTTGATCGAACTCATGGTGATAGTCCTGGCCGATAGTATATTTGTCTGGCTGATGCATTTTATGTGCATCATCCTGGCCGATACACTGGATCGTCCTGGACGATCCACGTGTCAGCACGTTTTGATCTTTAAATCCGTCCCCGGACGATCCATTATTGGACAATCGGCCAGGCCGATCCACTATTTGTCCTGGACGATACACGTGGCATGCATTTAAAACGTTTTAACTTCGGCCGGTACTATCAATTATTGTGCATCGTCCTGGACGATACACCTAATCGGCTCGGATGATCTTCTTTTTCAACGGTCGTCCGGATTGACTCCTCGGGCCGATAGCCTGTGTCTAATCGGCCTGGCCGATATCTGATCGGCCCGGACGATTGGACCGCCTTTTTG
>JADPUM010001105.1:0-25000 GCA_016618105.1 Dendrobium huoshanense | reverse complement strand
TAAGGATTAGACGTGTAAGTGGTGGATAACGCCTTCGTGGAACCATACTAGTTTAATCCAGTTTATTTTTTTTTTTTTGCTAAGATTCTTTCTTTCTTTAGGATTACACGTGCTAGTGTTAGATAATACCCTTTGTGGCATCATCAAAGTTTAACCAAGTTTTCATTTTTTTTTTTTTAGGATTCTTCATTTCCTTAGGATATGACGTGCTAGTGGTAAATTATACCCTTCGTCGCACTGTCCTAATTTAATCTAATTTTTGTTTCCTTTAAGTTAGGATTTTCTTATCCTTAAAATCAGATATACTTGTGGTGGATGATGCTCTTCGTGGCATCATTCTTGTTTTAAACCAGTTTTTATTTTCTTTAGGTTATGATTCTTCATTTTCTTAGGATAAAAGGTACTAGTGGTGGAAATTACCAATTTTCTTTTCCATTAAGTCAAGAATCATCTTTTTCACAGGATTAGACATGCTAGTGGTGGATAACGTCCTTCGTGGCACTGTCTTAATTTAATCCAATTTTCTTTTACTTTGGTTAAGATTTTATCTTTTTGCAGGATTAAAAGTGTTAGTTGTGGATAATGCCCTTGGTGGCACCATCCTTGTTTTAATTCAGTATTTGATTCCCATATGTTAGCATTCTTCATTTCCTTAGGATTAGACGAGCTAGTGGTGGACAACGCCCTTCGTGGCACAATCCTAGTTTAATCCAATTTTCTTTTCCTTTTTGTTCGGATTCTTTATTTTCTTAGGATTAGATGTGTCACGGCTCGGACGGTGAGCTCGCATAGGCAAGGTGGGAATAGAGGTCGGACGGTAAAATTATATATAATTCATAAAACTATCATTTTAACATTTGAAAGAGCCTCTAAAACATCAAATTGAAATCACATAAACATAAAAGTAAGCATAACTATAAAATTACCTTTCCTCAGGCGCTCCTCTCCTACGATAAACATTGCCACCTATTCTAATCATTTTTTATTTACTTAAATTTACCTGAAAAATGTTAATAACTAACATTAAGCCGAAGCTCAGTAAGTAAAACACAATTCTCAACTACAGTAATCAAGGAAAACTAAACAATATGCTAAATGCTAATTTCATTTAAATATAACATTATTTGTCTCATATAAACATAACATTAAACATAAACATAAATCATAAAATCATATCGTTTCATAATTCATTTCCATATCCTTATCATTATTCATAACTTTCTCTTTTCATATATATTACAACCGTCATATGAGCCACCGTCTAGTACCATAAAGGTACTCCTTTACCATTTTCTTTTTCATATCCTTTATCATTTTAACGTACACGAGTACAGTGTCCCCAGCTAGTACCATCAGGGGGTGAGCTCCAACATTTCAGCATGCACATACAAGCATTCAATATAACAGTTATATCATTTCATATCATTTCATTTCATATAACATAAATTTTATCATATAAGGCCATAAAATTGTTGCAACCCATGACCCCGAGTTTGAGATTTTGATGATGCCAAATAATGAGTGTTTTGGAACAACTTTTCATTGAATACTATTTTATTTGCTATTGTCCTTGAGTACTAACATTTCAGGAAGATCACAAGTGACTCAGGACGAAAGGAAGACTCAAGAAAGGTTAGATTAGGAGTATGAGTCAAACATTGTATTTTTCTATTTATTTTATTTTATTTTATTGAGTCTGGCCACAAAATGCATAAGAGTAAGAGCAATCATGCACACACACAGGATGCACTTGCAAACTAATGGGAACCCCCATCTCCCTAGACTTCTGCTTTAAATGGGCAGGCAACAGTTCGGAGCATGGGATAAACAGGTAGGGTCAGAGCGAGCACCCCTGCCGAAAACCACACTCAACAGTGATCAAATTCGAAAGTTTCCCATTGAAGAGAATAGAGAACTTCAGACACTTCACATAGCTAAGCACCCACGCACAGAACCTCGAGGGAACGCCCATACGACTTAACACAATCTCCAATGTCCTCAACTCATCTTGTCGTATGCTTGTTCCATGTCCACTTTCAAGGCAAAGAAACCCCTAGCAGCCTTAGACACCTTGAATTTATGAATGAGAGAGAGAGAGAGAGAGAGAGAGAGAGAGAGAGAGAGAGAGAGAGGGCAAGAGATAGAGAGAGGGAGAGAGTGAGAGAGAGAGAGAGAGCAAGAACAGAGAGAGAGCGAGAGAGAGAGAGAGAGAGGGAGAGAGCAAAAAGAGAGAGAGAGAGAGAGAGAGAGAGAGAGAGAGGGAGAGAGAGATAGAGAGAGGGAGCGAGAGAGAGGGAGGGAGAAAGAGAGTGAGAGAGAGAAAGAGAGAGATATATATAAAGAGCAAGAAGACAGAGAGAGAGAAAGAAAGAGAAAGAGAGCAAGAAGGAGAGAAAGAGCAAGAGAGAGAGGGCAAGAGAGAGAGGAAGAGGGAGAACGAGAGAGAGAAAGCGAGAGCAAGTTACAATAAGAGAGAGAGAAGGCTATAGAGAGGGAAAAATAGATAGAGAGAGAGCAAGAAGAGAGAGAGAGAGAGCAAGAAATAGAGAGAGGGAAAGCAAGAGAGAGAGAGAGAGAGACAGAGAGAGCGAGAGAGAGAGAGAGAGAGAGAGAGAGAGAGAGAGAGAGAGAGAGAGAGAGAGAGAGCAAGAGAGAATAAGAGAGAGATTGCTAGAGAGAGGGGAGAGAGAGAGGGAGAGAGAAAGAGGGAGAGAGATAGAGAGAGAGAGGGAGAGAGAGAGAGAAGGAAAGAGACAACAAGAGAGAGAAAGAGAGGGCTAGAGAGATGGTGAGAGAAAAAGAGAGAGATGGAGTGCAAGAGAGAGAGGGAGAGAGAGAGAGAGCAAGAAAGAGAGAGAGTGAGAGCGAGCAAGAGAGAGAGGGAGAGCGAGCAAGAGAGAGAGAGAGAGAGAGAGAGAGAGTGAGAGTGAGAGCAAGCAAGAGAGAGAGGGAGAGAAAGGGAGAGCAAGAGAGTGAGAGAGAAAGTTAGAATAAGAGAGAGAGAGAGGGCTAGAGAGAGGGTGAAAGAGAGAGCAAGAAGAGAGAGAGATTGAGGGAGAGAGAGAGGGAGAGCAAGAGAGAGAGAGAGAGAGAGAGAGAGAGAGAGAGTGAGAGAGAGAGAGAGAGAAGAGAGAGAGAGCGAGAGAGAGAGAGAGAGAGAGAGAGAGAGAGAGAGAGAGAAAGATTGCAAGAGAGAGATAGAAAGAGCAAAAGAGAGAGGGAGAGAGAGAGTGAGAGAGAGAGAGAGAGAGAGAGAGAGAGAAAGAGATAGAGAGAGAGAGAGAGTGAGAGAGAGAGAGAGAGGGGAAGAGCAAGAGCTGAATATCTGCATTTGCATTAATAATAAACGAAAACTAGTTACAATTAACTATCAAAGGAAAAATCTCTATACCCTATCACTCTCCTCCCTCAACAAAGACAACAGAGTCAAGAGGAATTCTCTATCATTTACATCATGGAAAAGAAAACTATCATCAAGAGCAAGCCGAGCACAGAAGTCAGCCGGCCGGTTACTCTGTCTGGGTATAAACTGAAAAAGTACCTGTTTAAACTTCATTAAGAAAGAAAGATCCGGTCCATCAATGTAGTAATGGACTTTATTCTGACGATCATCCAAATTCTGCATCCATCTAATGGCTTTAGTGCAGTCTCCCTCTATGATGATTCCTTCAAGCTCAAACATCCATCCCTCCAACATCTCATGAATAGCTTCAGCCGCCATAATCTCTGCATACATTGCATCACAATGTTCACAACACCTTCCAGCAACAAAAATAACTGCACCAACATGATTTCGGGCAATAATACCCAAACTAACACGATTAGAAGGTCTCAATGAAGCGTCCACATTGAATTTCAACCACCCTGGAGGGGGAGGGCACCAAAGTTTATGGGAAGGCAGCCCCAAGGGTTGGTTGGTACCCATTGCTCCAAAATAGGCGAACTATACGTCCTCGGTAGCAGTGACAACACCGTGGTAGTAATCACAGCAGGAGATGTACAAGTTCTGGTATGCTTCAAGTCATTTCTTGCACGCCATAGTTGATAGACAACATAGCAGTACAATCTGCCCATACACAGATTCTTATCAATCGTGTTAAAGATCTCCCTCATTAACTCCAATAAATAATTAACCAATGGCATACGAAATCCCCACTTCTCAAGAGTGCAGAAAACCTGTTTCAGTTTAACACACCTCGTAGTGCAGTGGTCAATAGTCTCCTCCTCATTACATCCCCACGGGCACAGTGGGGATTCAGCTAGTCCACTACAAAACAACCACTTTGCCGTTGGAATGGCATTTCTCAGCAATCTCCACAAGAAAAAAATTTCCTTATGATGCAGCTTCAGTCTATGTAACCAATGAAATTGGTAATCCTCCATATCAATCTTCTCACGATAAGCCATTGCAGCCAAACACTTCCCAACCCGTGAATAGAGGAGTACAGGACAATCACATCCATTCTCATTATTCATACTAATCTCCATGATACATTGTCCCATGACTTTCCCAAAGCAATTCTCCACCATATCCCTATTCCACTGTAAAGAGCTGTCTAACAATTTACTTACATTAGCATCCTCAAGCTCAGCCACATTCACAAAGATAGGCCAGCGAGCAATGTTCCTATCCAAGATCCACTTATCATTCAGCACATCCACCTGGTGGCCATCTCCAATTTTCCACCTGAGAATGGGACGAAGGGCCGTAGCACCATCAAGAATCACCTTCCAGGATATAGGCACATTTCTACCCTTCTTGTAACACCAAATATTAGCCCCATATTTTGGTAAGACAACCTTTCTCAATAGAGAATTGTCATTTTGAAGAACCTCCCACGCCAAACATGCTCTCAGGGAACTCTGCCATAAAGCAAGACAGTGAAATCCAAGTCCCCCATGCTCCCTAGGTTGACACAGCTCATTCCATGCAACATAATGCATCCGTCTGCTATTCACATCATTTTGCCATAAGAACTTCCTACACATTCTTTCCACCTTGGTGACAACCCCCATAGGAACCGCAGTATGAGTCATTAAGTACATAGGGACAGTTAATAGCGATGTTCTAATAAGGAGAGCTCTCCCTGCCATCGACAGGTGCTTCTTCCCCCACAGGTTGGTTTTCTCATGAGCAATCTTCAAGACTTTCGCCAAGTCGTTTGCAACTAATCTCCTCATGACCAGGGGCAATCCAAGGTACTCCAATGAATTCACTTTACGAAACCCCATCAACTTAGAAATCATTCTTTTCTTCCTGCTCTGGCATCTCCTATTGAACAATATAGCAGACTTCCCACAGTTTAATTTTTGTCCAGTCCATGAGCAATAATCATTCAAGATATTCATAATCTGATTGGCGCTGCCCCGGCAAGCCTCTGCAAATACTAAGATGTCATATGCATAAAGTAGATGCGAAATCTTCTCAGCATTCTTGGTCACCTGGATCCCAAGATGTCCTCCCCTCTGCCTCAAAGCTTTCGTCAGAAGCTCAGAGCATAATATGAATAAATACGGCGATAAGGGGCACCCCTGTCTTAGTCCACTTCTAGCATAGATCCATGGAGTTCTATTCCCATTCATAATAAGGGAAAACCTGGGATTGACAACACATTGCATCACCCACTGAGTGAATCTCTCCGAAAAACCCATACACTTCATCACAGCTTGCAAAGTCTCCCATGACATACAATCGTATGCCTGCTCCATATCCACCTTGAGTGCCATCATTCCAGCTTTCTGAAGAGAGTTCTGAAATTTGCACATAACTTCTTGAGCAACCAACCCGTGGCTAGAGATGGATCTACCTGGTACAAAAGCCCCCTGCTCTTCACTAACAATCTTCTCCAGCACTGGCTTCATCCGGATGATCAAGATCTTGGCAACAATCTTGTAAATAGATTGGCATAGGCTTATAGGCCTATACTTGGATGGCAAATCAGCATTATCCATCTTAGGAATTAAAATCACCATAGTGTCCTTCCAGCTTTCACTCATGGAGTTAGAGTTAAAGAAATGTAAAATAGCATGAAATTCATCCTTTTTAATAATTTCCCAATAAATTTTAAGAAAGAAGATGTAATACCATCAACTCTCGGTGCTCTATTCTTCCCCATAGAGAATACAGCTTTCTAGATCTCTTGCTCTGTGATGGCAGCCTCCAAGCCTTCAATCATAAAATCAGGAACTTTGTCATTGTTCTGAAAATCTGGCCAATGATCCATACAAACTTGTCTGTCTCTCCATTTGCTCATAAAGAAGTTCATAAATTCATCTTGAATAGCTTTCGGTTCAGCAACACGTTCCCCATTTGAATTCATAACTTCCCTAATCCTGTTGCCACACCTACGCGCCGATGTTGTAGCATGGAAGAAATGTGAATTAGCATCACCTTCTTCAATCCACCTAGTTTTGGCCTGCTGTCTCCACCAAGTAGCAATAGGCGCCAAAGTAGATTTCAATTCAACTGCCTTCCTCCTCATCTCCTGTTCCTGTTCTTCAGTGAGCCCCCTTGCACTGCTTTCAATAACCTGAAGCTCCTCCATGCGTGCCTCAAGCGAATTCTTCATCTCCTAATTCCTTCAATCGGTTACGGCTCCAAAAAAATAGATCCCTCAAAGTTCTATGACATTTCCTTTTTAATACATCCGCAGGTTGCCCATAATCTTGCTTTGTCCAATTCTTCCACATAATCTTCCAAGTAACCGGATACGTCATCCAAATGTCTTCAAATATGAGCCATCTACCTTCAGGTTTCTGCAATGTAGGAGCTAAACAAAGAAGCAACGGACAATGGTCAGATGCCAGTCTAATTAGATGCTTAACAGTAGCCAGAGGAGAAAGCCGAAGACCCTCCGAATTCATCAAGATTCTATCAAGCCTGACCCAGATTTTGCTATTCCCAGTCTTATTATTAGACCAGGTGTATCTCGGCCCCAAAAATCCCAGATCATGCAGGTCATTATCAACTAGAAAAGCAGACATCTCTTGAGCTCCCACCGTGTACTTGTATCTCTGTCCACCCTTCTTTTCACTCTGATCCAAGCAACAGTTAAAGTCCCCTCCCACAATCACTGGGAGGTTCCCATTAATAAAGTTGCCAACCACATTCCAAAGACTACGACGCGCATGGTAGTCCTTCTTGGCATACACCACTGCCACAATCCATTCCTGTAGGTTAGGTAACATCACCTTACCAATCAACACTTTCTCATTAGTAGCCATGTTCATAACATCCTTCTTCCACAGGGAAAGCAATCCACCTGAATTGCCAACAGCTGGACAATGAAGATAATCCCAATCTCCACCAACCAACCTATTAACATCCATCCGACCAAAGTTCTCAACCATGGTTTCAACTAATCCAATAAAACAAACCTCATTGTTCCCAATAAGGCTCCGCAAGTAATGCCCAGTTTGTTTCTTCCGAGAACCCCTGCGTTTCCAAATAATGATGGAAGACAGTAAGCAACAAAAGGGGAAGCGTCCCCACCGCCTAGATCCTCCACCAAAACCGAGCTAGTAGCTTCCATCATCTCCTTTTTTTTTCCTGGGAACCTCCAGTCCCAATTGGTTAAGCTCCTTCAGAGCATTGGCTCTGTTAGGCATTCTTATTCCAACCGTGAATGGCAATCGCTGCTTAAAACCCATCCTGTTATGTTTCTGAGTGGGCTTCAACATACTATCAGGCACTTGAACCTTGTTCAAGTCCACTTACTTAGGAAAATTGAGGTTCTGTTTATCACCCATATTCTCCTTGTTCCTGCCTTGTGATCGTGTGTTTCTCCTCCGTCTTTGGGGTACTTGAATCCAAGGACCAAACGGATCCTCAATTTCCTGCGATCCTTCATCCGTATTAACTTTGCCCCTGTTCAGTTCATCCTGTGCATCTACACTCCCTCCTTTATCATTGCTGCCAACCATTTTTCCTTTGCTTCCACCCTCTATTTTAACAACAGATAAAGCATTCTTCTTGGGTTGTAAAGGTTCCACTCTCCCACCACTACTCAAATTCTAGGCAGAACTACATTCGCTCGTACCAACTTGCTTTGGTTGTTCCCCTGCTCTTTTGACCACATCCTCCCCTTGTCTGCCAGCTCTAGATGGAAAAAACTCCCTCCGATGCCCCACTTTCCCACAGCCATAACACAATAGCCCAATGCCTTCATATTCTACCTTTTGGTAGAACCTCCCATTCATGCCATTAACCCAAATCCCAGGTTGAAGTTTCTTGGCCATATTCATATGAACACACACCCGGGCGTATTCTCTTCTACCCCAATTCCCCGTCTGTGCATCGATCCACAGAGGCACGCTATTCTTTGAGGCAACTCTGGCGATATTACAATCATCCCAATACTGGAGAGGAAGATTTGGAAGACGAATCCATACCTGGGAGGATAATCCTTCCATCGACTCTGGGGAGAAGCTTGGCGTCCATCTATCCAGCCCAATAATATTACCTCTGATAAACCAAGGACCATCGCACAACATTGCATTCCTAGCTTCCATCGATCCAAAAACACAAACAAAATAGTCATGTCACAGAGTTGTTAGCAGAAATTCCCCAAAATGACCCCTCTGACACTGGATTTCTGACTTCAAGAGGAAATACGAAGCTCTCCTGCCCAGAATTTTCCCTACAACAGCTCTTTCCAATTTTGCCACATTCTCCTTAACAACCTCCATGTTGAGATCAATAGAAATCCCATCATTCGATAGCACATTTATCTCCTCTGGATGTTGGATCAGAATGTGCTCAGGCTTCCTCCAAGCGTTGCTCACTCCACCAGAGAATAGAGGAACTCTATTCTCAAATTGTATCGGAGCCTTTCCTTTTACATTCTCCAAATTCAGCGAGCTACTAACTGAAGCAGCATTCCCACAATCACTTAGAGAGCTATTTCGCAGATTGTAAAATCCAGCATAACCAGCCTCTACTTCATTCACCCCTATCATCTCAACCACAATTGATTCACTCACCAGAACAGGACTATTCCCATTGCTACCAGCAATGTCCATAACACCAATGTTCTGCTCATTCAAGTTAGTACTAACCTCCATCACGCAGTCAGCTTCGATCAAAGGATCATCGCTCAACAAGGACTATTCAGTTACAATCTTCATCACACCAGTCAGACCAGGCATAGTCGCATCAACATCAAACATCTCTTCCAGATCTGTACTCTCCTCCAACACCGATTGCAAACCTTCCACTTCCATTGAAGAATCCGTACCAACAAAGGTCGGATTAATCAGCATATTCACTTCTGAGGCCGGCACCAGCTCCATCTTCAAATTAGGAGGAGAATCCTCCCTCTTAGTAGCATTCGCACGCATCTGACCACCGCTCTTAGCGATCGACATTGCCATTTTTATATCCAAGTTCCTCGGCTTGACCTCCCAGCGGCCTTCCGATGATCCCTCCGATCCCGTCTTTCCTGCATCCCGAGTTTTGCCTTTCGACTTTCCAGTTGCTGGTTTACTTGGAGATCCTCCAGATCCAGCTGCCGAACGTTCTCCATTCTTCTTCAATCCTCTAGATCCAACTCCCGATCGCCTTCGCTCTTCAACACTAGTCATTCCGTCAACACCACCCCCGCTTGAGCGGGGGGGAGACCTTCGGTCGCCCCCCGCCATACCCAGAGCTTCTCTCACTACAAATTGCCAAGAGAGAGACAGAAACGAGCGGAAATGACGCTTAGAGAGAGAGAGGGAGAGGGAGAGAGTTAGAGAGGGAGAGATAGAGCAGGGGGAGAGAAATAGAGAGAGCGAGGGTGCAAGAGAGTGAGAGAGCGAGGGAGAGAGAGAGAAAGAGAGAACAAGAGGGCTAGAGAGAGAGAGAGAGAGAGAGAGAGAGAGGGAGAGAGCGAGAGGGAGAGAGATAAAGAAGAGTGAGAGAAAGAGAGAGGAGAGAGAGAAAAAAAAGAGCAAGAGAGAATAAGAGGGTAGGGAGAGAGAGAGAGAGAGCAAGAGGAGAGAGAAAGAGATTGAGAGAGAGAGAGAGAGAAATGGAGAGAGAGGGCTAGAAAGAGAGAGAGAGAGAGAGAGAGAGAGAGAGAGAGGGAGAGAGAGGGGAAGAGAGAGAGAGCAAGAGAGTGAAAGAGAGGGCAAGAGAGAGAGGGAGAGAGAGAGGGACGGAGAGATAGGGAGAGGGAAAGAGAGATGGAGAGAGAGAGAGACAGGGAGAGAGAGGGAGAGCAAGAGAGAGAGAGAAAGAGAGCAAAAGAGAGAGAGAGAGAAAGAGAGCATGAGAGAGAGAGGGCTAGAGAGAGGGTCAGAGAGAGAGCTAGAGAGAGGGAGAGAGAGAGAGAGAGAGATTGAGAGAGAGAGCAAGAGAGAGAGGGAGAGCAGAGAGAGAGAGAGAGAGAGAGAGAGAGAGAAAGTTACAATAAGAGAGAGAGAGAGAGAGAGAGAGAGAGAGAGGGATAGAGAGAGGGTGAGGGAGGGAGAGAGCAAGAAGAGAGAGAGAGAGAGAGCAAGCAAGAGAGAGAGGAGAGCAAAGAGAGAGAGAGAGAGAGAGAGAGAGAGAGAGAGAGGAGAGCAAGAGAGAGCAAAAAGAGAGAGAGAGAGAGAGAGAGAGAGAGAGAGAGCGAGAGAGAGAGAGAGAGAGAGAGAGAGAGAGAGAGAGAGAGAGAGAGAGAGAGAATAAGAGGGAGAAGGCTAGAGAAAGGGAGAGAGAGAGGAGAGAGGGAGAACAAGAGTGAGAGAGAGAGAGAGAAGGAGAGAGAGAGGGAGAGAGAGTGTCCGAGCAAGAGAGAGAAGGAGAGATAGAGGGAGAGTAAGAGAGAGAGAGAGAGTGAGAGGGAGAGAGAGTGCAAGAGAAAATAAGAGGGCTAGAGAGAGAGAGAGAGAGAGAGAGAGAGAGAGAGAGAGAGAGAGAGAGAGAGAACAAGAAAGAGAGAGGGCTAGAGAGAGGGAGAGTAGAGAGAGAGAGAGAGAGAGAGAGAGAGAGAGAGAGAGAGAGAGAGAGAGAGAGAGCAAGAGAGTGAGAGAGAGATAGCAAGAGAGTGAGAGGGAGAGAGAGAGAGAGAGAGGGAGAGAGAGGGAGAGATAGAGGGAAAGAGAGAGAGGGAGAGAGAGAGATTGGAGAGAGAGAAAGAGAGAGAGAGATTGAGAGAGAGAGAGAGAGAGGGAGAGAGAGGGGGAGAGAAAGAGAGAGAGAGTGAGAGTGCGAGAGAGCGAGAGAGTGAGGGAGAGAGAGAGGGAGAGAGAGAGAGAGATAGAGAGAGAAAAGAAAGAGTAAGAGAGAACAATTGGGCTAGGGGAGAGAGAGAGAAAGAGAGAGAGAGAGGAGAGAGACAGATAGCAAGAGAGAGCGAGCAAGAGAGAGAGGGAGAGAGAGAGAGAGAGAGAGAGAGAGAGAGAGAGAGAAGAGAGAGAGGAGAGAGAGAGAGATTGAGAGAGAGATAGAGAGAGAGAGATGGCTAGAGAGAGGGAGAGGGAGAGGGAGAGAGAGGGAGGGAGAGAGAGAGAGAGGGAGAGAGCTGAATATCTGCATTTGCATTAAAAAGATACCAAAAACTAGTTACAAGTAACTATCAACAAGAAAGGAAATAAATCCTATACCCTATCACTATCTTCCCTCAACAAAACCAACAAAGTCGAGAGGAACTCACTGTTATTAACATCAAGAAAAAAGAAACTACCAGATAAAGCTAACCGTGAGCAGAAATCAGCTTGTCGGTTGCTCTCCTGGGGTATGAACAGAAAAAGCACCTGTTTAAACTCCAAAAGAAACGAAAGGTCCGGCCCATCAACCTTGTAATGGACATTATTCTGGAGATCATTCAAATTATGCATCCATCTAATAGCATTCATACAATCACCTTCAATGATAATACCTTCAAGCTCAAACATCCTCTCTGTTATCACCTCTTGAATAGCAACAGCAGCCATGATCTCGGCAACCAAAACATCCCAATGCTCCAAGTTCTTACCAGAAGCAACAATCAAAGCTCCAAGAGGGTTGCGGGCAACAATACCTATACCAACTTGGTTAGAAGACTTCAATGATGCATCCACGTTGAACTTGATCCATCCTGGAGGGGGGGGGCACCACAATTTATGGAAAGGCAGCCCAAGGGGCTGATTGGTACTCCATTGTTCCAGAAATGGCGCTCTGTAAGGTTTTGGCATCAAGGACAGCACCGTAGAAGCTATCACAGAGGGGGACCTGCACTTCCTCAAGTGCTTCAAATCATTCCTAGCTCTCCACAGCTGATAAACAAAGTAGTAGTACAATCTGCCCATACTAGAATTATTGTCAACAGAATTATAGAGAACCTTCATCAATTCACTTAAAGAATTAACAACAGGTATAACAAATCCCCATTTTCCCAAGATACAGAAAACTTCCTTCAGCTTTAAGCATTACGTGGTGCAATGATCCAAGGTCTCCTCAACATTACACCCCCAACGACAGTTAGGGGATTCAGCAAGACTTCTACGAAACAGCCACTCCCCAGTAGGGATTGCATTCCTAAGCAGTCTCCACCAGAAAAAAACATTTCACGTGGATGTAATTTCAGTTTCACCATCCATACAAACTGATAGTCCCCTCTTCCAATCTTCTCCTGATATGCCATAGCAGCCACCGACCTATTCAAGCAAGAATAAGTAAGAACAGGGCAGTCCCCAGCATTCTCCCAATTTGTATCAATGTCCATAATATGTTGGGTCATAATCTCCCCAAAGCATTCTTCCACCGCAGTCCTGTTCCATTGTAATGATTGATCCAGAAACCTGCATACATTGGCATCATCTAATTCATCTACATTGACAAATGTAGGCCAACGTGCAATGCTCCGATCCAGAATCCACGTATCTCTCACCACATCCACCTGTCTGCCATCTCCAATCTTCCACCGAATTATAGAGCGAAGTGCTAACGCTCCGTCCTGGATCACCTTCCACGTGTTAGACACATTCTTTCCTCGTCTAAAACTCCAAACATCATTCCCATACTTAGAATTCAGCACTCTGTACAATAACAGATTAGGATTCTCAATCATATCCCAAGCTAACCGGGCCCTGAGAGAACTCTGCCATAATGTCAGACTATGAAATCCAAGTCACCCCTGATCCCGCGGTTGACATAACTCCCTCCATGCCACATAATGCATACCTCTACTACTAGGATCCTTCTTCCATAAGAACCTCCTACTCATCCTTTCATGGCATAAAGGATGCCACTAGGAACACATGTGTGGGTCATCAAGTACATTGGACCAGGCAGTAGCAAAGTTCTAATCAGCAAAGACCGCCCAGCCATTGACAGGTGTCTCTTCCCCCACACATTGGTTTTATCATAAGCAATCTTCAAAACTTTGGAGAAGTCAGCAGTAACAAGCCTCCTCATTACCAACGGCAGCCCAAGATACTCCAGAGACTCCACCTTTCTGAACCTCATCAGCTTAGCAATCGATCTCTTCCTATAGTTCGGACATCTCTTACTAAAGAGAACAGCCGATTTACCACTATTGATTTTCTGTCCAGTCCACCTACAATGATCATCCAGAATTCCCATAATCTGAATGGCACTCCTTCTATTTACCTCAACAAACACCAATATATCATCAGCATACAGCAGGTGCGATATACTTTCACCATTCTTCATGATTTGAATCCCAATCCGATCTCCTCTCTGCCTAAAAGCTTTGGTCAGAAGTTCAGAACAAAGAATAAATAAATAAGGCGATAAC
Organism: Dendrobium huoshanense; assembly: GCA_016618105.1. NCBI lineage: Eukaryota > Viridiplantae > Streptophyta > Magnoliopsida > Asparagales > Orchidaceae > Dendrobium > Dendrobium huoshanense. The sequence goes on along the minus strand of JADPUM010001105.1, from coordinate 11,297 downwards.
GGACATCCTTGTCTGAGCCCACTTCTAGCATAAATCCAAGCTGTTATGTTCCCATTAACCATCAGAGTAAACCGAGGGTCAACAATGCACTGCATCACCCACTGCGTAAAACGATTTGGAAAGCCCATTCTAATCATTACTGTTTGTAAAGTTTTCCAAGACATACAATCGTATGCTTGTTCCATGTCTACCTTCAATGCCATCATCCCAGCTTTCTGAAACGAATATTGGAATTTGCACATCACCTCCTGAGCAATCATCCCATGCCTTGAAATTGATCTCGCTCCCAAGAACCGGCCGAAGCCACATGATCAGAGGAAAGAGTCTGTGAATGATTTTGATGCCCAACCAATTGTTCATAATCCCCATGCATTACCTCTATTTAGAGATCAACCTAGTCAAAAACGTCAAAGAGAGAAGATCCTAAAGGACCCTATGAAGTCACATAAACCTGAACTTCCTGTAAATGGCCCAGGCTTTGGTGGAAGAGTGGGTGGGTGCTACAAAAGGCAACTTGTTAACTAAGTACCTTATTACAGGAATGAATAATGTTTGAGGTATAATGTTGCAGCAAGGTGGTTTGATTAAGGAGACGTGGATGGAAGAGGATCCAAGAGAGGCCATACTTAAATCTACAGATACTGCTGCAAAAGATCCCAAGTTCATAGCACATACATATGCAGAGAAGCCAATTTTTCCTGAGTCAGATTCAAATGAAAAACATTAATGACGGCATTTATTGTATCCATTAAATCCTTGGTTGTTCACCAGTTTTATTTTATTAAAAAACATTATATTTATGATGCTAAGCAGACACGTTTCTGTTTCACCTAGGGGTGTCAATTTTGGGTTACGGGCTTGGTTTGGGTCGAACTCAGAATTGATCCGGGTTCAAACGGATAAATCCTAACCTGACCCAGGTATGTTAACGGGTCAGAAATGCTGACCCGAACCTAACTTGTCGGGTTACCGAGTTGACCCAACCTGACACGAGATGGCAGAATGCGCAAAAACGCGCACGCGCCGGTAGTCTCGGGTGCGAGGGAGGCCGGATTGCTAGCGCGGGCAACCGGCAAGAAGGCGTGGTCGCGCGGGTAGGATGCGGGCAACTGCAGACGGTGCGCGGGCAATCAGGGCAAGTTCGCGGGTAGTCGGGGCAGGTTTGTGGGTAGGTGATTTTAAATAGGTTTGCGGGTTTACCCAATAACCCGTCGGGTCAACCCGATTCCGACATGTTTTTCAAACGGGTCAAATTCTAGAACCCGAACTCGACCCGACCCGACCCTCGGGTTGGGTCAAAACAAAAATTTTTGGGTTGGTTCGAGTCGAATTTTTGTGTCGTGTCAAATATTTACACCCATACTTTCATGGATGAAGCTATCTACAAAAGTTTTAATCTTTCATTTTTTTTGTTTGATTGTACATAGATATCTTGTTATGTTTTTGCTCATTCCTTGACTTGGAAAAACTTTGTTCGTTGATGAACTATGCCTCTCTCTAGAGTAAATTTGGCCATAATATGTTCCCAAGTTGTTTGAACCACTACATAAATAAAAAATTTATCTCCTTAGATAAAATTCTTCTTTGTTGTACAGAGCAAAGGAAGTTTATTTTTGTTTATATTTTTGGCCTCGCCTATAGGAACCTATTATTTTACCACTACAAAAAGGAAAAATGGTTGAGTTACTAACACTAGAAATCCTCCAAACATTTTGTAACACGCCAGAGAGTCCTTGGGAGCTAATGAGTTCATCACTTGAGACTTGTTAAACACTCATTTTAAGGCTGTAAATGACAAATTACATGGCCTATCAAAATCATTAGGTTTATCATCCAATAATAACACCTTCATATAAAACTGCATCAAGCTCCCCCATTAGATCCATGAGCTAGTATAAAGGGTATTATTATCAACAAGTCTTTTGCTTCCATCATATCTTAGCAACCTACTACTTCTATTTTGCTCTAAACCAAAGGAATCTAAAATTAACCTTTATTCAAATATTTTAGAGGATGAGATTCCTCCTAAGTTTAGAGTTTTAGTCTCGGTATTACATAAAAGGTATATATGACCAACATTATCACATTGATACTTTTGACAATATAATGTCCTTGTTTATTTTTTAGATTCGATCAAATTTTTTATGTGTTTGAACTGTAATGTTTGGCACACCCAAGACAGGAGGGGGTGGGAGGTAAATTTGTGTCTCTGAAAAAATAATAATTTTGTTGAAGTTTAAACAAACAAATTAAAAAAAATTATTTAGTTAGATGTTAAGTAATTTTTTAATTTATTAAATTCCAAAGAACAACTTAAAACACTACTGATACAATATAAGAGGAAATAAAAGAAAATTTCTTTTTCAACCCAAGCTTCAAAATCTAATAATACTTATCTTTGTAAAAATCTTAATTTTTTTCTGTTATCAATTTTTTTTCAACCCAAGCCATCGTCGTCGCCTCCCACCGCTCTCCTCGCTGCTAGTCATTGTGCCCTCCACCCCCTTGCCGCAGATCGCCACCCACCGCCCACCCCGATCACAACCTTTTTATAATTTAAATAGCATACACTTTACTTAAAACCAAATAAAAAAGAGATGTCTTGAATTCCTTCTTCACTTGTCTAAACATCTTCAAAGTACTCTTTTTACACGACATTCCTTTTACATTGCATTTATTTCACACTGCATTCCTTTTTCAGGCAACGAAACAACCACTATGTTAAGAAAGGTAAAGGTATGAATGCTCCAAAAAAATTATATTTTTAAATTAAAGATGAAGTGAACCGTGCTCTTACGAACTTAGGGGTTACCTTTTAATTTTTTCAGAGGTAGATTGATTTTAATATTTAACCAGATTTCCCTTGATAATAATGTCAGGGTTTATTTAGATCTGAGTTCTACTTCCTGTGAGCGCAAGCCCTCATAGTTAATTACATCTCCTAACGCATTAGAAGAGCACTCTCTATTAAGAATGAAATATATTTAGCTTAACACAAGAAGTGTGTGAATGTGTAACATATATTTAAATTTAGTTATGGGGGATGAAGGTACACCCGATCAAGATCCCATGGTTCTGTCATCTCGGGCATACCGTAGGTTCAATCTACCAACACTAACAACCATTGGTTGTAGTGTCCAAGGAATCTGATTAGTAGTCATGGGTTGCCTCCTCTCAGGGATCCTGAATAGACTGAAGTAGAGATGTGTGAATCTTAGTTTAGTTTAATTTGGGTTGGGGCTTATGGCTTCCTTAGAAGTTGCTCATTAATTTATTTAGTTTGGGGCTTACAGCTCCAATTAAGAGTTATCTGTTAATTTGTTTAGTTTGGGGCTTATGGCTCCAATTAGGAGTTGCCCGTTAATTTATTTGGTTTGGGGCTTACGGCTTTAATTAGGAGTTTCCCGTTGATTTGATTTAGGTAGGGGCTTATGATTTCCTTAGAAGTTGCCCTAATAGTGGGACTGACGGCCTCTTTTAGAGGTGGCCCGAAGAATTTTGGTTGGGTAGGTCTTATGGGCTTCCTTAGAAGTTGCTTAATGATAGATCTTACGACCTAGCCCTATAAGCTAAGTGACCCGTATAGTGGGCCTTATAACCTAACCCTTATAGACTAGGATGCCCATTGTGGTTTTAGTTTTTTTGTTTTAGGTTCGTTTGTTTAGAATTTTCTTAATACGCAGGTCTTACTGATTCACTTAGAAGTTGCCCAAATGGTGGGTCTTATAACTTAGTCCTATAGGCTAAGATGCTCATTTAAGGGATTTGAGTTTTGGTTTTACGGTCAATCGTTTAGAAGTTCCCTAACAAACGGGTCTTACTGCTTCGCTTAGAAGTATCCCAAATGGAGGGTCTTACAACTTAGTCCTATAGGCTAAGATGCCCAATTAAGGGGTATAAATTTAGGTTGCTTTCTAACTATTACCCCTAAAGACTGGACTTACGTTTTCATTGAAAGTAGTTAAGTTGTGGGTCTTACAACCTAGTTCTTATAAACTAGACTGTCCGTAATTTAAGTTTTGTTTTGAGTGCTTAAGAGTTCTTTGTTGAATCATTTGGAAAGCTCATTGTTCTTGTGTTCGTAGTTTATTTTAACTACAATAGTTTGTTGTGTGCTGTTTTTCCAGCACTATTACTTTGTTAGCTTTATCGTACTTTGCATTACTTACAGTAGTTAGAATTAATTTTTTTAGCATTGATTTTATTTATGATTGCACTGACTTTTTTCTGCTTGTTTGCAGGTGTTCGTATCCAGCGGTTGCAATAGCAGGAGTTTGCAGCCACATATGATGTAGTTGCATGGGCTAGAGCCTGCTAGGAGCTTTTTAAGGACTTTAGGACTTTGTCAAGAGCCAAGGCTGGAGCCCACCAAGAACTGGGTTTAGATTAGAATTTTGGAGACTTTCTTTCAGTTTTGTGTTTTTATTAGTTTTCTTAGGAGTTAAGTTTTAGTGAGTTGTATAGTCCTTTTTATGTGTATTATTTTTTTAGACTTGATTTGATTATTAATTAATTAAATGAAAGTTGAATTTTAGTTAACACTTAATTTGTTAATTTAATTTTAAATTTAAATGTATTTTAAGATTATTAAAATATTTAAATTAAATTGATTTAAGTTTAGATTTCAAATGTATTATGTTGTTTAAATTACTTATTAAGTTGATTATTCGATTTATTCAATTAATGTTAAGGTTTTCAGTTTCACAACTATTTAAAGGCCCAAACTCTTCTCACTTTTTTCAATTAAGCTCAACTTATCGGTATGATTACTTAAATCTCTTATATTAGGTTGGCTGAATATTTAAACTTTAGTTGACTGATTGCATTTCAGATTTTCTTTAGTTATTTAATTTATTAAATTAACCAATTAGTCCCTCAATTATTTAATTAATCCGTATAGTTCTAATTAATTAATAAATTGAGGCTCCCAAACCTTGACTTCAATTAAACAAGTGAATTACATAATGAATAAAGAATTTCAGTTCCAGATAACTGGTTTGATTTTCTTTATAAGTTATTTAAATTCCTGTTATTAAACTCATTGAATTTTAAATTAAAAATTAGTTCACTAATTAAATTGTTGGATCTGGATTTAATGATTAACTGTTTGCTTGATTTGAATTTATTTTTAGAGTTTGAATTTATTGTTTAAAATTGAAATTTGGTTTGATTAATGACTTGTTTATTTTAATTTAATAGTTAAACTATTTTAATTGAATTCAAATTAAATCCGTATTATTGTGTTTTTTTTTTTTTGTTCCAAAATCCATCTAAGTCCAAAAGTTTTGAGAAAATTTCGGTAGCCTCCCGGAGTCCCCTCCCCGATGCCGGGAGGTAAGGAAGTGTTCGACTCGGCTGGATCAAATCAACGGAAAGGATTATGGGAGAGCAAATCAATAAAAAACAAATCTTCAAGTCTTTTAATATGCACGACTTGCTAATTTAAACAATTTATTTTAAAAAAATATTTTGTCCCCTCAAAAATTCGGCTGCCTTTCGGCGTCCCCTCCCTAATGCCAGGAGGTTGGGGAGGGCATTTTTCCTTTGGCTCGACTCAGCTGGAATGAATGAACGGCGAGGAGATTGGAAGACTAGTATCTGCGCTCCCTCGGTCAGATAAGCTCGATGATCAAAGGCTTCGGAGGACCGTATCAACCCCGAAACTTCCTTCAATTTGCATTTGGTTGACTAAGGCCTTTATAAATAATATATATAAAAATATAATAGAATAGAAGAAGGATTAAATAATAATGATTATTATATTTTATCATTATTTTATTATAACCATTATAACCAATCCTCTTTGCTGCTTAAAAGAACCAAGAAGCCTCACGTGAGACATGAGGTTACTAAACAGATAAGCTTGATGTGGGACTTTGGCTTCTTGTGAGATTTGAGAGGCGAAGGATTTTAGGTGTCAGTGAGACTCTGTAAACGAGTGGGGAAGAGAGCCAGAGATGCGGTTCTTGTGTGAGTCGAGTTCACCGGCGACGGACTAGCGGACATAGTTCGCCGATGACGGACGGATAGGTCGAGGCTTTGCTCGCGCGTGGAAGATCGGCGATAGGGGTTGGAGACTTGTAGAGGCGGACAACGAATGAGATTCAGACCTTGGCTGCGATCAGAATAACAAATGGTTGTCGACCTCAGTTTGGTTGCTCGGAGAAGACGAAGACCTTTCCAAAAGTCAGAACACCACAAAAACTCTTTGAAACCTGAATGTAAGTGCGCATGCTTTCTTTCCGGTTTTCATTTTGATCTTATACCGGCCAAACAACAGTTGCTTTGATCGAGACGTGGGCAACGTGGGCAATGCAGTAATGTGCTTCAGTTGTTCATTTGAAATTGTTTTTCTCATATATATATATATATATATATATATATATATATATTGCCACATACACATAAAGCTTGGCATGCTCTCATTTTTCCTTGTCAGATTATTAATGTTTTATGTTAGCCATAACAGAGCACATGATCACTAACGGGTCCCGACACTCTCCAATGGCTCTGACAAGCCACGTTCAACTACCCATGTGCTCACTCTCCTCCTCCATATATACTTGTAAACAGCATCAGGAGAAAATATGAGAACGACTGAATGAAACTTAGGTCTCATCTTCTTCCTCTGCGTCTAACTTCCCTGTTTGCCTGCTTGCTCTAGCTTTTCTCGTTTTGCAGGTATTCGCATGGTATCAGAGCATTAAAGAGCTCAACAGCTCCTTCCTATCATATCCGAGCACAAAGCTTCAAGCGCTCAGTCGGCGGCACAGTCGACCACCTCTCTCTCGGCATCAATGGCGGAATTCACCGTCCGGTCTCCTCTGAAATTTTAGATGTCCAACATCAAACAGATAGTCACCATTCAGCTCAATAACGAAAATTACGCCATATGGCGATCACAGGTACTCCAGATCTTCACTGCAAATAGTTTCGAGGGAAATTCGAATACCTCATGGGAACCTCGTCGAAACGAGCTGAAATGAATGCCGACTACAAGCTGTGGAAGCTCATCGATCAAAACCTAATATCCGCATTGTATTCCACTGTATCTCCATCAATACTTCCTTACATTCTCAATATGCAGTCAGCTCAAGAGATTTGGAGAATGCTAGAGACCAAACTACAACCCACGAATCGTTCAAGAGTTATCCAACTCAAGAATGCTCTTCATAATGTTACGATGGGATATAGTTCAATGCAACAGTATCTGGCCCAAATTAAGAGCATAGTGGATAGCATAGCAGCCGCCGGATCAAGGGTGGACACCGAAGACATACTTCACTATATTCTCAATGGCTTGCCTGTAGCCTACAACTCTTTCTCCACCTCTATCCGCACATGTCAATCCACCATAAGTCTCGAGGTACTCTATTCGCTTATGTGCAGCGAGGAGATCAACATTCAAAATCAGCTCCTCAAGGATTCTACCAGCAGATCTACGAGCTATGTCAATACCACTGTAGCAAACGCATCCAATGCTCGTCCACCGAACCAACCCTGACGATAAACCAGGGCACATCACCGCTCAATGCTGGCACAGGACCAATCTGAGCTACGTTCCCCCTCCCCCACAGGCTATGCTAACTCATGACTCCTCTGCCTCTCCAACTGATTGGGTACTGGACACCGGAGCCACTTCTCATCTCACTTCTGATGCCGGCAACCTCGAGCAGCCACTTCCCTATCAAGGTTCAGACTTGATATCCATCGCTAATGGCAGCACGCTTCCCATTCAACATTCCGACGACGGCCTCCTACCCCTTCCCCAATCAAACCGTAAGCTACTCCTCCATAATCTACTTCACGTTCCAGCTCTTTCTCATAATTTACTATCAATTCATAAACTCACCTCAGACAATCACTGTTCCGTCTCATTCGATTCTTCCGACTTCACTATTTTTGACTTGCAGAACAATCAGATACTGCTTCGTGGTAGGTGCAAAGAAGGTCTCTACTCCATATCAACACCTTCTTCCCCATCACATCCCACCGCACTACAATCTACTTCAACAACAATCAACACCTGGCACGGCTGGCTTGGCCATCCGCACAGTCAAATATTACAAACCTTAGCTAAACTAGATCCGTCTATACGCACTTTGTCTTCATTGTTGACTTGAAAATTTTGTAACATGGCTAAAAGCCATAAACTGCCATTTCAAAATAGAATACAACACCCTTCTGCTCCATTTATGTTAATCCATAGAGATGTTTGGGGTCCTGCCCCCGTATCATCCTAAACAACAGTCGTTACTACGTGATATTCATTGATGATCACACCAGATTCGACTGGTTGTACTTAATGAACACTAAATCTGAAATATTAACAAAATTCCAACAGTTTGCATCTCTTATTCAAAATCAATTTAACACTAAAATTAAAACTCTCCGATCTGACGCCGGTGGCAAGTACACAAGCTATCTTTTCAAATCATATCTCTTGGCTCAGGGCATTGCTCAACAATTCTGCTGTCCACACACCCCTGAGCAAAATGGGCTCGCCGAGTGGAAGCACCGTCATCTCTTAGACATTACCAGAACACTCCTCCTCGCATCCAACCTTCCGCAATCTTCTAGGCAGACGCATTACTAACCACAAACTACCTAATTAATAGTCTACCTTCCAAGGCAATTCACCTCAAAATCCCTTTTCAGCAGCTGTTCCATTCACTACCCTCATACAATCATCTACATGTGTTTGGCTGCCAATGCTTTCCTCACCTTCGCCATCACGCCCCACACAAACTATATCCCTGCTCCACTAAATGTATATTCATCGGCTACTCACCCAGTCATAAAGGCTACCGATGCTACGACCCTCTCACACACAAAATTCATATCTCCCTCCATGTCATTTTTAACGAGCACAATTTTCCCTCTCAATCCTCACAACTCGCTCCACCCCCTACTCACCCATCTAACCACATCTCTCCTCTCATGCTCCTCCCTACTTCCACCTCTTCTGTCCCAGCTACGCAGCAACTCACATCACAACACACCCCCACCCGTCTTTCCTCTGAACCTCATCATTCCCCCCTCTCATTTCACATAACCCCTACGCCAACACCTCCTCATTCCATCTCCCCAACTCCCAACATTAATCCATCCCCTCCCCATCCAATGCTTACTCGCGTTAAAGATGGCATCACCAAACCCGAAGCTATTCTGGACCTCCTAGCACCAACCACCAGCCTCATCACTCCCGATTCTTTCACCCAAGCCAAAAAACTACCACCCTAGCATGCTGTTGGTGGAATTTTGGAAAATAGGTTTTGAAAAATATTAGTTTTCTTTGGGGATTTTAAGATTAAGGTTGAGTTCCAATTCTAAGGTCGAATCAACTCGTTAGAAAGAGTATATCACCCCGAAGGATGAAAATAAACTTTCATAGCGGTGTTCAAACTTAGAATTATGTAAACTCATCTTGAATGTTATGATCGGGTTCTAAGGAGAACTCTATATGGCCCCGAGGGGACATAATATAGTTCAACTAAGTACCCAATTACAATATTCAAGAAACATGATCATCGCATTCACATCCAAAGCCTTATCGAAGAAGGGTGTATCTCCCCAAAGGGAAATGAGACAATTCTACGATAATCCTTCTAATGCAACTATGACGATCATTACTTAACTTTTCCCAAGGAAGTATAATAAAATTTTAAAAATTAATTTTTTTTTTAAAATCAGGTGTATGTGGTTCCAAATCTCCTACGAGCGCAAGCCCTCGTAGTTAATTACATCGTGGGGAGACAAAAATCTCCTACGAAAATTCCCGATTAAAATAGTGGAAAAATTTTATTAGATTTTCTAGGAGTGATATCAAAAAGAGATGAATTTTAGAAACTCAAAAGGGAATGGATCAAAATTGAGCAGTTATTAATGGAGACAAAGGAGGAGAGGTAGGGGATACTTTGGGATTCCAGAACCATCCGGGAGTGTCCCAACTTAATCTAAATGTTGGGCTTTATGTTTTAGGATTGAAATGAAGCTTTAATTAAAGTTAAGTATTTTATTAGAAATTTGGGACTATATTCCTGAAGTTTGGGGTCTTATAATCAAAGATCTGCCCCGGATCCTAAATCTATTTTGGACACTGGACCACAGTCGTCTGATCCTAACTAATGCAGTGCAAGGTCTGGACTTACCCCGGCCTGAATTGGGGAGCCAGCTAACCACCTAATCGATTTAAAATACATGAATCCGGTCTTTTCATGAAAGAATGGTAGGGACGTTGTATTTAAAGTTTTGGAGAGTTGGGGCCGACATCTAGAGATTCTCCTATTTGGCCCCTTTGACTTATGTTGGGTGCAAAAATGCTAAGGACTATGAAATTAAAATTTTGACTCTTTGATTTGTATCTAATGCAATGCATGCTGGTCGACAACTTCCAAATCAAGTATGCTTGAAATTTTAAAAATAGGCTTATAAAATAATTTTTTTTAGAAGACTGGACTTCCCCAGGTCCGGCACCTCGTCCTCATAAGTCAGACTATCCGGACTCTACCCGCAGGCGGGGAAGGGTCTAAAGCAAGGAAAGAGTAATGCAGAAATATGCATGCGACCCCAGGGTCGATCCCCGGCTGATTCCCTAGATTCGTTATCTTTCTATGTTATTTAGACTCACTAAAATTTTAGACTTTTAAAATTATGAGTAGAAAACTTTCACACCCTCACGAGTCTCACGTATCCAGGCGAAAACAAAAAGCGGCATACAATCGCCAAAAAACTAGTAAAAGTAAGTAATCCTAAAGGCAATCAAATCATTACATCAAATACAAATTAATTAATAAATGTCCATAGGCAGAATTGCCTTGCTTATTATAAACCAGAATATTACAGAAAGTAAAGTGGCTGGGCACCACTGACAACAACCCGGATTCTAAACCTAGTAATGACGCAAGTTATTTTGAGTGGGATACTCTCAATCTTCAAATCTTCAAATCTTCAATCTCATTCTTCTTTGGACTCCTTTTCTTCAATCTTCTTGGAATCTTCGTAGTGGATTACCCAAATGGAGAAGAGGGCACTTCCCTCTAAGGGGGAAGGCCACTCTTTCCTCTTTGGGTAAGGAGGAGGTATGATCCAAATTTGGATTTCCAAATGGAAAAGGAGTGTTCCCTAAAGGGGTATCCTTTCCTCTTTGGAATCCAAGCTTTGGATCTATGTATCCCAACTCAAAATCAACTTTCACAACACTTGACACTTACACAAATTACATTGATATCAAAATAAAAAATCTAGACTCACCTGCAGGGTTATCCTAAGCAATTAATATATAAAAAGCAGTTATT
>JADPUM010001104.1:0-51524 GCA_016618105.1 Dendrobium huoshanense | reverse complement strand
CTTCTTCTGATCGTCTCAAATCATTCCGGCTAATCGTGCTTAAATTGTACTAATCATACAGGACAATAAAGTTGGCAACTTGCATTAATGAACTCGTTTTGAGATCTTCTATTTTGAGGTTTAACAAGGCACTTTGTAAGTGTCTTTGGCAGCCATTATAGCTTCATTCTTTTGGGGGAAACTTGAAGAGAGAACTTGCAAGCGAGTGAGGAAAGGGTGGAGTTTGAGAGAGGGAGAATATCCTGTGAGGGGGGACTCAAGAGAGTGTGGAGGGGGTTCCACACGGTTGATTCGGCAAGCTCGCACCTGAATACCGTCGAATTCAAGACTTGCATAGAGGGAAGTTCAACAAAGAAGAAGATCTCTTTGGTGTCAAAGGACACCGACTCCGCCGCACCGGGGAAGGTGGAAGTGATTTTGTAAGGGCTTCTCCGCGTAGCTGTGGGCGCTAAAAGGAGAGAAACTTAGTTTAGTGCAATACTTGGAGGGTGCCTCCAAGGAGTGGATGTAGGTCAAGGTTTGACCGAACCACTATAAATCTGGTATATTCTTTCCTTTATTACTTCCATATTTAATTTCTGCATTTAGTTTTCTTTGTGGTGATATTGGTTTTGATTTGTGTTTTGATTGAAAGAATTTTTTTTACCAATTCACCTCTCTCTCTTAATTAGCTTTGGGCCAGTTCATAGGGCTTAACATCCCTAACAAACTTTCAAGTGGTATCATAGCCGTTTTAAAAAATTAAGTTTTTAAAAGCTTTTGAATTTCAATCCATGGCTAATTTTTCAAATCATAATATTGTGGAAGGTTATTCTATCACCAGACCACCTTTGTTTGAAAATATCTCATATGATTTTTAGAAAATTTGCATGTCTATTTTTTTGCAATCGATTGATTTTCATATGTGGCATATGGTTTTAACTGGTTATTCATCACCGTCACGTATTTTAGATGGAATTAAAACTGAAATTCCTTTAAGTCAATGGAATAAAGATTAACGAATCGATGCTCAATTAAATGCAAAATCTTTAAATTGCTTTTTCTGTGCTTTAAATTATGAAGATTTTATGTTAGTATCCACGTGCACTACTGGTAAGGAAATTTGGGATAAACTACACACCTTATACGAAGGCACTAGTGAAATCAAGCAATCCAAGTTGAATGTGTTAATGCATGATTATGAAATATTTTCCATGAAATCTTATGAAACGGTCTTAGACATGTATACTAGGTTTATTCAAATTGTAACATTGTTACATGCTTTAGGAAAGGAGTTTTCAAATTTTGAAAAAGTTAATAAAATTCTTCGTTGTTTACGTGACAAATTTAATTCCAAAGTTGTTGCTATTTGTGAATCAAAAGATTTAAATAAATATTCTATTGATATTTTGATTGGCTCACTCATTGCCTACGAGCAAAGTTTGGGTCAAAGACTTTTGGATGCAGGTGAAGCGATAGTGCTAAAAGCTGAAGATACGGAAAGAGATAGCTTAGTTGGTGAAAAATGCAATGACTTATCAAGCAATTCACAAAGCTCGCCAAAGTATAAGAAAAAGTGGAAAAAAGATAAAATTAGTAAAGATGTTCTTATTTTTTCTAACATTATTTGCTTTCGATGTAGGAAACCTAGACAAATGAAAATTCAGTGCCCTAATTTAAGAATTCTTCCAGCAAAAGAAAAGGGTAAGGCAAAGCAAAATTTAAACTAGGGAAATAATGAAAAGCAAAAATCTCATGGGCAAACCTAGTTTCTGAAGCATCGGACTAGGAGAAAGATAATTGTTAAAAGCCTTATTATGTTTTTGTGTTGTGTTTTGTTTTTTTTGTTATTTTCAATTTTTTTTTTAGTTTTATTTTGTGTTTTTATTTTTATTTATTCTTTAATTTTTTTTTATTTCGTGAAATTTTTTTTTGATCAACACACACATTCACTTTTTTAAAAATGAAAAATCTACTTCCTGTTTTTTTCTTGAAATCTTTGGTAAGTTGTGATTGACTTCTCTAAAAACAGTCAAAGGAAGGAAACTCATGTTTTTGACTCTCAATCTCTATTTCCTAAAAGAGGTTATTATACTTTTGATTTAAAATCTTTTTCATATTTTAAATTAGTCTTTGAAACTAAAATTTTTTATATCCCTATATTTTATTTTTCACATAGAGATCTTTTGCAAGTTGTTGAATCTAACTCATAATTTTCTTAATCAAGAATTTGCTTTATCAATAGGAAGGGTTTATTTTTGTTTTTAAGATTTCAGAAAGGTAGCATATAAAAAAAATGACCAATGATGCCAAAAATAAAAGATGCACAAAGACGCCAAATAAAAAAATATACACAAAGTGTATCAAAAATCAAAAGATGCGCAAAGAATGCCATTCAAATTGACAAAAGGTATAAAATGAGCCCACAAAGTTTAATGTTTACCATTCTTCTACTTCTTAAAAGCTTAAGAAAACCTCTGATATTTTCGATACTTGAGTTTGAAAATCTGGATTTTTGTTTTAACAATTCATTCATTAATCTTCTATAAGATATATTTTAAGAAAGGAGCTTTGAAAAATTTCTGTTTCTTTCTCTAATTTGTCTTATGATTTAGATATTGAATTAAAAAATTTTTGAGCCTTTTTAAAGAACTTGAGTTTGGATTATCAAATTCTGAATTTTTAACCTTTTCTGGGCTATGCGTTGTCAATCCAATTCTACTAAGTTTTTGATTAAAACCAAGAGGTAACTTTCTCATTTTAAAAATATTTGTTTTTTCACTAGATCAGAAAACATTTTTGTCTTTTGTTCGTTTAGTTTTTTGTTTGTGCCTCCTCTCTTTTTGATAATGTCAAAGTGGGAGAACGTACTGTTGAATTTGTATCCTTTTTTTTTCTTTTCAAAAAATTTAAAACAACAAAAATATTTTATCTCTCCTATTTTTTAAAGTGTTATTCTAGTGAGGGGGAGATTAAGAGAAAATGTTCTTTTTTGCAAATTCAAATTGAAATGTTTGCCATCATAAAAAATGGGGAGATTGTTGCGGATCTATGGCTTATAATTTTGATGATAGCAAACATTCTTTTTTCTCTACAACTGCCTTATGTACTGACATTTTAGGTTCACACGATCGGATTGCAATTTGGAATCAACTCAAGATTGGGTAGACTAGGTCTAAGTCAGTTTGTACATTTTTTCCTTTCTTGAGTCTATTGTATTTGGTGTGGCTCCTGATGCTTTGTAACTTGAAAGATTTTTTGACTGTTCCCTAGAGTTTACTATTTTTATTAACATCGTCTGTGATGATATTTATATCGGTCTAGACGATCTGTTCAAAAGCAAAAACCTTAATTAGGGCATCCTCATTAAAGCACCTGTCATTATGCAAAAAATATCGTCCTGGACGATTTTGTATCGGCAAGGACGATAGGCTCAAAATAGAAAGAATCTGCCGTCAGATCTATTTAGGAATTATTTATTTTTGGACATCGTCCAGAGGATCTTCCAGGACTATAAAATATCATCAGGACAATCCAAGACAATTTTTCTAAAATTTCTCTGGAATTTAAGGATAGCAATTATGACTTGATTGCACTATCAAATCATCTTGGATGATCGCAAAATTGTCCAGGCCGATACGCTGGACGATTGGACATCAGACATCTATTTTTCAGGGCGATGTTCAGGATGATATTCTACGATTTGTTCTAATCGTCCAGGACGATATATTATCGTCCTAGACGATATGAACAAACTTCTTCTGATAGTCTCAAATCATCCCTGCTGATTGGGCTTAAATGTACTAATCATACAAGATGATATTTATATCGTTCTGGAAGATAAAGTTGGCAACTTGCATTAATGAGCTCGTTCGGGTTGCCCCTCCTTCTTCCTTTAAGAAGAGGGATGCCTAAATTGAGGCTCCTTTTCCTTCCGCCCATTGGGCTTCTGTGTTTGCTTGAATTTCTCACTTGGAGACTGCCGAGTAGACCCCAACATTTCATATAGTTATTGTTCTGCCCATCCCTCAGGTAGTGGGTTCAGACGACCTTCCTCCTCCACCTCTAGTCTTGAGAGTAGGGCCCAAAGGAATAGAAATTGAAGACTGTATTTGGATGCATCTGAGGTAGATAGATAGAGGATGGTAGAGGTAATGGCTCGCTAGGAGCCTGTTCAGAGGAGAGTGGCCCTGGTATAGTACAAGCCACGACCAGATTAAGTTACACCTACCCCAGCTGTTATAGTAGTGCCTGAGATAGAAATAGTACAAGGAGGATGCTTCTCTCCACTAGTGCACATTAGTGACAAGGAGGACATCACTTGCATTATGACAATCTCTCCTGTTACCACTACTTTACCCCAAGATAGTGTCCATAGGGAAAATGTTGCCCGAACCCTCTCTTAGAGGATTTGGAGTATCATCCACCTAGTACAAGGTTAGGGGCCTGTTAGTCGGTAGAAGTTTCTCTGTCAGATCTCTCAGGCATCTTTTTAGTTGCAGAGGTATACTTTAAGGCAGAGATATAGGTGGTTGATAGGATAACCACCCAGGTAACTTATTAGTTTAGTTCCATCAAGTAGACCATAGACAGTTGCTCCTGGAGTTAGATGACTCCCATGTCATCATAGACCGAGATAGTAGTTAGAGCCCGCTCAACCTCAGATCAGTTCAATGGTTGTAGCCCCTCAGTAGTCAGTTGCCCCTTTTGGGTCCCACTACAGTAGGTGGGTTTGGAGACGATGATAGGCGGACACCCCTATTGAGACAGTACAGTCATTAGAGTCAGTTGAGCATATGGAGATAGGTGTTCCTTTCGGGTCTGAGGTAGTCCCAATAATTTGTGATGCAGATGTTGTAGCTTCCCCTGATGGTTCACCAGTTAGGGTAAAGATGGATTCAGTCTTCAACTCGTATAGGGACTCTTCCCCTATGGATCCTTATATATATTCCTTTTGTCAGACCCCCTCCGAGGAGGACACACTGAGGGAGGAGTCAGATGAAGATAAGGTAGTACCCGATGGTGTTCTTTTCGAGGTCCACAGGTTTCTAGAAACTACAGTGTGGACCTACAAAAGGGATCCACTTTGGCTACAGAGTGTAGAGGGTATATGACCACACCATCCTTAGGGGTAAAAATAATTGCAGGCCTCCACGGTCCTCAGAAATGGGCCAATAGAAGGAAAAATTAGATCATACATACGACTAACCATTGAAGATAGTGGCTTTCACCAGCATTCCCCGATGGGTATATTACCTTATCGTAAAAATGGGTTTTCCCCACTCGATACATCAGCTCAAGTAGGGTTTATTTAATAGTGGAATTTCATTTCCCATAGGTGCAAGCCCCCATGGTTAATTAATTCTCAAGTCTAGGGCTAGATTAAACTCTCGATTAAGAATTTGATATTATTCTTCCCAAATAAGGGATTAGTATGAAAGGGGGACTAGGAAGTTCATATTGAAAGGGAAAGAAGGGGCTCAAGTATGCTTAATCAACATGCATGGCTCACACTGCATCCGGAGGGACTAAGCCAGTAATGGAAGAAAGAGAATTATACACTCAAAACATCTAGAGAGAAAAGATGGAAGTGGTGTCATCCATATGATGCAGATAGGAAAGATTTATAGTCCCTAAAGAAAAGGAACTCACCCACCGATGAGACACGAATGTAGTAGTCTTGAACCTTAAATTTAAGGTGGATTTAGTGTTCTATCCAATACTAACACTCGTGTCCTAACTAATGCACCTGGGCTTATATCCTGCCTAAATAAGAGATGCCAGCTAACCACCTAAGTACTTAAAATTCATGCTCCCCAGTCTTTATGAAAGATAAGTAGATAGTTTAGTATTTTTGGAAGTAAGGCTGACGTCTAAAGAATTTTCTAATTGGCTCTAGACTTATATAGATGAATGCTTCTAGAGCTAATGTAACTAAATTTTAATTCCGGTTGATTTCTAATATGATGCATGCTAGTTAAAAGGTCCAAATCATGTATGCTTGAGGTTTTAAAAATAAGTTTATAGAAAATAATTTTTAGAAAAGACTATGCCTCCCTAGGTTCGGCACTTCATCATCAAATGCCAAATTATCCAACTCTACCCGTAGACAAGAAAGTGTCTTATAGCAAGGAGAAAGAGAGATGCATTAATATGCATGTGAACCTAGATGATTCTGACAATTCCCTAAGTCGTTAAGTTTCTAAGTTGTTTAATTTTAAAATTTTAAAATTTAATTATGAGTAGAAAAATAATTTTATCTTAGAGAGCCTAACAAAAATAGGTCAAGCACATACAAGAAATAAACTTAAGAAAACATATAATTTTATTGTGCAATCAATATAAACACATCAATATAAATTCATAAAACATAGTAAAGTTAAGTCCACGGTAAGTGCCATATAAATACAACCCATGGTCTGCAAAAAGTAGTGATAGTCAGGCCCCACCGATAACAACTTGAATTCTAATCCTAATGAATGATACAAGTCTTAAAAGCCAGACATTTTGTCTTCAAGTCTCTGTCTTTGAGTGGATGATTCTTCTTCATATCATCTCCCTTTGGATTATCTCCTTCAGGCTCTATGTAGTTCATCTTCTGAAGGGTACCCAAATGACTAAAAAATTCCCTATAAAGGGTCTTTCTTCTTCTCTTTGGGTACCAGGTTTTAAATGACAAACTTTTAAAGATTTTCATAACTCAATATAAATATAAATTACATTACATTTTAAAAAAGAAAATTTAGACTCAAATTTCTCTATGGTTATCCTAAAAATCACAAGCAATTTATATGACAATCCAAACAGTTAATATTCACATAAAAGGTAAACACACTTGGCCATGCACTTTTAATTTTAAAGGGGGCTAAGCAGTCTCTAGAGCATTTACATTAAATATTATTAGTATTAAAGCTTTGAATTATTAATGCCCCCCTTATTTTAGTGATGCATGATCATGGCCACTCGTATAAGATTGAGTTAGTATAAAGGGGCCTTAGCTTATGGGCAGTCTAACATACACATCACATCCTAAGGAGAAATTATATTAATAAAATATCATAGCAATCACTAGAAGGAGTAGTTAGGCCTTGAGTTTGCTGGATTTAGAGTTTTTTAGGCTAATTTATGAATTTTAGAAGTTTGAGAGAAATTAATGAATTATTAAAATTAATTTAATTATGGGTATTTTAGGGTTTTAAATCAAAATTATCTCCAAATTGATTAGAATCACCCCCAAAGGTTGAAAATGACCTGAGAAGATGTTTCCAAGTGTTTGGGGAAAATTTGGATTTTTTAATAATTTAATAAAGGGGAAAAAGTGAATTTTTAATTAAAATTAAATTAGATCAAATTAGAGTCCAATTAAGGGCACTAATTATCTAAATTTATTGTTTAAAAATTGAAGAATTTGAGATATTATGGGTAATTTTATGAGTTGAAATGGATTTATTAGAATTCTCTAAAGTTATCGAAGCCTAATTATCAAATAAATTAGGATTTGTTAATTAAGGGGTCTAAAGGCTCCTAAAAATTCCTAGAAAATTCTAGAAGATTTAGGATGTCACTAAGTTTAAGTGTTTAAAGTTTCATATCATTTGGTGATCTATCCTAGCTCCTAAAAGTTTTCTAAGTTCGCTAGATGAGTCCTTAATTATTATCCTTAACGTGTCACTATGAGGAATGGGTTTAAATCACATGTTCAAGACTAACCCTTAGGGTAACATGTAAGGAATGCATAAAAATAGTAAACACACCAATCCTAAGATCTAGAAGGGCCTAAACTAAGTGCTCGTGCATCCTACACTGCAAAAGATAATAAGACATGAAATAAGTGTAATTATTGAAGCGATTAGTGAATACTTGGAACTCAGACACCCACTAATCTTCCCCCCATGAATGGTTTTTATATGCATGCCATTTGTTTAAAATTTCATGAATGGATCTCTAAAAAAAAGTAATTTAATTATATAAGTAGTTTTAAAATTACTTAAAATACCTATATATTACGTTTTATTTATGAAAAAAGTATAATTAAAAATAATTTCCATTTCATAGGTGTTTGAGAGATCCATTGACCATCCAAGAGTAGATTTAAAAGGGATTTGAAAATAATTTGTGTTATTTCAAAATAGCTAAGATAATAATTACTTAAATATTATCTAAATAGCCAAATAATTGAGTAATAAAGAAATCAGTCAAAAAAAGAAAATTTGGTTTATGGAATTAATTTTAAATGAAAATCCACATTTTGCTAAATAATATGAGGTATTATGCACAGAAATCCGATTTAAAATAAATTTAATATGATTTTTTTAAGTTTAATGCAGTAAAAGGTATTTTTAAATAATTTAAAATAATAATTATTTAAAGATAATTATCAAATTATAATAAATTAATTATTAAAATCTTCTGAAATTTAAAGTAATTTATTAAAAAAACTAATTTTTCATAACGTAAAAAAAAAAGTTGAGTTTCAAATATAATTAATTATTAATTAAATAATATAATTAATTAATAATTAAGAAACATATTTTAAAATACAAAAATAATTATTTAATTTAAAATTAAAAAACAAAAAAATCCTCTGATTTTCATAATGATTTAATAATAATAATTCTTATAGATTTGAAAAATAATTAAATTTTAAATCAATTAATCATCAATTAGATAGTATAATTAATTAATAATTTTAAAAAATCTATTTAAAAATAGAAAATATTTAAAATAAATAAAAAAAATAATAATAATCATACTATGAATTTTAAGATAATAAAGGGAAAAAATTTTTATAAGTTTGGAAAATAATGAAATTTTTAATTAATTAATTATTAACAAAGTAATTTATGTAATTAAAAATTAAGGAAATTATTTTAAATAAGAAACATTTATTGAATAAAAATAATAATAATAAAAAATCTCTAATATGTTTAATTAATTAGGAAAATTAATTTTTATAAATTTGAAAAGTATTTAAATTTTAAATTAATTAATTATTGATTTAGTAATTAATAATTAAAAAAGTATTTCAAATAGAAAATAGTAATTAAATTTTTAAAAAAGTAAATAAATAATAAATAAATCCTCTGATTTTCAAAAATAAATTAATAAAATTATATTTTATAAATTTAGACAATATTGAAATTTTAAATTAATTTTTTATAAATTACACAATTTTAGCAATTAATTAAATAAAATAATTCAAAAATTAGAAAGTATTTATTAATTTAAAATTAATTATTTAAAATAAATTATATAATACTTTAAAATAATTTAATGAAATAATTTTTATAGATTTGAAAAGTATTTAAATTTAAAATTAAGTAATTATCAATTAGGTAATTTAAGTAATTAATTATTTTAAATAATTTAATATAGAAAAATATTTATTAATTTAAAATTAAATTAATAGGTATTTTAAAATAATTTAATGAAATTAATTTTTATAAATTTTTAAAGGATTTAAATTAATTATCAATTAATAATTTAAACATTTAATTACCTAATTAATTAAGAATTACTTAAAATAATAATAATATTAAACATAATTAAATTTAAAATAATAATTATAATAATACTAAAAAGATTTTCTATTTTTAAAAATAATATAACATAAATAAGTATTTTTTTTATTATTTTAAAAGTAATTAGTAAATATTAATATTAAATAAAATTGAAAGGTTAAATAATGGAAATTATTTAAATAACATATAATATATCATAAATAAACTTTATTCTAAATTAATATTTTTCAAAACATTATTTAAAACATATTAATGGAAAATATTTTATTTTTATAAATTTAATATAATTTTAATTTAAATATTAATTAAATACTTAAAATAAATTTAGTTAAATAATTTAAGATATATAGGATATTTAAGGATAATTTTAATTTTAAAATAAAGAGGGTAAAATCAAGATGAAATGATATATTATATGTTATTTTTTAGATTTTAAAGTAACTTTAAATTCATTTTTAATCCTTTTTTAAAATGAAAAAAAAAAAGATTCGTTCTCTCAATTGAGACGTCCGAATTAATGAAATTTTAAACTTAGATTAACATCATGAACATAAAGCATGGGGTTGTGTTTGGAAGCTTTAAATAGCACTTATTAGAAAGCTATATAGATCTAAGTGTAGTGACCTAGATCTAAGTTTTTTTGAAAAATTCTTACCGTTAGATTTTCGAGATCTTCAAACAGTTAAGCTTGTAAAGTGTCCTCATTTATTTCTCTAGTTGAACTCGAGCTCCAATTCGCCTTAGATCAAACAATAGAAGCTTTGCAAGGGAAATAGGCTCGGGTCGCCAGAGATCTCGCCGCCGGCAAGGTTTTAGTGGCGAATAATGGAGGAAGGTGGGGAAATATTGGAAGAGCTCTCAAACTAAGAAATTCAGGTTGAGAGTGGCTAGAAAAAATAATCAAAAGCTAGAGCCCCCCTCATAAAGCCCTAAAAGAGTATTTAAAGGATCAAGGCCTTAAATCCACGACTAGGATTCATTCTAAGGCTAATTAGAAGAGAATTGAGGTGATTTAGTTGTTAATTTGATTGCTTGATTTAGGAATAAATTTAAGCTCATGAGAAGGAAAAAAAGAATTAAATTAAGCATATTAAATTAAAATCAAGCTCAAAATCAGATTCAATTTTGATCAATTTGGGGTTCTATTTAATTTACTCAAATTATCCCAATTAAATTAAAATAAAATGATGACTTAAATCATAATAAACTTGACACGATTAAGGTGGACTAATCGAGCTAATTGAACATGATCGAGTCTAATTTCACTCAATACGAGCTGATTCGAGCTCGAATTGGACTTGACAAGGCTTAATTAAATTGATCAAAGGCCCTCGAGGGTACTCGAATGAAAATTGAGGTCAACACACAGTGGGACTCATTTCTCTCTCCATCTTTGTATCTTATATATTCTTTCTTGTGTGTACTATATGATTGGAATTCCTTAGAATAAGTTCGTGCTAGTCTTAGTTAGGATCCTTTTCTTAGTTAGGTTCCATGTTTAGCTAGTGTTCTCCCCTAGCTATGGTCCCTTTCCTTCCAGCCTTCTAAGCATTCCATATCTTATCAAATTCTATTCTTTTCTTATGATTTATATTCTTACTAATCCTTTCAAATTCTTTGTTCTTTTGGCAGCAATTTCATGGCTTCACGTGCTTCTTCCGTGATTGTTTGCTTTGGCTCGAATATACAGGTGACTCTTCCTAAGTCCATGCTGACTAATATGCCTGTTAGAGAGATAACTTTTGGTTCCTTCATGGACTCGGCTTTTGTCACTCTTGGCGGGCCGACCCTGGCTGAGGCTGTTGCATTCTCTCCACCCCAGAGGAGAGTACATGCAACCATGCACCCTTTTGGACATCTAGTGGCTCGACATATAGCCCCGGCACCTGCTCGTCCTACTCTCCTTCCTATGTAGTCAATGCACCTTGTGGTTAGGCAACCAATTCCTAGGACACTCCCAGTTCCTCCTATTCATCCACTTGTAAGGAGAATCATGCCTACTGTACTTATTGTGTAGGCTGCTCCAGCCCCTCAGCGCTGGTAGCCAACTGTTACTCTTCTTTTTGTTCCCATTGCCAGCGGAGGTAGCTCAAGTTCCGGTTCTCCCTCCTTCCTATAGGAAGAGGGTTCCCAGACCGAGGCTCCTTAACCCTCCATTAGTCGGACTTCTGTGTTTGTTAGGCTCTCTCTCCTTGAGACCGTCGAGCAGACCCCAACGCTTCTTGTAGTTTCTATTACCCTAATCATCAAAATAGTGGGTTTAGATGTCCCTTCCTCCTCCACCTACGACCTTGGGAGAAGGGCCCAAAGGAATGGAAATAGGATACTGCATTTAGTTATGTCTGAGGTAGATAGACTGAGGATGGTAGAGGCAGTGGCTTACAGGAGTCCATTTAAAAGAGAGTGGTCCCCATGCAGCGAGAGCCACGACCAGTGTCAGTTCTATCTACCCCAGAGGTTGTAGTAACGCTTGCGATAAAAGCAGTCTAGGGAGGATGCTTCTCTCCACTAGGATATAGTGGTGATGAGGAGGACGTCGCTTGCATTACGACGACCCCTCCGGTTACCACTCTTTTACCCTGAGCTAGTTCCCCTAAGAATGATGCTACCCAAACCCTCTCTCAGAGGATTTAGAGTATCATCCGCCAAACATGAGGTTGAGGGCCTATCCATCGGGAGAGGTTACTCCTCCAGATCTCTCAGGCATTTCAGTTGCGGTGATAAACTTTGAGATAGAGGTACAGGTGGCAAAGAGGGCAACCACCTAGGCAGCTAGTTAGTTCAGTTTTGATAGTCCGACCATAATTAGTTGCTCCTAGAGTTGAATGACCCCCATGTCATCAAAGATCGAGATAGTGGTTGGAGCCTATGAGAACTCAAGTCCGTTCAGTGGTTGTAGCCCCCCAGCAGCTAGTTGCCACTTCTAGGTCCCACCATATTAGGTTGGTTTAGAGATAATGATAGGTGAGCACCCCTGTTAAGATAGTGCAACCAGCAGAGGTAGTTGAGCAGTTGGAGTCAGTTGTTCCTTCTGAGTCTGAGGTGGTCCTGATGGTTTGTGATGTAGATGTTGTAGCTTCCCCTGATGGTTCACCGAGTTTGCACATAGAGGAAATTTGTTAGATCTTCACCGAAGAGGACTTACTCAATGATGAGTTTGATGAAGACTTACCAGTACACAGAGTTTGTGTGGTTACCCATTAAGGTCACTCGGACGAGAAGAGAGAGCTCGAGGATGATGAGGAGCGGGGAGAACCTGAGATGCGTGGATCTCCCAGGTTAGTTGATACAGAGGCTACCATTTTATACCTCTAGACTCAGATGGCAGCGATGGCTAGAGCGATAGCAATGATGACCGCATAGTTGACATCATTGGGGGTAATGCCTCAGATGACGGGTGTAGCCACTCCTATTATGTCTAGGGATGAGCCCATAGTATCCCCATTAGTGCCAGGCCGCCACCATAGTTCAGAGTCAGTTAGCATAGTTGTCAGCGCCATAGATTCAGGACTTGATAGCCTAGAAGGTTAAGCAATAAATTTCCTCCGAGAAGGCTGAAAAGGTTGTTAGTAGAGGGAGACCCTACTTGGTTGAGTACGAGAGGGAGCCCTACCCTCCTGGCTTCTTTCCCCCACATTTTTTGAGTTTTCAACGGGTTTGGGAACCTGAGGCAACATGTGGCTCAATACCGGGTTGTGTGTTACAACATAGGGGGGAAAAATGCCCTGATGTTGAGATTATTTATTAGCAGCCTAGTTGGGTGGCCTTTGCTTGGTATGTTGACCTCCCCAATGACTTAATCTGCTCCTTTGCAAAGTTAAAGAAATTTTTTATTCATAGGTTTATCATCGCAGAGTACTGGGCCATAGTTGGAGAGTTAGTTGTGGCTAGATGGTGCTCTAGAGAGAGTCTCCTAGATTATATAGTCAGATGGAGGAACCTTAGCCTGTAGTGTGAGCCTCATTTATAGGAGCAGGATGTAGTATAAATCCTATTAAATAACATCGATGGTCCCATAGCATCCTACCTTAAGGGTTTTAGTATTAGAACCTTCCAAAAGTTATTGACAAAGGTTATCAATTTGCAAGATAGCATACTCATTGCAGTCCCTCCTAAGGTTGAGAGTCATCCCTCGTGTAGACCTCAGTGGTAGGAATCTTCATGGGAACCTCCTCCTAGGAAAGGGGAGGTACATAGTACTCATGAGACACTGGGAAAGAGGCCCGCAATCAATTCGACACCTCAACAACAGTCGTACTTATCGGGACAATCAGCAGCACAGTCTAGACCCTTCCATAGGACTCCAGAGGCCCAGCAGTATCTACAGGGAAAGCTTAGAAAGGAATACCCATTCAAAAGAGAACATGTGAGAAAGATCTTCAAGTTCCTTGTTAAGAAAAATATCTTAACATTCCCATACAATAATAGAGTGGAGGAGGAGGGACAGACAGACCACCCACTCTATTATCCCTATCATAGACAAATCAAATATATTTTGGAGTACTACTATATGTTTAAGAATAAAGTTGAGAGGCTCATGGATAGTGGGAAGATTTATCTGTAGGATAGTGACCTAGTGTAGCCCAGGGAAAAACCACTCAGACGGTTCAGATGATCTCCAATTCCAGCCACAGTGGCAGTCGCAGTGATAACCAAGCAAATAGTAGCAGGTCACCCAGAGATTCTGAGGGAGAGTGGCAGCTAGCACTCTCTTGAAAGGCAAAGAAGATGATTGACCATGCAGTTCAGAGTTTAGAGGTAGTTAAGAGGAGGCCTTCCTAGGCTGAGTCGACAGTTGCCGCTACAATTACTACGCCAGCACCTTTTTCTCCTTCTTCTTCTATTGTAGTGCCTACTGAGCACATTTCTTCTTATGCTTTATGTACTAAAAAGATCTATGAAAAGGAAAAACTTGTTGTAACAACAGAAGGAAAGATAGGGTTCCTTCCAGCGCTTACGCAGAAGGATTTTGTTCTCCTTTTAATTGATAATGAAATAATAGAAGAAGGTGATTCTAGTTACTTTTGATCTTCTTCTCCTATTCTTACTTTTACTTCTTATAATACTCATTCTTTTTCATATTTTACATATTGCTTGTAATGTAAATGATCCTGTATATGAAGATGAGTCTGAGTACGAAGATGAACTAATTTTTACTATTCAGATGGTGGTTATTACATTGATTCAGAAGATGAATCTAAGAACCCACTCCAAGCACTCTCCTTAGAGCCAACATAAGCCATTACCCTAAAGCCAAGTGAATCTCCTTCCAAGAATGACTTGATACAGAAATTTCACTTGCGTTCAAGGAAGGTCCTTCCACCTCGGATGGCTAAAAACACTAAAAAAAGATAAAAATATTGTTACCCAATAGGATGATCTTACCCCTTTCTCCTAAGAGAAATCTAAGGAGAAAGGGAAAGACCCTCAGTTAGAGGTCGACTATAATATGCTGGCCCATGTAAGGAAAATCCCTTCCCTTCTTAGTGCCTATGATGTTTGATGATGTCTCCTGACTTGAGAATACACTGGTGAAAGCCTTTCTCCAACCAGAGTGAAGCCTTATTTGCTTTTGATTCTATTAGGGATGCATGTCATTTAAGAGAGATGCCATACATTACCTTTGTAGATCGTGATCTTGTTTTACGGACTTTTGAGCACAACTATCTCTTGTATGTCACTAATGAAGTCAATGGTTATGAGTTTAACAGGGTCCTTATTGATCAAGGGGCTCAATAAACACCCTTACCTATGAAACTTTAAAGGGCCTCTCCCTAGGTCATTTAAAGCTTACTTCCAACAAAATTATGTTGAAGGGCTTCAATGACCAAGGCCAGCACACTCTAGGGTCTATTACCCTGATTCTAAAGTTTAGAAAATTCTTAACTGAGCAAAGTTTCATGTAATTGAGGATGATACTTCATACAGGGCTCTCTTAAGAAGGCCTTGGATTCACGAGTATGGAATGGTGCCCTCTACCTTGCACCAATATATTAATTATATGAAGAGTGATGTCGAGTATTCCATTCCTAGAGATACCCAACCCTTTTTCATACATGACGTCTCTATTTACGATGATGCTAAATATTATATACCTCGGAAGACTCATAGGCCTCACCCTACCCAGTCACAAATGACACCCGCTAATATTGTATAGGGTCCTATATAATCTCCAGTAAAGGGTCCATTGCAGGTTAGCATTGAAGCAGGTGTTTCCACTGTACATTCTGATAGAGCTCCTTTCTAATTTGTAGTGAGGCACAATGTTCACCCTAGTAAAGGTAGGGGAGGACGAGGTAGAGATAGGGGTAGAGGGTTGACCCATGAACTATGAAACTATGACACTAGGACTCCTTCCCTGCACCTTTACACTTCTTATTTGACTGTCAAGTTCAACTCTTCAGTAATGAAATGATCGATGTCCTTCATCATTCAGCCCCTTCATCACCCCTGGATTCCACTAGTTATGATTGACTTCCTACCTTGCATAGGTATTTGATACCTGAGGGTGAATTAGTTGTTGATAGTAGCTCAGATGAGGAAGAAGACTTCCAACATCATACTACTAGTGGACAACCTATTCCCCATCAAATAAGCAGAATGAGAGTTGAGAATTCCCATCAAAAACCTTTTAACGCTCCTTATACTAGTGATCATAGTTCACTACAGACTAGTGAACACCCTATACCTCCACTGTATGAGATATTCGGGCTAGCACGATCTAAGGAGTGTGCCTCTTTATCCTATAGTATAGGTACCCCACTATGTCATGGGAGTCAGAGTGTAGAGGAGACCACTATGGATATTAAGGTTACGAGTGCCCCTTATTACTTTTCCACCATTATAGAGGAGGGTTACATAGAGTGGGGTCTTGTTCATTCTACGTGGTCTGATAAACAAGCTCTATAACAAGCCTACAATTGGCAAACTAATTTTCCTCAAACCCTAGAAGATGTGGGTTATATGGGAGAAAGTCGGTCTACTCATGCAAATATTTATGCTATCTCACATTCTTATCTAGTTATTTCTCTTGCCGATGAAGAAGACCCGGATGATGATGAAGACAAGGTCCTTGACGCTCCAAGAGAGTTCGAATATGGCACTACTTTTTCCATGGACAAACTATATGAAGTGAATTTAAGCATTGAGTTAGAGCATAGGCCTATTTTTCATAGTGCTTTACTATATGAATCTGAGGCTCAAGATTACATCCAATTACTCTTAGAGTTTAAGATTGTTTTGCCTGGAACTACACCAAGATACCTGGTCTAAACCCAGAGGTAGCAGTCCATAAGGTTTCAATTAAGCCTAATTCAGTCCCTGTTAAGCAGTCACCTCAAAGGATGAGGTTAGAGATTGAATAATAGGTGATCACTGAAACTAAGAAGCTTATAGAAACAGGTTTCATTTGTAAAGAGAAGTATCCCACTTGGTTTGTCAACATTGTTCTAGTCAGGAAGAAGAGCAGACAAATACGTGTCTATATCAATTTTTATGATTTGAATAAGGCATATCCTAAGGATGATTTTTCTCTTCCTATCCCCAAGC
Source organism: Dendrobium huoshanense (assembly GCA_016618105.1). Classification (NCBI taxonomy): domain Eukaryota; kingdom Viridiplantae; phylum Streptophyta; class Magnoliopsida; order Asparagales; family Orchidaceae; genus Dendrobium; species Dendrobium huoshanense. The sequence continues at coordinate 34,476 of JADPUM010001104.1, read as the reverse complement.
TTGTGATAGATATAACATCATCTCATAGCATTTTCTCATTCATGGATGATTCATCTAATTATAATCAGATAATAATGAACCCCGAGGATGAGAAGTTCACTGCATTTCATACACCTATAGGTGTATTTTGTTATAAGATGATGCCCTTCAGTCTCAAGAATGTTGGGCCCACCTATAAACATGCTATGACTGTTATCCATGATGAAATGATACATAAGCAAGTTGAATGCTATGTGGATGATTTGGTGGTCAAAAATAAGGTCCGTGGAGATCATCTACGAGATCAACAAATCATTTTTGAACACCTGCATAAATTTGATCTAAAAATGAACTCATTAAAATGAGTATTTTGGGATTAGTGCAGGAAAGTTCTTAGGATTTATAGTCCGCTATCATGACATTGAGATAGACCCTTCTATGATCAAAGCTATAGTGAATTTGAAACCCCCTAAGTGTCTTATCTAGTTCAGATACTTCTAGGGTAAACTCACTTTCTTGTGGAGATTTATCTCCATCTTTCTGGTAGATGTCATCCCTTTGCTGCTTTAGTGAAGAAGGATGCATGTTTCCATTAGGATGAGTGTTGTAAGGAGGTATTTAATATTATAAAGTGTTACATGATGAACCCCCCTATTTTAGCTGCACCCATCCCAAGTAGGCCGTTGATTCTCTGCACCACAGCCCTGGATGAGTCTTTAGGTGCACGCTTAGCTCAAGAGAATGAGGAAGGTAAGGAGAATGCCTTATACTATCTTAGCAGGCGGTTAATACCTACAGAGCTTAACTACCCAGTGATGAAAAAGCAATGTTTAGCCTTGATCTTCATGGTATAGAAGCTTAGACATTATATGCTTTCACATAAGGTTAACCTAATCTCTTGAGTCAACCTTTTACAGTATCTGATGACCCACCCAACCTTTTCAAGTCATCTAACATGTTGGTTTATGATCCTACTACAGTTTGATATTACTTTTGTCCCTCGGCGGGCCACAAACGATAGGCTCTAGTTGACTTTCTTGCTGCCCATCCGATCCCTGCAGATTCCCCACTTAATGATAATTTACCTGATGAACTAATCATGAGTGTGGATGAATAGGAGTCCCATACTTGGGAGTTTTACTTTGATGGTGCATCATCCATTAAGGCCTTATATCCAAATGAAACTCACACAGTTAGGGTTGGTTTGGGCCTTATTTTTGTATCCTCTAAAGGTCACACTCTTTGTTACTCCTACAGCCTTTTAGAATCTCATACTAATAATGAAGCCAAGTATAAGGCTCTAATTTTGGGGTTAGATTTAGCCATTCAGATGAACATTTTATAGGTGAAAATATTTAGAGACTCCCAACTGATTATAAATTAAGTAGCAGGAGTCTACAAAGTACTTAAGTTTGTGCTCTTGCCTTATCAAAACAAGGCAATGGAGCTCTTGTGCTTAATCCCTGAGGTAACTTTGGCTAAAATCCCTCAATCTGCAAATAATAAAGCATATGTGTTGGCCAACTTAGCAAAGGAACTGGCTGACCCAACTGGCAACCCATTGTCTATCATTGTTCAGTGTTGTCAGGCCCTATGCCCCACATACTTGTCTTCTCTTGATCAGACCTTCACAGTGTTTATAGTTGAGCAAGAGTAAGATTTGAGAGATCCTTTCATTGAGTATTTGAAGCATGGTAGGCTTCTTGATGATCACTCTCTCGCTTCTCTCTCACTGCTCAGATTAGAAAGAGAGCTTTATCATTCACTTATATAAACAATACCCTATATCGATGCTCTTTTGACCAAATATGGCTATATTGTCTCAACAACGAAGAGGCTTGTAAGGTCATGGGCGAGATACATGAAGGGATTTGTGGTGCTCATCAGTTTGGACCAAAAATAAAGGTTAAAATCAAATGCCTTAGTTATTATTGGCTGACTATGATCCGTGATTGTATGGAGCATGCTAGAAGTTGCCACCAGTGCCAGATTCACAGCACAGTGATTCACCAACCCCCTAATCTGTTACACCCTACTATCGCTTCCTGGTCTTTTGAAGGTTGGGGCACGGATGTAGTGAGTCCTATCGACCCTCCTTCCTCTAAGGGTCATAGGTTCATTTTATCTACCATTGATTAGTTCTCTAAGTGGGCGGAAGCTATCCCACTTAAAGAAGTAAAATCATAAGATGTGATGCATTTCTTTCACGATCATATTATTTATCGCTTTGGTGTTATATGTCGTATCATTTTTTATAATGATCCATCATTTAAAAGCACTAAGATTATAAAATTTACCCGCTACCATAACATTAATTGGTGATATTCCTCGATCTACTATACTAAAACAAATGGCCTGGCGGAGGCATTTAACAAAACCCTCATGTAACTGATAAGGAAAATCCTTGTTATAAATAAACGAGAGTGGCGTGACAGATTATCTGAGGTATTATGTGCTTATATGACTACATATTGTACTCCTACTCAGTCTACCCTATATGCTTTGAATTTTGGGGTTGAAGCAGTCCTCCCACTTTAGGTCGAGCTCCTCTCGCTGCGGGTGGCAGTTAGTCATAATCTTTCTCATGAAGATAATGCCCGACTACGGTTGCAAGAGCTTGATGGTTTAGAAGAGCTGATTTTGCAAGCTCATTAGAACCTTAAGCTATACTAGGCTCATATGCCCCGATCACATGATCTCCTTATCAAATCCCATGCTTTCTGGATTGGTGACCTGATTCTTATTTTGTGTAGTACTATCATTTCGCACCATCGACAAAGTGGTAAATTTGAGCCTATTTAGGAAGCTCCTTTGTCATAGAGTAAGTTTACGTAGGTGGTTCCTACCTTCTTATTGATGCAAATGGCATTCACTCCATGCCTGTCATTAACAGGTAGTACTTGAAAAAGTACTATGCCTGAGTTTTGCATATCACAGGAGGAGCCCCGTACCTCCTATAAATATCCCTCTGTATATGTACCTCCTAAAAGGATACCTCTTACTTTTCAACAGTCTGTATGGCCATGATGATTTGTCCTCTACCATATGATGTTTGTTACGAAGAGTATAAAGTCATCCTTGAAGGTGATACACTAATATTTCGTAGGGATATTAGTGCTTATATCTGTACTACACACTTTCGCTTATCACCCCCAAGTATGGTATGGGATATGAAAACTAATAATTCAAACCACTTTTTGAGACGAGATAGTAGGTCCATACTAACCCATGTTAGTTGGGGGGGGGGGGGGGTGGTAATATTGATCCACTATCTATTTTTTTTTTATAAAGCAATAAATACATTAAAGCAATAAAGAAAGGCAGGAAAGCAACTACACACCATCACCTACCGATTCCTCCTTCAAAATTTCAACAAATGAAGGAGGAACCTTATTGAGAGCTAAATTATCCCATTCAAAGGAACAAAAAATGTCATAGTTAGCACATAAGTCCTCTAACTTATTACCTCTTCTATCTATACAATTAAAGATAACATAATTAAAATCTTTAATAAAAGAAAACTCTTCCATCTCCTTCCATTTATCCTTGCAAGACTTTTGAATGAACCTTATTGCATTTGTATTATCACTTTCTATTATGATGCCTTTGTACTCCAACATCCATTCTTTTATCACCTCTTTAATAGTTTTCAAGGCAAGAAGCTCCAAATAAGCACTATTCCAATGATCACAAGTTTTACCGAAAGCAAGCCGGAACCTCCCTTTGTAATCTCGAATACTCCACGGATTCCTCCTTTATAAGAGGATAACAAAGCTGCATCAATATTCACTTTGATCCAATTGGGAGGATGAGGATGCCAAGCTATGTCAAACAACAATTACTGATTGGCATTCAACCTTCCCGAATTGCTCCAATCAAAGGCTATATGTATAGCTGTTTGATTAACTGACTCAGTAGCTATATAAGCAGGTGATCTGTCAGATTTTCCATGGGTTAATTCATTCCTCCCTTTCCAAGTGAAGTAAACAATGTTGCAGAATATGTTTAATATAAAAGGATTGATCCTTTTCATCCAACTCCAGCGGTCTTCAAAGCAAGATACCATAGTATGATAAACCTCCATTTATTCATGAGCAAAATAACTTCATTCAATTTCTTACAACTCACTGTTATATGCTTTAAATCTTCATCCTCATTGCATCCCCTCGGACAATAGCTGTAAGGTATCAATCTTCTATATGCTAAGAAGCTTTAGGTAGGTAATGCATTATTTAATAACCGCCACCAAAATGTTTCCACCTTTGCATTCAACTTTGCCTATTTCAAAATACTATAAAATTTGTATTTTTCAAAATGCTGGATTGCCGCCGAGTATGCCAGAGCTGAAATAGATTTGCCTGAACCTTCATGAATTAGTTCCAGTTCGTCATTTTGACAATTAGAAAAAAATTGAACTTTTCAAATTTTTTCTATAAGCTCTTCTCCAAAAAATTTCTTCATCTCCTCAACATTCTAGCACCCTTCAAAGATAAAGTCAATGACAATTTTCACCTCAAAGTCATTGTTCCCCATGAATGTTTGCCACCTGTTAAGACTCTTGTCCATGAACCAAATATCATTGAAGATATCAATAGACTCCCCATTTGCTATTTTCCATCTTACTATCTTTTTGAGACAATTTTCCCCATCCTTGATAATTTTCCAAGCCGGAGAACACGTATTCCTCCCAGAATTTTGATCCCAGATTTTACCATATTTCGAGTAGAAGCATTTATGCAGCATAGAGTCTTTATCCATAACATATTTCCAAGAAAGCTTTGCTCTTAAAGGTCCCAATTTTGTAGAACATGAGTGCAATCCTCGACCAAACTCCAACAGTTCACACATATTATTCCAGCTCATGTAATGAAGACCAAGACCACCATTTATTTTTTTTCCAAATAAAATTTCTACAGAGCTTATCAATCTCATTTAAAATGCTAATACGAATTTAAGAATGAGTAGAGTGGAAGGAAGGGATTGATAATAATATCGACTTAATAAGAGTAATCTTCCCTGCCAAAGAAATGAACTTGGTGCCCCAAGTATTTATCATTTTTAATACCTTATCAATAACAAAGTGAAAGTCCATTCTCCTTAGTCTTCTCAAAGCCACCTTGACTCCATGATAAAAAAATTCTTTGGTAAATTGGAATCCCATGATGTGTGAAATAGTCTTCCTTGTCTTTTTTCTCACCTTTTTAATGAATAAAGCTACTGATTTGTTTTGATTGATTTTCTTTCCGGTTCTGTAGTAGAAATCCTTCAAGATTCCTTTTATCTTCTTAACACTTTGTACTTTTTCTTCCGAGGAGATAACAATGTCATTTGCATATAGCAAATGGGATATCTTTGGGCCATTAGAACTAATTTTTATACCAATAGATTCTTCATCCAAATGCGCATTAGACAACAGTTGAGAACATATAATGAATAGGAACGGTGAAAATGGGCACCCCTGATGAAAACCACACTTGGATTGAATCCCCTTAGTATGATTCCCATTAATCATCAGTGCAAATGATGGATTACTAACACAATCCATTATAAGATCAGAGAAGAACCCCAGAAATCCAAAACATTCCATTGATTTCTTAAGAGCCGGCCAACCCATAGAGTCACATGCTTTCTCCATATCAATTTTGAATGAAACAAATCCATTTAGAGATTTAGAAGTTCTAAACTTGTAATAAATCTCTTGAGCAATAAGAATATTATCAAAAATTGATCTCCCTTTTAAAAAGGCCACTTGCTCATGTGAGATCAATTTTGGGATCAAACATGACATTCTGTTTAATAAAACTTTTGCAGCTATCTTGTAACAAGTTTTGCATAAGCTTATGGGACTATAATTGGATGGGGTGGATGGATTACTTACTTTAGGGATCAATACAATGGTAGTTTCTTTCCAACTCTCACACATATTGGCTGATGTGAAGAATTGGTCCAAAGCCTTCCTAACATCCTCCTTGATAATAAACCAGAAATTTTTGTAGAAGGAATATGTAATGCCATCACTGCCTAGAGCTATGAATCCTGAAGAATCATTTATCACTTTTTCCACTTCTTCGACAAAGAAGGCTTTTCATAAGCTTTCTTTATCTTCCTCATTCAGAATCATTTTTAGATTAGGCCACCCGTCCATGGAGCAAATCTTTTCTCCCCATTTCCCTTTAAAAAATCTCAGAAAAACATTCTCAATAAAATGTTGATCCTCCACTATGTCTCCATGTTCATATTTGATACTATAGATATAATTAGAGTTTCATCTAGCACTAGCATATGACTGAAACAATCTGGAATTGCAATCTCCGTCCACCATCCATTTTACTTTTGAACGTTGCCTCCACCAACTATTGAGGCGAATTAAGGTGGAATTGAGCTCACTGATTTTGGTCTTTAAACACCAACAGTCCTCATTAGATAGAAATCCATCTTCTGCTTCTTTTTATTGCAGTAGTAAAATTTCTTGCTTTAACTTCTGTTTTTGTTGATTCAAGTTCTTCAACTTTGCTCTACTCCAAAAGAATAGAGACTTCAAAGCCCTCTTCATTTTCTAGTTGAGAACATGTGCTGAGCTTCCTATAATCTTCATTTCCCATGCCTTTTTCACCACTGCAGCCGAAGCTGAGTATAAAGACCATACATCTTCATACTTGATAGATCTTTTAGCTAGTTTTTGATGTCCGAAAAATGTTCAACATGATGGGACAATGATCAGAAGCTATTCTGGGAAGGTGCTTTACCACTAAGCCTTGATTGGAATTAATGGCCCAAGAATTCACAAAGCATTTGTCTAGCCTTTCAAGGATCTGGTCATTCCCCAATTGGTTATTACACCAAGTAAATCTAGGTCCCACAAAATTTATCTCATGAAAATCATTTCAAGTAAGAAAGTTCTTTATTTCTTTAGGTCCCATAGAAAAGGTGAATCTTCTACCTCCCCTTTTATCTTCTTTGGAAAGAATACAATTGAAGTCCCCACCGATGACCATAGGGAAATCAACATTAACATGTTCTTCCAATCTTTCCCAAAGATACCTTCTTCTGTAAACATTTTTGTTTCCATATATAGTGGCTATCCTCCATTTAGTTTTGTTAGCCACTTCCAAATCACCAAGGATATATTGGGAAGAAAATTCAAAAATAGTAAAGGTTTCCGAACTGTTTTTCCAAGTTACAACAATACTTTCCGACAATCCTTCCGAAGGGACATGAAAGTAATCCCAACCATAACCAATAAATGCATTGACATCATTGCTATCAATAGTGGACATCTTGGTCTCCAAAATACCCACGAAAAGAACATCAAAGAGAAGCCTTCTTTTTCTTGGCTCCTCTATAATTCCAAAACACTAGAGAAGACACTTTTGGGTAAGAGGGGATGATTTCCCCACCTTCTCCCTTGAATCTTCTTCCACTCTTCTATTTCTAGACTCTGGTCTGATAGGACCCAAGTTCTTCAATTGTTTAGCACCTTCTTTTTATTTACTGAAATTCCTTCTTCCTTATAACTCTCTCCAGCATTTAAGATTTTGACATGATTTGCAACCTTCTCACATTCAATTTTCTACACAGTATTCTTCACATGATTCTCAATAACAAAATCTCCTTCCTCATTCAGATTATTCAAACAATCATACTTGTTACCATTGCAACAATTATCAGTTTGCTTACATTCCAGGCCATATCCCAGATCAGCAGTCAGAGTCTGCCCAAATTCCTTGGTTTGAATTTCCGAATTAATGTAATTAACATTTGCTTGAACATTTAGATCTTCTCTTCTAGACTGGTCTGCATATATCATGAGATGGAATAACACTACCAGCTTTTATGGGCCTTTCCACTTCATCATTATTATACTCCACTACAGCCACTATACTAATAATTCCTGCAGCTTCTATTTTCTCCTTTGGCATTACAGCATTTCTTCCATCATCAATGATTACTTGATTTTCAGGAGTCTTCATAGTAGTCTTCTTACTGATTTGTTTGTCCAAGATTTTAGAATTTGGCTATTTAAAATTCTTCCTCCCATAGTTCACATGGACCCAAGGTCCGTATCCATCTCCAGCATCATGAACATCCTAAACATTTCCTTGGGCTTTCCTTTTATCAATTTCTTCTCCAAAGCTTACCTTTTCCTTCTGGTTTTCATTAACTGTTTGAGACTGAAAGGGAATTACTCCTTTACAATTTTCTTTCAAGTGTCCTAACTTCCCACAATTACAGCAAAATGTGGGAAGTCTTTCATATTCAATGCATTGGAAAAATTTACCCAAACTTCCTTCTACCCAAACACCCAATGGAAGTTTTTCATCAAGCTTTACACGGACAAAAACTCTATCAAATTCTTTTCTCCCCCATTGAAACATATTCCCGTCTATCAAATAAGGACTTCCTACCATGGAAGAAATTTTGCAAACATTAATCTCATCCCAGCTTTGTAATGGAAGATTCGGCATACGAATCCATATCGGAGCAGTCAATCCTTTGAAGGAAGTAGGACAAAATGATGGAAACCATCTATCCATTCCCACTGTACTTACATTTACATACCAAGGCCCAGTGGTGATTACCCTGCCCATTACACCAGGATTCTCAAAAGCGCCGAGAACCCAACCCATACCAAGTAAGGTCCAATGAAATTTCCCAAAAACTCCCTATTACCTCCTTAGCTCCATATTGATGATGTGGAATGGAATGTTGTCACCAAAACTTTTGATCACGAAAGATTTTTTAAGTCTGTTGGAATTCTCCACCTCCCAAATCAAAGTCGATAGCTCTTATGTTTGATTTCTTGCTCCAGGCATTTTTCATTTCATTACCATGCTATTGTTTGGTACTCTCCAAGTAGTTAGATTGCACATGGAAATTCCCAAGATCACCAGATACACAATCCTGACATTGTTAAAATCAGTAGTTCTCCGCTTAAGACCAGAATTTACATGTCCCCTAGATTGGCTGCAACATTTTATTAGAAGTGTGAGAAACCGGGACCAGCCGGGGCTGAATAACAGAATTTATTTCCCCCATAGCCTCAGCTTCCATGTTCACTGAAATTGGGACAGGGCAGAGTTTCTCCTCCCCAGAACCATTTATAATACCAGTTCCATCCTTCCTTACTTCTGCTGAGATACTTAAACCCTTCTCAGAATTAGGCAATTTATATTTAGCCGTTAAATTTCCGACCTTGTCAGTAGGTAGCTTGTCCTCAAAATGAAGATTGATGTTAACATCCTTTAGTAAATTCACATTTATCTCTTGCCTCAGATCAGGGATTGCATTTGAATAACCAAATTTATTAACATATATCTTCAAATATGATGGCAAATCTTCAAAATCATTAGATTTACGAAATGAATCAACACTGGTCTTCAAAATTCATGGAGTAATACAATCAGGGGTTTTCGAAATACCTTTTCCCTTTCCTTCCACAAAATCCATCTTCTCCATGATTGTTGAATCAATTATCTCCTTGATAATCAATGGTCACGCCATCATCCCGCTCTCATCCAGATTGGGATTCCTCAGATGACGATGTCCACTTCTCTAACTTGTCTACCTGATCCTCCAATACGAATTGGTACACCTGTCGATGGCCGGTGACTCTCTGTGCCATTGCCTAAAAGGCGATGATGAAGGTGGTCGTTAACCGGGAAATGGAAAATTTGAAAACATAATGGGAGTTTCTCTCACTATGAGTATCCACCAAGCTTATATGATAAAATGTTTATTATTTAAATTGACTTGTTTCGCATCAATTTATTACCTTTAATATTTTTTATTAGATAACTCTCCATATTCGATAATAACTAACAATAAAATGAAGGTTATAAAATTTATTTAATAAAGAAATCTTATTATATATTATTGCGTGTTAGAAAATACGCGGCGGTAGAGTTTTTAAATTCGCGTCCGAGCGTTGCACGTAAGTTTAACACACAAACAGAAAGAAGGAGTGAACACCAAGGTTTTTTACGTGGAAAACCCAAAAATGGGAAAAACCACGGGGCCTCGCTCAGTTGCAAATTTCCACTAGTGTTTTCGTAGATTACAAATGGCGGATTTCGTCCCACAAGTCGGGATAATCCAAATACAACTTGTTTCTTCCACGAAATTCACAAAATCCTGCGAATTCCCTGCGTTTCTTGAAAATCCGGCAGAGCTCCGGCGTCTTCAGGCGGAAGGAAAAAACTCCGGCGGCGGTGGTCGAGGAGGTGAGGAATCTCCTATTCCCCTTTCTCCTTCTCCTTATCTTCTTCTTCTCTCTCTTCACTTGAGTCCCCTTGGTGTAGAATGAGGGCTCTATTTATAGTTTTTCTGGAGTGTCATAGCCCGTAAATAGGCGTGAGATCAAGGGCGAACAGGGAGTGGTTTGAATGGACGGCCGATATCGAATCCTTTGATTATGCACCGTTCATTTGACATTTGAAGGCCTTAATGAAGTCGGAATTTGATGATCTTGGGCTCGTTGGATTTTTCTCGTCGAGCCGTTTGATTCGAGTATAAGCTCATCAAAATCGGAGACCGTTTGGTAACTCAAATTGCGGTTTGAACCTTCCAACAGTGCTTCGAACACTTGATCCGGACTCATTTGGGCTTGGATTAGGTTGATCTTGGTGTCATTGGGTTTGTATTTCCGAGACGCTCAATTTGACTATAAGCTCATTGAAATCGGAGTTCATATGCTCCCGAAATTATTTTTTGAAGTTTCTAACTAGTTTTTGCCTCGAGATTCGTGCCCGATCAAGCGCCCCCCTATTTTCGAACGTCGTAGCTTCAGAGGTCCGAAAATATGTGTCACAAATTTTGGAGATTTTTTCTGAGTGACCCAGGATTGATCCGGATTGTAGAAGCCCCGAACGGCTCCGAAAATGCCAAAATTGAGTCCGGAACGTCGAAAAACGGTCCCGGGGACCCCAAAAACGTCGAATTTGGACTTTTTAAGGCCTTCAAATGTCCAACAAACAGTTCATAATCAAAGGATTCGATATCGGCCATCCATTCAAACCACTCCCTGTTCGCCCTTGATCTCACGCCTATTTACGGGCTATGCCACTCCAGAAAAACTATAAATAGAGCCCTCATTCTACACCAAGGGGACTCAAGTGAAGAGAGAGATGAAGAAGAGAAGGAGAAGGAGAAAGGGGAATAGGAGATTCCTCACCTCCTCGACCACCGCCGCCGGAGTTTTTTCCTGCCGCCTGAAGACGCCGGAGCTCTGCCGGATTTTCAGGAAACGCAGGGAATTCGCAGGATTTTGTGAATTTCGTGGAAGAAACAAGTTGTATTTGGATTATCCCGACTTGTGGGACAAAATCCGCCATTTGTAATCTACGAAAATACTAGTGGAAATTTGCAACTGGGCGAGGCCCCGTAGTTTTTCCCATTTTTGGGTTTTCCACGTAAAAACCCTTGGTATTCACTCCTTCTTTCTGTTTGTGTGTTAAACTTACGTGCAACGCTCGGACGCGAATTTAAAAACTCTATCGCCGCGTATTTTCTAACACGCAACATATATATATATATATATATATATATATATATATATATATATATATATATATATATATATAATATTACATCATTATTATATTAATATTCAATATATCCTTAAATATTTACAAAATGTGCATGAGTTTTTTTTTATTAAATATGATATTATTTTGTCCGAAACATGGTCTAATTTTTATTACATTAGATTGCTTGGATTCTATAGATAGAAATTGATAGAATATAAGACTCATTTAGATTTCATTTGAATTTATAATTAATTTCAAAACAATATATGATTTAAATATAACCTGCTGCTAGCCGTTTTTGCCATATTTTGGATGCATATGAAGACTTTTTGACTTTCCCATGTGACTAGCCATTTAAATTTCATATGTATTTAATATAAATAAATTATTAATTAAATATAATATTATTAGTTGGCAAAAAATATATTAGAATAATATTTTTATTCAAATGTGACTTTACTTACCCTTTCTCTTTAAATATCTCTCTTCTTCCTCATGTAAGTGCTGCTAAAAAAAAAATCTCCAGCAATTCTTTCATTCTTCCTTTCCTCTTTACATGCTAAATCTTGAGAGGACAAATTTTGATTTTTATTCTAAGAGCTTCTTTCATTTGTGAGATCAAAATCGTTATTGGAAAGCTTCAACACACAAAATTGAGTAACATCTCTTAGAGTTATTGAGTTTTTTTTTTTCCTTCTCTAAATCTTTACTTGTTGTTCTTTTAGCTTTCACCATATATTTGTTCTTGAAAATATTTATTTTATGGTAAAATACTTGTTTCAAAATTTTATATTAAAATTTTCTATATCATATCTTTTAAATCCATAAAGTTTAACAAAGTAAGTATTTTTACTTCTTTAAGGTGGCATAGATTTACATCTATAATCTAATTCATTTTATTTTATTTGAAGAGGTAAAGTTTAAATCACCAAGAATATATTTTTATTTAAAATATTATTCTTATTTTAAATAAAATATAAATCTATCTTAAAGTGAGTAAATTTAATATTTCATCTGCAAGTAGTGAGGTGATTAAAAATAATTTGTAAGATCACCTCAACCATTGTGGATATTTTATTTCAAGATAATTTGGGCTTGTATTATTTACATCAAATTATATTTTTCATTTTCTTGATCTAAGCCATTTGGCTTAGTGAAGTTTTAATTATAATTAGATAGAGTTGTACTCGCCCGTGTAGGAGAGTACGTAGGTTATAAAAAACTTCTTTAGTTTAAAGAAGTGAGGTTTGCAAAGCAAACATGGGAATAGTGAATTCTAGCCTGATAGTTGGCTAGTATGGACGTAGGTCGAATTGAAATTTGGGCCGAATCACATAAAAATAACGTGCCTCTTATTTTTATTTCTTGCATTTATTTTTCTTTGTCTTTTTCATAAACATTGTGTGATTACTTACTCTTTTCAAAATTACTTTAAAATTATTTTAATTTTCTTTTTTAAATAAAAATTTAAAATTCCCAATTCACCCCCCCCCCCCCCCCCCCCCTCTTGAGGTGCCATAGTCATCCAATAATTTGTATCAGAGCCTTGGTTCTTTTTATTTTGGCTTAACATCGTAGAGTTGATCCACTTATAAACTATGGCACAAGGTTTTCCTAAGGGTTCACTTCCCCAAGGACAATACACTCATCGTCCTCCATTATTAGATAATGTTCCTTTTGATTATTTAAAAAATAGAATTAGTGTTAAACCACATTGGCTTTCGGCTTGTCCACACCAAACTCCAGGTTCTGGCTGTCCTCACAGAGAACGTTTAGTCTGCGGTACTCATGAAGCCGCCATCCACTTACTTGCATTATTACTCTTCTGTAAAAGCACCTGTCCACTGTACAGGATGTCTCTTCTTAAAGATTATATATACACTGTAAACAGTACAAAGAACTGACGAAGCTTCTTAGCAAAACCTTGAGTTCTGTATTTTCTCTACCTGTACCATATTCTCCGATGGTATTAGAGCCTTAACTAGCCTCACGGCAACATCCCGCCATGGCAGACTCGGGAAGCACTTCCGACAATGCTCAGGCCAGCTCCCCGCATCAAAGTCCGATGATCATCGAGACTACCATTCCGCCCGCCCTGAAGTTTCTCATTTCCAACCTTAAAAACATCGTTCACATTCACCTCAGCTCCGACAACTACCCTATTTGGAGACTTCAAACTCTCAAAATCTTCTCTACCAATCGATTCGACGGCCATCTCACCGGCACCTCCAAATGTCCTCCGGAATACATTCCCTCCACTGCTTCAGGCATTATCCCGAATCCTTTGTATGCCTCATGGTCGTTCCTCGACCAAAATCTCGCATCAGCCCTATGCTCCACCATTACAGCCCCCATACTACCATACATTCTGAATCTCTCAACCTGTCACGAGATTTGGCTCACACTTGAGAAGCGCCTTCAGCCCTCCAATCGCAGCCGTGTCATCCAACTTAAAAACGAGCTGTACAACGTCTCTATGAAAGACCTTTCCATGTCTCAATACCTTAACCACATCAAAACAATAGTCGACAACATCTCCGCTGCAGGCTCCGCAATCGATCAAGAAGATGTCATCTTCTACATACTCAATGGCTTATCACCATCCTACCAGTCATTCAAAACAGCCATACGAACCAGATCTGAGCCCATTAGCCTTGATGAACTCTATTCTCTCTTATGCAGTGAAGAAATCAACATAATGACTGAGCATCTCAAGCTAACATCGCCAGACACACCGACTGTGGCATACACAGCAACCAGAGGACGCAACTCCTCCTACCGCGGCCGTGGCCGAAGCTACAGCGACAACTCACAGCTGCATCGATCCAAACCACCAATGACTCGAGGAAGAGGAAAACCATCGCCATATCAACGTGTATACTGTCAAATTTGTGGAAAGTCTGGGCACTCTGCCCTCCATTGCTGGCACCGCTCAGATCTTACCTATACACCACCAGCCGCCTCGCCAGCCAAAGCTCTCTACTCCGGAACCTCTCCCTCATCGCCAGACTGGTATCTGGACTCTGGCGCCACCGCTCACATCACCGCAGATGCGACCCAGCTCAAGCAACCAAAACCTTACGCCGGTTCTGACGTGATCTCCATTGGCGATGGATCCACCCTCCCGATATATAGCACAGGAGACGGACTTCTTTCTACGCCCACATCTCATCGTAAGCTCCACCTCAAAAGAATTCTTCACGTTCCTAATATCTCTCATAATCTACTCTCTATACATCAACTCACAAAAGATAACAAATGCTCTGTTTTGTTTGATTCCCATGGATATCTTATAAAGGACCTGACCACCCGTGAAGTTCTTCTCAACGGTCGGAGCTCCCACGGTCTCTACCCCATCCTAGTTCCACCATCAATTTTGGCCAACAAAACCACTGCTCTCACTGCTCGCACCGCCTCCAGCAAATTATGGCATTCTCGCTTAGGACATTCCCACAATTTTGTAACTAAATCTGTCATGAAATCCCTTAAACTGAATATACCGGTGCATACTTTCTGTTGTGTCTCTTGTAACGTGGCCAAGAGCCACAAACTGTCGTTTCAACCTACTCAAAAATCTGTAACTATGCCGTTTTCTCTAATACATAGTGATGTATGGGGGCCATCCCCCATCCTATCTTCTAATGGCTTCAAATATTATGTTCTCTTCATAGATGACTACTCTAAATTCTCCTGGCTTTATCTAATGCACTCCAAATCGGAGACATATCACAAATTTGTTCACTTTCTCAAAATGATAAAAAATCAATTCAACACTAACATAAAACACTTTCGATCGGATAATGGAGGCGAATACACTTCAACATCATTCAAAAATCTTCTAGCCACCGAAGGTATCACTCACCAACTAACCTGTCCTTACACCCCAGAACAAAATGGAGTCTCTGAACGCAAACACAGACACATCCTCGAAACTACCCGAGCTCTACTACACGAAGCCCATCTTCCTCTCACCTTCTGGACTGATGCTCTTCTCACGTCCGTCTTCCTCATAAATCGCCTTCCATCCAAAAATACCTACCTCAAATCCCCTTATCAATTACTAACCTCAAAACAGCCAAACTACCACCACCTCAAAATCTTCGGATGCCTATGTTTCCCGTGGCTCCAACCCCTCTCCAACAACAAACTTTCACCACGCTCAGCACCATGTATATTCCTCGGTTACTCCAACAGCTCCACCAAATATCGCTGCTACGACCCAGCAACCAAAACAATCATCATCTCGCGCCACGTACTTTTCTACGAAGATAACTTTCCTTATGACAAAACTTCACCTACACAACTAAGCAAACCCAACTCAGCACCGGTCTCACCCCTACTCCTTACTCCCACATCCATCCAAACTCCAACTTCATCCACTGCTCCATCACCTGCTCACCCGACTCATACTCCTCCCTCACATATCTCTACAAGTAACTCCTCCTCTCATCACTCCTCACATCCCTCAGAACCTATACCCCCACCATCAACAGAACATCCTCCCAGTCCAACCCATCACCCTATGCTTACCAGATTTAAATCTGGCAACTTGAAACCAAAAACAATTTTCACCCTCTCAGCCACCCAAAATAACATCAACACTCCATCCACCTTCACACAAGCCAACAAAGATCCTAATTGGAGAGCAGCCATGTCTTCGGAATTTCATGCCTTAGAAAATCAAGGGACCTGGGAACTCATCACTCCTCCATCAAACCAACCCATTGTAGGCTGTAAATGGACCTATAGGCTCAAACTCAAACCCGACGGCACCATTGATCGCTATAAAGCTAGACTGGTAGCCCAAGGATACTCCCAACAATTCGGTGTTAACTTCCACGAAACCTTCAGTCCCGTGGCCAAAATGCCGACCATCCGGCTACTCCTAACCATAGCCCTTCATCATCACTGGTCTATCACACAATGCGACATATCCAATGCCTTTCTCCATGGTTCCCTTCATGAAACCGTGTTCATGAAACAACCTCCTGGGTTCATCGACCCCTCTCATCCAAATCACGTCTGCAAATTACATAAAGCCATCTATGGCTTGCGCCAAGCTCCTCGTCAATGGTACCACACATTCTCTTCATTTCTTCTCACTCAACAATTCACTATAAGTAAATCCGATCCATCCCTCTTTATCTATCATGATCACACTACGCATACTTATCTTATTCTCTATGTTGATGATATCCTCATCACCGGAAACAACTCCAATCATATTTCCTCTCTTCTCACCAACCTTAAGCAAACATTTCATCTCAAAATTCTCGGTCCAGTCTCGCTTTTCCTGGGAATTCAATTCACCAAAATAGAGCAATCCTACTTCTTGGACCAAAAACAATATGCTATCTCAATCCTACAATCCGCTGGCATGGAAACGTGCAAACCAGCCCCAACACCTCTCTCAGTTTCCACAAAACCAGCCACTGACAGTTCCTCACCTGTCTCCGATCCCAAACTATTCAGAGCACTCCTTGGCTCCTTACAGTACCTCACCATAACCAGACCGGATATTGCCTTCACCACTAATCTCCTCTCTCAAGCAATGCATCAACCGCTCAACTTCCACTTTCAAAAATTAAAACGTCTCCTTCGCTATATAAAGGGTACTCTCGACTATGGTATCCCTGTCAAACCCGGCGATCTGATTCTACGCTCCTACTCGGATGCTGACTGGGCCTCTGACCCCTCCGATCGCAGATCCACCACCGGCCACTGCTCTTACCTCGGCAACACTCTCATCTCTTGGAGCGTCAAAAAGCAACCAACGGTTGCTAAGTCATCAACCGAAGCCGAATACCGAGCTTTAGCATCGGCTGCCATGGACATTGTATGGTTACGCCGTCTACTAGCAGATTTTCATGCTCCACAGCTTTCCCCAACACCACTTCACTGTGACAATATTTCAGCCATGGCCCTCGCCAACAATCCAGTCTTCCACACTCGCACCAAGCACATTGAAATAGATTATCATTTCATTAGAGATCGCATCGGCGCCAATGAAATCACAGTTCATCACATCTCCTCTCAAGACCAACCTGCGGACTTGCTAACCAAGGCACTTCCTCCCACACAATTCTGTGCACTTCGCAACAAACTCACAATCCAGCAACAGGATTCTTCGTTTGAGGGGCGGTGTTAAACCACATTGGCTTTCGGCTTGTTCACACCAAACTCCAGGTTCTGGCTGTCCTCACAGAGAACGTTTAGTCTGCGGTACTCATGAAGCCGCCATCCACTTACTTGCATTATTACTCTTCTGTAAAAGCACCTGTCCACTGTACAGGATGTCTCTTCTTAAAGATTATATATACACTGTAAACAGTACAAAGAACTGACGAAGCTTCTTAGCAAAACCTTGAGTTCTGTATTTTCTCTACCTGTACCATATTCTTTGAATTAGTACATTCTTAAGAGGGCAAGACTCTCGTATATGGCACATGCTTACACACCAATAACATACACCCACTAAGGAAATTAATGAAATTAAAATTGAGAAACCTTTTGATGAATGGACTGTATTATAGAGGGAATTAGATGAGTTAAATGCTAGGGCATATAATACCTTGCATTGTGCACTTCTTCCAGATAATTACATGAAAATTTTTATGTTAAATTTAGCTAAAGAAATTTGGGAAAAATTAATTATAACTTATGAAGGTACTAGTGAAGCTAGGGATGCTCACATAAATAGACTTGTTCATGAATATGAATTATTTTGTATGTCTCTTTCTAAATCTATTTCTGACATGTATACAAGATTTATGAAAATAATTAATATGCTACATTTTCTTGGAAGAATATATAAGAATCAAGACTTAGTCAATAAGATTCTCATATGCCTTCCCAAAGAATGGGATGCTAAAGTAGCTACAATTAGTGAGGCTAAAGATTTATCTACTTATCCACTTGATCAGCTTTTGGGTTCTTTGATAGCACATGAATAGATTATAGCTCAAAGAGATAAATTGGATGGATCTTCAAAGAAAGAGAAAGAGAAAGGTAAAACTATTACCTTACAAGTTAATGATAATGATGAACCTAGTTCATCAAGCTCTAATGAAGATAATGATGAGGTGGCATGCTTTCAAGAAGACTTTGAATCTTACTAAGGGAGAAAAATCAAAGGTATTAAAAATCCAAAAATTATAAATTTCAAATCAAGAAATTTTCTGCAGGAGAAGGGATTATTTGTTACCATTGCAAGAAGCCTGGACATATAAGAGGAGATTGTCTAGATCTTATTGATTCAAAGAAGAAAGAGATGGATATAGAGAGAAAGAGTGATAAGAAAGAAAAAAGCATTTCAAGAAGAAGAAGAAGGCTCTATGGGCTAACCCAGAATCACATGAATCAAGTTCATCAGATGAAGAAGTGAACATTTTCCTTATGGTAGGAGGAGAATCAGATTGTGATTCTCAAGAGGTATGTAATGATATTTCTTATGACGAATTAGATGATGCTTTTAATGAATTAGTTATTAAATATAAAAAATTAAAAAGAAAATATAATGCTTTAAAAAAAGAGCATACAAGTTTAGATGTGCAATTTCTTGGTTTAAAAAATGAATGTGATGATTTTAAAAATAAATTTAGTTTTTTATTAGATAGTTCTTTACTTGTTTGTAAACTTGAAAGAGAAAATATTCTATTAAAAGCAAGACTAGATTTATGCATGAAATCACATGTTAATTATAAATCTCCATCAAGTACAACATCAAATAAAAATTCTTCTTATATGTCACATAGAAATCATGCAAAGCCATATGCAAACACTAATATTTGGTGTAATTATTGTGGTATAAAAGGACATATTTCATTTGAGCATTATGCTCGTAGATCACAAAATGCTAAACAATCATCTTTTGTATGGGTTTTAAAAAATACAAGCACTTCAACTACCATACATAATAGATATCATACTACACATTTGAAATGTGGACCCAAAAATATTTGGGTTCCAAAAGTTAACATTTGATTTTTTTTTTTGTAGGAATGCCTTCAAAGTAAAATCAATGAAGGCATGTGGTACTTGGACAGTGGATGTTCAAGACATAACGGGAGATAAAGCAAAATTTTCTACATTAGAATCAAATGATGGAGGATATTTCACATATGGAGATAATGCAAAGGGAAAGATTATTGGTGTTGGATCCATATGTAAGTACTCTATTACTTTAGAAAAAGTCTTATTTGTTTTTGGTTTAAAACATAACTTAATATCAATTAGTCAATTTTGTGATAAAAGTTTAAATATTTCATTTATGCTTCACATTGCATTATTAGAAATAATGAAATGATTTTGCTTATAGGAAATAAACATAAAAATATTTATTTAATTGATTTAGAGAATACAAATGATGTTAATTTTAATTCACTTTGCATGAAATCTACAAATGATGATACTTGGTTATGGCATAGAAGACTATGTCATGCCAATATCTACACTTTAAATAAAATTTCTAAACTTGATTTAGTAGTTGGTTTACCAAAAATTAATTTTCATTTTGATTCTATATGTGATGCATGCATTCATGGCAAATATATGAAAAGTTCATTCAAGATTAAAAAATATAGTTTGTATGAGTAGACCATTGGAATTATTACACATGGACTTATTTGGGCCAATTAACACTAGTTTAAGTGGTAAAAATTATGGATTTGTTATTGTAGAAGATTATTTAAGATACATATGGGAATTATTTTTAGCTAATAAAAATAATGCATTTTATAATTTTAGAAAATTTGCTAAGTGTATTCAAAGAGAACAAGGTTATTTAATTCATAGAATTCAAACAGATCATGGTGGAGAATTTGAAAATAAATAATTTAAAAACTATTATGATGAAAATAAAATTAGACATAATTTTTTAGCTCCTAGGACTCCTCAACAAAATGGTGTAGTTGAAAGAAAGAATCACACTTAGGTAGAATTAGCAAGATCAATGCTAGATGAATATAAACTTCCAAAGTATTTTTTTGGACAGAAGCAATAAACACCTAATGTTATGTTACAAATAGAGTTTATTTAAGACCAATTCTTAAAAAGACCCCTTATGAAATATTTTTTGGAAAGAAACCTAAGATTAGTCATTTACATATTTTTGGATGTAAGTATTTTATTTTAAATAATGATAAGGATCCTTTAGGTAAATTTGATAGTAAGTCTGATGATGGTATATTCTTAGGATATTTAATTTTTGGAAAATCTTTTAGAGTTTTTAATAAGAAAAAATTAAATGTTGAAGAATTCGTTCATATAATTTTTGATGAAAACTCTATAGATTTAATAAGAAATTATTTGAATGACGATGATATTAAAATTATAAAGAAAATAAATTTGAAAGAAAAGGTGGATGATTCATTACCTAAAGAATGGAGATATAATAGAAATCATCCAAAAGAGTTAATAATGGTGATCCTTCCCAAGTTGTTAAGACTAAGAGAAACCTTAGGGAGAGGTAGAACATTCTGCATTTTTATCAGAAATTGAACCTAAAAATATAGATGAAACTTTACAAGATAATTCTTGGATGATTACTATGGAAAAGGAACTTAATCAATTTATTAGAAATGATGTTTGGGAGTTAGTCACAAGGCCTCAAGATTAAAATATAATTGGAACTAAATGGGTATATAAAAATAAGCTAGATGACTCAGGAAATATTATTATAAATAAAGTCAAATTAATTGCACAAGGGTACACATAAATAGAAAAAATAAACTTTGAAGAATCTTTTGCACCCTTAGCAAGACTAGAATCCATTAGATTACTTCATGCCTTGCTTGTTTTAAGGACTTTAAACTTTTTCAAATGGATGTCAAAAGTACTTTTTTAAATGGGTATATTGATTAAGATGTTTTTGTAGAACAACCATCAGCTTTTGAAAGCATTAATTTTCCTAATTATGTATATAAATTAAATAAATTATTATATAGTTTAAAAAAGGCTCTATGTGCTTGGTATGATAGGTTAAGTAACTTTTTAATTGAACATAATTTTAGAAAAGCTAAGGTAGATACAACTCTTTTTATCAAAAATATTGAAGATGATTTGATTATTATACATATTTATATTGATGATATATTATTTAGAAGTACAAATGAAAGTTTATGTCATAAGTTTTCCTCATTAATGTCAAAAGAATTTGAAATAAGTATGATGGGAGAACTCACCTTTTCTCACGACTTCAAGTAAAAAAACTAGAGTTTGGCACATTCATATGTCAAATCAAATACATAAATGAATTATTAGAAAAGTTTGATATGAAGAGATTCAAATTGAGTAAAACTTCTATAAGCCCATCAACTAGGCTTAATTTATATGAATCAGAAAAACCAATAGATCAAAAACTTTATATGAGTATGATAGGTTCACTTTTGTATCTTACTGCTAATCGGCTTGATATTATATTTGTTGTATATTTATGTGCAAGATTTCAAGCTAATCCTAAGGAATCACACTTAATAGCAGATAAGCGAATATTTTGTTACTTGATTGGAAATCATAAGTTAGGCTTATGGTATCCTAAAAATTTGTTATCATGTAGTTTGATTTCATATTCTGATGCAGACTATGCTGGTTGTAAGGTTGATAAAAAAAGTACATCTGGAACCTGACAATTTTTTGGATCATCATTTATTTCTTGGCCTTCTAGAAAACAAAATTCAGTCACTTTATCAACTGCTGAAGCAAAGTACATAGCCACAGGTAGTTGTGTTGCTCAAGTTTTATGGCTAAAGCAACAAATAGAAGATTTTTGGAATTAAGCTTAAAAATATTCCCATTAAATATGATAATACATGTGCTATAAGTTTAACAAAAAAATCCTATACAACATTTACAAACTAAACACATAGATATTATACATCATTTTATTATAGATCATATTAATAAAGGTGATGTGAATATAGATTTTATAAACATATACTCTCAAATAGTTGATATCTTTACAAAATCGTTAATTAAAGAGAGATTTTGCATGTTAAGACGTATGCTTGGGATGTTATATCCTAACATTTAAATTTCTTTTATATGTTTAATTATTCTTTTTGATGTTGTAAAAGGGGGAGAAAAACTACATATGTTGGTCATAATACATTTTACATGCATATATTTAGGGGGAGAATTATCACATATTTCTTAATTATTATATATATTTCTAATGCTTAAAAGTTATGATAGAAGGTCAATTTGTACCTTTATTATAACTAAACCCAACAAAAATTTGTCATCATGAAAAAGGGGGAGATTGTTGATATTATCTACTTCATGGTCTATTTTAGAGATTTTGATGATAACAAACATATGCTTGGTTGTTCTAATTTGTGTGCTAAGTATTTTAGGTGTAATGATATGCATTGTAATTGCTTATGAGATTTATATTGCATAACTCAAGTTCAATCAAATGTTGAGATTAAGATGGTCCAAGATGGATAACTTGAAGGCTTCTATATTATCGTAGGAGTATGTTAGTGGTCCATTAATATTTACTTGCGTGATTTGATTTGCTCACAATCTAAATATTTATTAATTATATATCTTGATATAGAAATTTATATGATTTCTTTATTAAATAAATTTTATAACCTTCATTTTATTGTTAGTTATTATCAACTATGGAGAGTTATCTAATAAGAAAAATTAAAGGTAATAAGCTTATATGGTAAAATATTTATTATTTAAATTGACTTATTTCACATCAATTTATTTATGTATGATTAATTATATATATATTACATCATATTATTATATTAATATTCAATATATCCATAAATATTTACAAAATATGCATGAGTTTTTATTTTATTGAATATGATATTATTTTGTTAAAAATGTGGTCTAATTTTTATTGCATTAGATTTCTTGGATTTTGTAGATAAAAATTGATAGGATCTATGACTCATTTAGATTTCATTTGAATTTATAATAAATTTCCAAACATTATCTGATTTAAATATAATCTACTGCTAGTCGTTTTTGCCCTATTTGAGATGATATGAAGACTTTTTGACCTTCCCATGTGGCTAGCCATTTTATATCCATTTGAATCTGATATATATTTAATATAAATGAATTCTTCATGAAATATAATATTATTAGTTGATAAAAAATATATTAGAATAATATTTTATTCAAATGTGGCATTACTTACCCTTTCTCTTTAAATATCTCTCTTCTTTCTCATGTAAGTGTTGCTCAAAGAAAACTCTCCAGCAATTCTTCCATTATTCTTTTCCTCTTTACATGCTAAATCTTGAGAGGAGAAACTTTGATTTTTATTCCAAGAGCTCTTTTCATTTGTGAGATCGAAATCATTGTTGGAAAGCTTCAACACATAAAATTGAGTAACATCTCTTAGGGTTCTTGAGTTTTCTTTCCTTCTCTAAATCTTTACTTGCTATTATTTTAGCTTTCATCATATAATTTTTTCTTGAAGATATTTATTTTATATTGAAATACTTGTTGAAAATTTTATATTAAAATTTTCTATATCATATCTTTTAAATTCATAAAGTTTAGCAAAGTAAGTATTTTTACGTCTTTAAGGTGGCATAGATTTACATCTATAATCTAATTCATTTTATTTTATTCAAAGAGTTAAAGTTTAAATCATCAAGAATATATTTTTATTTAAAATATTATTCTTATTTTAAATAAAATATAAATCTATCTTAAAGTGAGCAAATTTAATATTTCATCTCCAAGTAGTAAGGTGATTAAAATTAATTTGTAAGACCACCTCAAATATTGTGGATATTTTATTGCAAGATAATTTGAGCTTATATTATTTACATCAAATTGTATTTTTTATTTTCTTGACCTAAGCTATTTGGCTTAGTGAAGTTTTAATTGTAATTATTGGATTGTGAAAGTTCGTTTGGGATCTTAAGCCCTATAGAACTGGCCCAAGGCTAACCAAGAGGGGGGTGGGGGGGGGGGGGGGGGGAATTGGTATTTAAAAATTTCTTTAAGAAAAAGACGAATACAAATCAAATCACCACAAAAATAAGTACGGAAGAAAGTAAATGCGGAAGCAGTAAAAAATAAGAACACAAGGGTTTATAGTGGTTTGGTCAACTCGACCTACGTCCACTCCCCAGAGGCACCCTCCAAGTATTTCACTACAAACGTGACTCTTCTTTAGCCCCCACAGCTAAGCGGAGAAGCCTTTACAAACACCTCTTTTTGCCACACCCGGCAAGACAGAGAACCTTCCTCCTTTTGCTTCCTCCTGAAACAAGCAGAGAACCTCGATCACTTGCTAAAACTTACCTCTCCCAACCCTTCTAAAGACAAGAGACTCTAGGGAAGAAGAACTAGAACAATGCTTGGAGCAACCCTTGTGAATCCCCTCACAAGCTCCCCCTCACAAGATCTCTCTCTCTCTCTCTCTCTCTCTCTCTCTCTCTCTCTCTCTCTCTCTCTCTCTCTCTCTCTCTCTCTCTCTCTCTCTCTCTCTCTCTCTCTCTCTCTCTCTCTCTCTCTCTCTCTCTCTCTCTCTCTCTCTCTCTCTCTCTCTCTCTCTCTCTCTCTCTCTCTCCTTTAGGTTTTCTCAGGTCAAGACAGCAGCCAAAGATGTTCAAAAATGTTGAACAAGAGTTCTTAAATAAAAGAGCTTCAAAGGGCTCATTAGTTGCAAGTTGCCGACTATATCGTCCAGGATGATATTAAAATCATCCTAGTCGATCAGTACAAAATTCATGAGATCGGCCAGAGCATTGCCCTGAATGTAAACTGGACGATTGAAAATTGGCTTGATCGTCCAGGACGATCTCACGATTGTCCCGGCTGATCAGTTCAAATCAGAGAAAAATCGTCTAGAACATTACCCTGAATTCAAGCTGTCCGATCCAGATCGTTCAGCACATCGCCCTGAATTTGTGCTGGCCGATATTTATCGTCCAGGAACAACTAAGGATTTTAGAATAGATCGTCCTGGCCGATCTTGCGATCATCCAGGATGTTATGATTGTATCAATCATCCTTAATTACCTCATTGATTGTCTGATCAATTAAGGCATAATTATGAATATCGTCCAGGCCGATCAGAGATCATCCTGATCGATTACCAAAAGTACATAATACCTTAATTGTTTATGGAGGCAATTTCTTTCTATTTTGAGCTTATCGTCCAGGCCGATTTGCTAAGGAAGACTGCCTTAATTAAGAACCCCTGATTAGATTTTCTGTTTTAAGCCAGATCGTCCAAGACGATGTAAATATCATCCGGGCCGATATGATTAAAAACAGGAATTCTAAGTCTCTTAAGTGTGTGTGCAGGGTTACTTAACATCAGTCACTTCAAACATTTACAATTGACTCAAGAAAAGGAAAAAAGAAGATTACAGACTAACTCAACCCTAATCTACCCAATCTGTAGCTGATTCTGATTTTCGTCCGATCTTTGGGTCCTGAAAAAGTCAATAGAGAAAAAGGCAGTTGTAGTGAAACAAGATTAGTTTCCTATCGGACGAAAATAAGCTCTAATTCATAAATATTATAGATGCACATGCTTAGAAAAATATAGATTCATTTACCATCATTAGTCTAGTATATCCTTATTTTTTATTATCTTCACTATTTTTTGTTGAGTCTAGTAAATAGGTTGTTAGACCTAAGTTAATGTCCCAAGGCTACCAAGAGGGGGGGTGAATTGGTATTTTTTAAAAAAATTTAAACCCTCTTTAAATTTGTGTTGAACCGAAATGAAAAATTTTTATTAAGTTTTTATAGAAAATATTTTTCAACCACAGAATTTTTTAAACCAAAAATAAAATAAGAAAAAGTAAAAATAGTAAAGTAAATGACACCAGATTTATAGTGGTTCGGTCTAAACCAGACCTACATCCACTCCCCAGAGGCACCCTCTGAGTATTGCACTAATACCAATAGTGACTCTCCTTTTGCACCCACAGCAAGGCGGAGAAGCCTTTACAAAACACTCTTTTCACAATTACCCGGTGCGGCAGAGAACCGTCATCCTTTTACACAATCCCTAGTGTTGGTAGAGAACTGTCGTCCTTTCACACTCTCCTAGTGTGGGCAGAGAATCCTTCGTCCTTTCACACTCTCCTAGTGTGGGCAGAGAACCCTTCATCCTTTCACACTCTCCAAGTGTCGGCAGTGAACTGGATCTCCTTGACAGATCTTCTCACAAGAATCTAGAAGGAAGAAAGAAAAGAGTGAAGTAATCCAAATTCACAAGTAGAGATTCTTACCTTTAAACTCCAAGTGAAGCCTTCACGCTCCAGTGGTAGGAATCCTCCTTTGAATGCACTCTTACACTCTCTCCTTGGCTATTCTCTCAAGAGGCACGAAGATCAAATGATAAAAAGATTTGGTGGCAATCTAATTTGGACTATATATACAAAAGACAAGAAAAACTGCCCAAAAACTGCAAGTTTTCAATTCTGTACGTAGTTGATCATCCCGTACGATCGTGGATCGTCCTGGACGATATTACTTAAAAGCCTTAAAACGAACCTGTTTGTATATGTGTATGAAATGTTTTCGTACAAGCTGATCGTCCCGTACGAACCAAGTTCGTCCGGTATGAACGGTTATTATAAGGTCGGTTCTAAAAACTGCAGAAAAAACCATTCTAAGTCAGTTGTATCGTCTGGACGAAAACTGATTCGTCCGGACGAAATTTTTACAGAGACCAAATCATCCTGGACGATATTTAATTTTGTCTGGATGAAAATCTTACAGAGAGCAAATCGTCCTGGATGATATTTAATTTCGTCTGGATAAAATTTTTACATAGAGCAGATCGTCCTAGACGATATTTAATTTCGTCTGGATGAAAATCTTACAGAGAGCAGATCGTCTTGGACGATATTTAATTTCATCCTGGACGAATAGGACTTAGAAAATTTTTCTCCCCAGTTCCTATTCGTTTCATGTGATCTTAATAGGAGATAACTGTCTGATCGTCCCGTACGATCAGTATAAATTTTATATGATCTCCTTATGTGTGTGTGCATATTTTTATTCACTCAATTACAATCTCTCCCTTTCAAGTTTATTTCAAAGAAAAATACAAGCTTCAAATTCACAAAGTTTCTCATGCTGAATTTTGATTTGAAGTCTTCGTAGTCTGGAGTTAGATTTTCCTGAAATGTTAGAACACACAAGAGCAAATACAAATCTTCTAAAATTGTTAGGAGATAACTACACATTTGAACAATAATGTTTGGAATCATCAAAACTATACAAGTTGCAAAAATGTAAAACATGCAAATAGCAACTATCTTAACAATCTCCCCCTTTTGATGATGACAAAACAATTATTATTTGTATGATCTCAAATTAAAAAAAAATCTTCTAAACTCCCCTGAATTGATGAATACATGAAAATAAGAAGGTATTTTAAATTAACGAACAATATTTTTGTTTTTCAAAAAAAAATTAACAAAAACAAAAATAAAAAATACAATACAATAACACAAGCTAAATGACACAAAATCAAAATACAAACAAACACAATAATAAATAACACAAGCTAAATGACACAAAATTAAAATACAAACAAACACAATAATAATTCTCCCCCTTTTTGACAACAACAAAAAGTGAAGAAGAAATATATAAGAAATGTATGAAATTATATGAAATCCATTTGAAAATTTAATCTAAAGAGTGATTGACATAAGGTATGCAATCTAAAACTAGTAACATTAGGTAAATCATAGAAATTCATAGAATTTAAGAAGTGATATAACATTATAAGTAAGAAGAATTTATTAAAGACATGATTCAATTTAGACATTTGAGATATAGAAAATCATTACAAGAGAGATGAATAAAAATTCTATATTTCAAAGTTCAATAGAAATATAAATGAACATAAGATTAATTTGAATTAAGAGATTGAAAGAATCTGGAAAGAAGAGAATTACCACATGTAGCGGTTTGAGCATCTTTTTCAAAATTTTTGGCACATTTTTATGCATCTTTTTACATTGGGCTTATTTTGTGCCTCTTTTTTCACATTTGCGAACCTTTGTGCATTCCTTTAGATTTTTGTACTCTTTGTACAATTTTCAAGAGTAATTAAAACCAATTCTTTCCAAGATCAATAATCTAAACTTTTAAATTTTTCTAAGTGCATAAATATCACTTGAGCAAAGAAATATAAAATAAGAAAGCATCTAAATTGCAATAATAATATTAATTTTTATGTATTCTAAATGAATAGACATGAAATTTAAAATTCTAATTATAACAAGTTATAAACAAATTTTAAATTTAGAAAGATTAGATTTTCTAATGAAATTAATCTCAAATTACAATCTAATTTAAGCACAATTAAGATTAAAAAGACTAATGAAATTCATAAAAACTAAACACATTTCAAAAACAATTCAAATTTAAAGCAAATACAACAAATATTGATATTAATAAAAGGATTACAAGATCAACTTATAATATCAATACTAAAACAAAAAAAAATATACACTGAACTTTAAAACAAACATAAACAATCACAACTAAAACAAACACTAATACAAGTAACATCTAAAAAATCATCACCCAAATCTTTATTCTTTTAGAGGAGGAGGAGGAATGCCACCAAATAAGTTGATGTAGGAAGTCATCAACATAACATTGGTATTAATTTCATGAACTTCATTTCTTATACTACCAATATCCTGTTGCTGCTGCTGAAGTTGAGCATCAATTTGATCAAATCGTTGATCAAAATGAGTCTCAAGATTATCAAATTTCTCAATCAAATTCTGATAATTTGATTGAGGTGCAGATGTTTGCTCTCCTTCTTCTTCTTCAGAAGCACTGGCAGGTGCTTTCTCTTTTTGCTTCTTGAAGATTGCTCTAAAAGAAGCATCATTGTAGTAGACCGGCTCTTCATATTCTTCATCAGGATGTACTAGATTGTATTTTTTTTCCAAAATAAAAGTAATCAAGTGACCCAATGATATATTCCTTTTTCTTTTCTAACCAGCATGTCTAATTTCATAAAGCCCATAAAGATGGTCTAAGATAAGTTGGGCTTCATCAATATGACTACCTTTCATAATCAAAAAGGTCAGAACAGAAAGGAGTGGAGTAATGTTGATTCTATCACCAGCTTTTGGAATAATAGAAGATCTAAGAATGTGCTGGATGATTCGAGCATTTTTGGTCATTCCAGAAACTCTAGCAATATGATAAGTAAAGCCATTTCTTCTAATCACCCTATTGACTTCATACCACTTGAAGGTGTTATCATTCATAAGGGTGTGGGCTCCAAGACCTTCAGTTCTTAAGTTAAGAAAATCACCTAAGTCATGCTTAGTAATTTCAACTTTTTGTTTAAACACATAAGAACTGACATAAGAGTGATCGGAGTTGAAACTCATATTGGCTAGGAAGTAAAGAAAGGTCTGTTTGTTGTAGAGGTGGACGGGAGATAAGATAAATCCAAACTGAGTGGAAGCAAAAAGGTGCATTACCTTGAAGTTTATTTCGGTCTGGATCAGAATATGAGAAGGTGTGATTTTTGCAGAGGTAAATCGAGGAAAGGATTCCTCATTTGCTTTTGAAAGAAAGTTTTTAGAATTCCTATGTGGTTTCTTTGCTAACACCTTTTGTCGCTTGCTAGAGGAGGCCATTTTTGATTTGGAAGTTGAAAGGGATTGAAAGAGATGTTTGTAGATGTGATTGTTGAGTTAGAAAGCCGTCTAATTTAAATAAAATGATACGTTCGTCCTGGACGAAAAAGTTCATCCTGGATGAAAATTATCGTCCGTCTGGACAAAACAATTTCGTACAGATGATTAAATTCGTCCAAAATGTAACGGCTTTTCGTAATCAACATAATTTACGATACGTCCTTTCATACAGACTTTTTGACTTGACCGATCGTACAGACGAAAAAATTTCGTACAGACGATCAAAAGTAATTCGTTTTAATGTCAGTTGAAAACCGTCCCCCGCTATGAATCGACGTCTGTTCGTCTGGACAAACCAAAAGTTCGTACGGACAAAGTTCATATTTAAAACTATCTTATCCATTCAACTGCTACATTCAATTGTCCCGACATTTGAGAAAAAAAAATTTTGTCCTGAACGATCATTCAGATCGTACAGACGAACTACATTAAAAACTGCTCTCAAGACGTTTTATAACACGCAAACTGAATTTTACACACATTGTCTAGTACGAAAAATTTCATCCCGGATGATTTCCATATTTTTAGATTTTTTAATTTTTATTAAAGAAAATAAAACAAAACACAAATCACACTACAATATGACAAAAGCACAGACTCTAAAAAATAAAATAACTCAAAACACACACATAAAAAAAATAACAAAAAAACAAAAATTATAAAAACATAAACTACGAAAACATAAATATCAATGTTGTAAAAATATTTTTATTTAAGCATTCAAATCTATTACACCAAGCCTTGTTCTTAATGTACTGAAAACATCAAAGGCTAAAGGTTTTGTAGAAATGTCTGCAAGTTGATTTTCAGTTGAAACACGAGTAAGTTCAATTTCTCCCTTGGATACATGATCCCTTATGAAATGATGCCTTATGTCAATGTGTTTGGTTCTAGAATTTTGAATAGGATTTTTTGAAATACAAATAGCACTAGTATTATCACAATAAATTGAAATAGTGCCTATAGTTAATCCTAAATCAATCAACTGTTGTTTTAACCAAAGTACTTGTGCCACACAACTTCCTAATGCAATGTATTCTGCTTCTGCAGTAGATATGACCACTGAATTTTGTTTTCTACTAGACCATGAAACTAATGAATTTCCAATGAATTGACATGTTCCAAAAGTGATTTTCCTATCAACTCTACAGCCTGCAAAGTCAGAATCTGAATAACCAATAATTTCAAATGAAGAGCTAAACTTAGGATACCAAATTCCTAAGTTCTGAGTTCCTAGTAAGTATCTTAATATCCTTTTCACTGCTATTAAATGTGATTCTTTTGGATATGATTGAAATCTAGCACATAAGAAAACACTGAATGCTAAAATCTAGAAAGTAATTTAAATCTCCCATTAGACTCATTTCAAATTCACTACTCATTATTTTAGAAAAATCATCACAAAGATTTTTATTTGAAGATCCAAAAATGATATCATCCACATAAATTTGAACAAGGAGAATATCCTTTCCAAATTTCTTTAAAAAGAGAGTTGTATCCACACTTCCTTTTTCAAAACATATTTCAAGTAGGTAGGTGCTCAACCTCTCATACCCAGCCCTAGGTGCCTATTTCAATCCATATAATACCTTTTTTAACTTGAAAACATGATTTGGGTATTTAGAATTTTCAAAACCTGGAGGTTGTTCTACAAAAACGTCTTCCTCAATTACCCCATTTAAAAAGGCACTTTTAACATCCATTTGAAACAATTTAAAACCTTTAAAACAAGCAAAGGCAAGTAAAAACCTAATTGCTTCAAGTCTAGCTACAGGGGCAAAAGTCTCCTCAAAATCAATTCCTTCAATTTGATTATACCCCTTAGCAACTAATCTAGCCTTATTTCTAATGACTACTCCTGAGTCATTCATTTTATTTTTGAACACCCACTTGGTTCCAACGACACTTTGATCTTTTGGCCTTAAAGTTAATTCCCAAACTTCATTTCTTATAAATTGATTCAACTCTTCTTGCATGGCCAATATCCAAAATTCATCAGAAAGTGCTTGATCAATGTTAGTGGAATCAATAGTTGAAATAAAGGCTGAATGATTGACTTCCTTATTTAATCCACGCCTAGTTCTAACACCATCACTCAGTTCACCTATAATCAATTCCCTTGGGTGGTTTTTAGAAAATCTCAAATCTTTAGGCAAAGGGTTTTCTCTTTCCAAATTCTCTTCCACATTTTCTTCCAAATTTATTCTATCAATCTTTTGGGAGATTTTCTCAATCTCATCTTCAACAACATTTGGCTCTTCCAAATATCCAGATTCATCAAATACAACATGTGTGGTTTCTTCAATGACCAAAGTTCTTTTGTTGAATACCCTATAAGATTTTCAACCACTTGAATATCCAACAAAAATTCATTCATCTGATTTTGGATCAAATTTTCCTAAGGCAGATTTTTCATTATTATAAATGAACACCTTGCAACCAAAAACATGCAAATGAGATAAATTAGGTGTTCTACCTTTTAGCAACTCATAGGGTGTTTTATTTAAATTTGATCTCACATTCACCCTATTCAGAACATAGCATGCAGTGCTAACCGCCTCAGCCCAAAAATATCTAGGAAGTGAGTATTCTGCCAACATTGCTCGGGCAGCTTCTATTAATGTTCTATTTTTCCTCTCAACTACCCCATTTTATTGAGGGGTTCTAGGTGCAGAAAAATTGTGATCAATCCTTTTTTTTTATAGAAAATTTCAAATCTTTCATTTTTAAATTCTCCTCCACGATCACTTTGTATAGAAATTATTTCACTCCCTAGTTTCCTTTGAATCCAAGTCGAAAAATTTCTGAATTCCTCAAACGATTCACTCTTATGAAAAAGAAATCTGACCCAAGTGAATCTTGAGAAATCATCTACTATAACAAATTCGTATACCTTCCCTCCTAGACTTACAGTTCCTACAGGTCCAAAAAGATCCATGTGAAGAATTTCCAATGATTTACTAATTATAAGATCCTTATTAGACTTAAAAGAGGAATTCATTTGTTTTTCTAATTGACATGTATCACAAAGGTGGTTCTTAGTAAAGTCTAGTTTTGATATATCTCTCACTAAGTTCTTTTGGGTAATTCTCCTAAGGTTTTTCATACTAGAATGACAAAGTCTCCTATGCCAAAGCCACGATTCATCGAAATAATTTTTAAACAAAAAGCAGTATGAGTTTGAATACAATTTAAATCTAAGGGATTTCATATATTTAGGATAATATTTAGGATTTATAAAATCTTCAAGTTTTGGGGGCTTCCTATTATCCTCAAGAGCTCTTATTATCAGTTTATAAAATGAATTCATATCTTCCAAGATTTGATTTGCATAATTGATTCGATATGTTTTGCTCTCAGATTCTTCCTTAAAATTTTTAAATTCTTTTTCAAGATTAGCATAGGATGATTTTAAATTCTCAAAATTCTTATTCAAGTCATCATATTCGTCAAGAAGTTTCATGTGGTTGTTATCTATTAATGCATGATCTTTCCTAAGGATTTCATGTTCCTTCTTAAGCTCTTCCAATTCAAAACTTACACTAACATGCATCTTTTTCATTTTCTTATATGCATCATGCATGTGTTCAGAATCTTCAAATAATTCATCATAGGTTAAGTCACATATCTCTTCTTGATCTGATTGATCAACATTATCTGCCATCAAGCAAAGGTTGGTGACTTCTTCTTCTTTTTAGTCTCAGATGAGTATGAAGCTGAGTTCGTCCAGAAAGCTCTTTGAAACTTCTTTTTGCCCTTCTTTACAATTGGTTTCTCCTCAACCTTCTCCTTGTTAGGAGTGGCTTTGAGTTTTGGGCAATCAGTCTTGATATGACCTGGTTTCCTGCACTTCATTAGAAACCTTGTCATTTCTGTTATACTTACCTCTATTCCATTGCTAGCGTCTCTTCTGCTTCCTCTTTAAAAAGCTTCTAAATTGTTTTGTCATCAATGCAATATCGTCTTCATCCTCAGGTTGTGAGTGTTCATTCTCTGACTCTTCAACTTTCAGTACAATATTCTTCTCCTTTCGTGGTTCACCTGCATCATTCTTTCTTTGACTTACTCCTTGCTCATAAGCAATGAGTGAACCAAGAAGATTGTCAATAGAATAAATGTTTAGATCTTTAGACTCTGTAATTGCAGAAATTTTAGCATCATAAGCAGTAGGTAAACAACGAAGAATCTTATTAATCATTTCAGCATTAGTTAATTCCCTACAAGTGCATGCAAAGAAGTGACAATTTGTTTAATCTTATGTACATATCAGAAATAGATTCATTTGGTTT
>JADPUM010001102.1:0-33000 GCA_016618105.1 Dendrobium huoshanense | reverse complement strand
TTTGATCATCGTCGAGGCCTCATTTCCTTCGTAGCACATGCCTTCACGACATATCCAAATCGCCTTTGAAATTTACGACACCACCTCAAACCATCAAATTTGATCAAATAAAATGTATATTCCGAATGTTGGCAATGTTTTGGATGCAATGGCGTTGTCCTTTTATCAATCGGACGTCGTTTGGGTGGCGACGAGGCATCATTTCCTTCGTAGTGCATGCCTTTGCAACATATTTGAGTCGCCTTTGAAATTTGCGACCTTACCACAAACGATCTGATTTAATCAAATAAAATGTAGATTCTTAATGCCGACAACGTTTCGGAAGCAACGACGCCATCCACTTTGCAATTGGACGTCATCTCGTCACTGACAAGGCTAATTTCCCTCGTAATGCGTTCCTTTGCAACATATTTGAATCGTCTTTGAAATTTAAGACGCCACCTTAAACAATCCAATTCAATTAAATAAAATGTATATTCTAAATATCGGAGACGTTCTGGACACAA
Organism: Dendrobium huoshanense; assembly: GCA_016618105.1. Classification (NCBI taxonomy): domain Eukaryota; kingdom Viridiplantae; phylum Streptophyta; class Magnoliopsida; order Asparagales; family Orchidaceae; genus Dendrobium; species Dendrobium huoshanense. Next base: position 32,494 of record JADPUM010001102.1, on the reverse strand, counting down.
TGGCACTATCCGTTTGTCGATCGGACGTCGTCCGAGTGTCTTCGAGGCCTCATTTCCTTTGTGACGCAGGCCTTCATATCCTATTTGCATCGCCTAAAAATTCACCACCATCTCAGATGAACCAAATTTATCAAATAAAATATATTTTTTGAATGTTGACGATGTTCCGGACGCAATGGCACTGTCCGTTTGTTGATCGGACATCGTCCAAGCATCTTGGAGGCCTTATTTCCGTCGTAACGCAGGCCTTCGCATCATGTTTGAGCCCCCCTTTAAAATTTTTTAACACTTCAGACGATCCAAATTCATTAAATAAAATATATATTCTAAATGTCGGGGATGTTTCGGATGCAATGACGCTGTCCGTTCATCAATCGGACATCATTTAGGTGACGACGAGGCTTAGTTCCCTTGTAATGCGTACCTTTTCTTAACGATATGCTGAATTGTTCTTGGAATCCGTCACCATTACGATTGATCCCAATTAATCACAAAAGATATATATTATGAATGTCGAGGACATTCTGGATGCAATGGCATAGTCCATTTCATGATCAGACATCATCTAAACGACGTCGAGGCCTGATTTCCTCGAAATACGCGTTGTCTCGAAATTCATGTCACTCATTAGGATGATCCAAATTGAACAAATAAAATACAGTTTTTGAGTATTTGCAATGTTCTGAACACAATGACGAAGTCCGTTTGTTGATCTGACATCGTTTGATCAGCTTCGCTCTTTAATTTCGGGTGTCGGTCGTCTCTTTTGACCAATCTCATCCTATTCAATTACGAGGGTCCCCGACCTAGCAGAATTCAGTGTCCTGATTGCAAAGATACCATCCGTTTAGCAGTCGGAGATGATTTTTCCCTTCAAGTGATACATTGCGCCAAAGTACGCATTGCCTAAATCATCATTTTCGCCCTTTTTGCATGGTTATATTTTTGAGGTCAACACATTTAAAATTAAAAATTTCACAATCTTGCATTTAAAACAAATGGTAGGGGAAGCGATGATAAATCCAATTAATCAATATCCATGGTTTTATCAACCTGGGTCATCATGGTCCATGGTCTACTTAATCAGAGGAGGTAGTCAACCCAACGTGACAGAAGGATTCTTGTCGACAACCATGGGTTGTGTCGTCCAAGAGAACCTTATAGACCTAGGGTGAAAATTTGTCTAAGGAGACAAATTTGAATTTATCTTAACTAACATAGGGTTTGTGCCCTGTCGATTATATCCTATTGATCCATGTCTCAAGAATTTGACACCATTAGAGAGCATGCGGGCTATGATCGTAATCGTAATACAGTGGAGTCGTTGGACCAAACCATAAGGTCAGAGGGTCGCGGTCATAATCGTTAACCATGCGGAGCCGATTTGGTCAAGCCATGGGTTCTTTGCGGAGCCATTCGGCCAAACCGCATATTAGAGAACCAATGTCATGCCCTTATTGACAGAGGACGAATTGAGAATAAATTATAGTAATATTCTCGATCGGGACATTGTCACTTTATGAGCTAAAGTAATTTTCAGATTTGTCCACCCAAAAAATTGTTGCGGAAAAGGGATGGTTTCACTTTAAGTGTTTAATGATTTATTTCAATTTTGAATATTATGAATTTTGGTATTCTTTTTTTTCTTTAACTTTGAATTTTTATGGGCTTTGAAGGATATTTTGAATGTTTGTGGTCCCCTCCAGTTGAGATAAATATTCAGCACGACTATCATTGAAATATTTATGGGAAGTTTTCTGATGGAACTTGAGTTGCAAAAATTCGGAATCAAGGAAAAACAGCCCAAAACAGTGGAAAAATGGAGGATTTCTTGGATGGAAACACTCACAAACACTTCGATTACTTAAATATCAAAAGACTTACAAGTTTCCACGGTTACAATGCTCTCAATTCGAGAAGAGAAGCTTTCTCCCAAGCCCTAGATTAGAAGAAAGCTAAAACAGCCACCAAAACAAGATCCCTCTCAAACCAACCCTAACTCCCTTTTAACCCTCACATGATCCCCCCAAAATACCCTAATTACCCCTAGGGCAAACAAAACAAACTCCCTCTTACATTTGGTGGGCCCTTTGGGCCCACCTGCCTCCTCCCTCTCCTTCGGCCGAATGCCCAGGCGGGCGTTTTCTCCGCCTGCAATAGGCGAGAACCGGCCCCTTGTGGGCCGGTGCGGATACGGGATGGACCGGGCGGTCTGGTCCATCATCACTCCCCGCCCAAAGATTAACCTTGTCCTCAAGGTTAAAAGCGGGAATCTGGGCTTGTATGCTCTCATAGGCCTCCCAAGTAGCGTCATGTGCCGGTAGATCTTTCCACTCAATCAAAACTTCTTTCCCTCCTTCCTCAGTGGGTCTAACCCCTTTCAATGAAGAAGGCTCTAATGGGCTTGTACCCTCTTCAGACAATGTTGGAGGTAAAGTATCGACTGGTACAAAATCTCCCTTGAACTTCTTTAACTGTGACACATGAAAGACTGGATGAATCGTAGAAGTGGGTGGTAACTTCAGGCAATATGCTACATTCTTAATCTTCTGCTCTATCTCATAGGGGCCATAATACCTTGGGGCCAACTTAACACTTAGCCTCCTTGCTAAAGTATTCTGCCTGTAAGGCCTCCACTTCAAGTATACAAATTCCCCAATCTCAAAATGAACATCCTTTCTATGATGATATGCTGCCTGGTTCATGATGTTCTGGGCTCGTAACAAGTGTTTCTTCAGCTCCCCCAAGATCTCATCCCTTTCTGACAACTGTTGCTCCACCAAGGACACTGATGTAGAATGAGGCTTGTACTGTATCAGGGTTGGAGGATCCCTTCCATAAAGCACCTTGAAAGGTGTGACCTGCGCCGCCTTGTGAAATGAAGTATTATACCAATATTCAGCCCAAGGTAGCCACCTTACCCAATGCTTGGGCTTCTCCCCTGCAAAACATCTAAGGTAAGTCTCGACACTTCTATTAACTACCTCAGATTGCCCATCTGTCTGTGGATGGTAGGCTGAACTGCGCTTCAAATGTGTCCCTTGTAACTTGAACATCTCCTTCCAAAAGTGACTCAGGAACACTTTATCTTTGTCAGAGACTATCGACTCAGGAAAGCCATGAAGCCTCACAATCTCTCGGATGAAAACTGCTCCAACGGTAGTTGCATTAAAAGGATTTCTCAAGGGTATGAAATGAGCATACTTACTAAGCGGTCAACTACAACTAGAATGACAGTGTAGCCTTCCGACTTGGGTACCTTCAATGAAGTCCATAGTCACCTCTGACCAAACCTGATCAGGTAACTCAAGTGGTTGCAACAGTCCCCAGGGACACAAGCTTGGTACTTATTCCTCTGACAAGTATCACACTGGGCTACCATTTCCTCAACATCCTTCCTCATCCCCTTCCAGTATATCTCTCTAGTCAATCTCTGATAAGTCTTCTGCCCTCCTGAATGTCCTCCAATAGCACTGGCATGAAACTCCTAAAGCATCAGTGGAATATGGGAAGATGTCCTAGGTAAAACTAACCTTCCTCTGTGTAGTAAAAGCTGATCCTCCATTGTATATCCTGAGGGTATTTTCTCCCCCTTCCTTATGGCCTCTCTGAAGCTCCCCAATTCTTCACTAGTCATATTTTATGTCCTCAAATTCCCCCAATCCACTAACTGAGGCACAGATGTAGCAATAAGTTGAGAGCACTCCACCTTCCTGGATAAGGCATCAGCAGCTTTGTTCTCCAATCCTGGTTTGTACTGAATCTCTCGAAATCATGCCCAATAGTTTGGAGAGCCATCTCTGATGTTCTTCTGTCACCATGCGTTGCTCCAAAAGATATTTTAGACTCCTTTGATCAGTCCTCACAAGGAATCTTCTACCCAACAAGTACGGTCGCCACTTCTGAACGGCCTTAACAATGGCCATCAGTTCTCTTTCATAGACAGATTTGAGCTTTACCCTCCCTGATAACACCTGACTGGAGAAAGCTATGGGTCGCCCTTGCTGCATGAGAACCGCTCCTAACCCCAAACCAGATGCATCAGTTTCCACCACAAGCTGCTGCCCGAAATCCGTTAATGCTAACACCGGGACACTAACCATAGCACTTTTCAAAGCCTCCATAGCGCTATCTGCCTTCGGTCCCCAATTGAAGTTGTCTTTCTTCAATTGCTCAGTGAGTGGAGCTGCAATAGATCCATACCCTTTTATGAACTTTCGGTAGTAACCTGTGAGTCCCAAGAAGCCCCGGAGAGCCCGAAGGTTCTTAGGAGTTGGCCAGCTCGTCATGGCCTCCACCTTGGAAGGGTCAGCTGCTAAAAAATATTATAAAAAAATATTTATCTTTTTTAAAAATAAAATTTTACTAAAAAATTACGATATATTTATTAAACTTACATTTAGTACTTTTTAGCATTAGTTATAAAAATTATTGTAATTAATTGAAAAAAAAAGAGAAATATTTATAAAAAATATTATGTCCTTTAAAATAAGATAAATTTAAAATAATAATAATAATACATTATGAATAAAAACACATAAAAATATGTATTTTTAAATTGATTATGATAAATTAATTTGTGAAAATTTTTGACACATAATAACTCATAAAAAAATTCATTCTAAATTATTATTAAAAATAAGAAAAAACATTTACATTTAACATTTTAATAAAAAAAATTTATGACGTAACTCCTAACATGCATGAATATCTCTTCTACTTTAGTTCTCATATATTTCTCATATGCTTTTAGTTAATTTTTCTCTCCTACATTACCTCTCTTGAAATCCTTTTTTTAATATTTTTAGAACTTGGGCAAGTCGGCCATTCAACGGGCGACTTTACCTAGTTGTAAATTTAAAATTTTTATTGGTTTAATTGCTAATTATATTATTAACCGTAATTATTTTAAAAATTTGCCCTCATGAGTGCAGGACTTTAGTTCTTAAAATAAATAATTAATAAAGATTCTCTTGGAATCACAGGATTGTTAAAATAACTTTTTTGTTGGTAGAATCTATGGGTGGTATTTATGTAATATTGAAATTTTAGATGTTAAATATGTAAATAGAATAGTATTAAGTGGTATGTATGTAAATCTCCTAAAAAAAAACTTTTTGGTATTAAAAAACGTTTTTTGGAAAGTTTTTATTTTTCCACAGAAATACTAAAAATCTGATCTGGCTGTTAGCGAGACTATAAAAGAAGGTATTTTGCACGCACCTTTCATTCTATTTCTGTATCTTCGGAAAAACTATAGGGTTCTTTATTTGCCCCTCCAAGCTCTTAAACATGGCGCTTTCTGTGATTCTCTTGCTATTATCTCAGCTGCTATTGCTTCAAACTCAAACCCCTTTGGCTTTACCTTCCACTCTACAAGGTTTGATCATAATAATATTTCTATGCATCATCGCTGTGTAAATATCTAATTGTTTGTATAGATTTTATCCTCCTGAAATTTATTGGAGCTGGTTCTGAAGCTTCCAAAGGATCGGATTTTTCTTAATAGAAGAGTTGATGTTTTGTATTGATGTGATGGAGTTTTTTTTTCTTTTTTTAAATCAGCAAATCATTTTGTAATCTTTATGGTTTCTGATTGTTTTTTCTTTATTTTTTCTGAAAATCAAGAGGGCAAATCTACCATCGCTGAATCCCCCTTTTATTTTATTCTATCTAAAAGTTATTCAAATAAAGCTTTTACATGGTCTATTAGGTTAATAATCTACTGCACAAATTATTTCTTTGGAGTGAAAGAGGGGACTTTGACCATCTACTAAACATTCACTCTTCATCACTTGGAGGATATCTCTGTTCCAACAAAATTCATTTCATTTTATAATTCTCTCTAAGACTCCACTTTCCTATGGATCTGAATCAGTAAGTGCTTTTGAGTCTCACTTGAGAGTAATTCCTTTCTCATATGCCAAACCCAGAGCACTAATTTTCCTAATAGAAAATGATTTCTTTGTGGAAAGATGAGACTTTGACTGACTTGTTAGGGGCTTGTTTATATTCTTTTTTTTTTTTTTTAATTTTTTTTTTTTTCTGTTTGTAAAGACAGAAACTTGAACAGAGAAGACTGGTTTGATAACTTGTTTTAAATCCTTATTTTTGGAAACAACATGACCTGTTTCTGGAAATTCTGTCTTCACATGTTTTTCTAGACATGTCTATGATTGTTTCAATTAATTTTAATCAAATAAATTTCGATTAATTAAAGATCATGATGTTATCTTTAATTAATTAAAGCTTAAATAATATTTATTTGTAAATTTAATTATGATAATTAATATATTACTGATTATTATGTTTTTTCGTTCTTGATTGCCAAATACATTTCTGTATGATAAGTTAAATATGTTTTTGTTTTAAGTGAATAATTATAAGAATTTGTGATATCCTTATATCAAAATCATTATTTTTGATATTAACAACAATAACAACATCAATCCTTTGCCCCATTACGTTGGGTCGGCGACATGAATCCTTTTTCTCCATTGTGTCATGTTCTCATGTCATGATTATTCGATAAATTTTACGTTGGTTGTCGACTACCTAACTTAACCCTCCACTTTTCTCATTCAGGACTTGGGACCTGACAAGATAATTTTTTTTTAATGTGCATTAAGCCATCATCATCATCATCATTAGCTTTCTTCTAAATATTTAAGGATCATATTATCAGGCCCAGTTCTCAGTTTGTTCTTACTACCTGTTAATTTCAGTGCTCATTCAAATTGAGCAAGTTTTTTTAACCAATTCTAGCAAATTATCTTTGATCCTTCATTTCTCATTTTGAATAAGATGGAGTTAGAAATATTTCATATATATTTTTTTGATTATTTTGCACACTTAGTCACCTAAGAATGTACTTCATAATAAATTTTATTATACAAACCCAAACAGTTAAGGTGGATTACCATACAAGAAACTTGTTAACAGATTGAGCTCATACATAAATGAACATTTTGGAGTCCTTACTGCATTCAAACTAGAAAAAATAGTTATCATACAATGATTTCACTTCACATCCAACCTGATAACTATTTCCCTGAAATTAACCAAAGGCAAGTCTGATTTGAATAATGATGCAGGTAATGAAGAACTCAATGCTCTCGGCCGTCCGCATAACAAAGTCTTCCATCCATCATCTAATTCCTGCATCTTTAGGCATTATCAAGATCCGTTGACGCTTGCACCCTGTGAACAATGTGATTCCTGGAATTACACTCCACAGAAGTTCTTGGAAGTGGTAGGAACTTATTACTGCCTGAAAGCAGTTGGAGCTTCTCTTCCTGCCAAGCTTAGTATTTCATGCGATGTCTCGGATTCCCAATGGACTCCATTATCTGGATCACAGACCACTCATCTTTCGACGCAGCTTGAGGATGGAACTGTTCTTTGCTTGGACGTTGATGATGAAAACAACATAGTCACCAACCCTTGCAGAAGTTTCAGCGGTGATGCCAAAGCTGCTAATGGTGACAGCCAGTGGTTTCAGATTAGTACATTCAGCTACAATAAGGATTAGGGGATAAATATAGTGTTCATTATTATGTATTTTAAGTATTAACTGAGCACTTGCTGATACTTACCATGTAAATTCACAGCTTTTAGAATGTTGTAAGTATGTTTGATGAATAAATGTCTTTCTATGGAACAGTTGTAAATGTTTCTGCCATCTTTCTCGTCTCTTTGTTGATTGCCTGGAAATTTTTTTTAGTGGAAGCACTACAGAAGATTGAGATGTTTTTGAAGCTTTTGAATGGATTACAAAATTGGAACAAATATCAAAGTTTTAATGCGAGAAAATTGAAAAAAGGGAAAAAGCTAATGGATATGCTCTAGTTGAAATGATCTGATATATAAGCTGCATAAATCCACACTTTACATCAATTGGAAATGATACAACAACAACATCAAGCCTTTGTCCCACTGTGTGGGGTCGGCTATATGAATCCCTTTCGTCATTGTGTCCGGTTAAAAGTCAAATTCTCATTTAAATCTAATAAAGAAAGATCATTTTTAATATTTTCTAACCAAGTTTTTTATGTCTACCTCTACCTTTCTTAACATAAGTCGAATCTAATGTCTCAACTTTCCTACCTAGGTCATCGGAAGACCTCCGTTTAATGTGACCAAACCATCTAAGACGACTTTCTCTATTCTTATCTTCCATTGGAGCTACTCAAACCTTTTCATGTATATGATCATTACGTATCATATCTCTAAGGGTCAAGCCACTCATCCACCTAAGCATCCTCATCTCTACAACACTTAACTTAGTATTATGCTTCTTTTTTAATGGCCAACATTTTGCACCATAAAACATTGCAGGTCTCAATTGGAGATGATATGATTACAAAATTGTGAACACTAATTTTGTCTCGTGTGATTGTTGTAAGGATTGTTTGAGAATTGTTGAACTTTTTAAAGTAGGCTTGACGCAAATCAAACAATGTAAATTCATTGGTAGATATCATTTTCTCTTCTCGCCTCGTTTCTCTGCTAGGGTTTTTCGGTGAGTTTTCTGTCACCTTGTTGGATCCCCAGCATGTTTTGATAAAATTGAATTGCGATATAGATTATTGCAGAGTTTTTGCTCACCGTTCCTATTTTGTTGGTAATTGTTTCATAAAATTAACCAAGTGGTCATCATTTTTGATATTACTGCGGAATCCCCCATTGTTCTGATTTGGGTATCTTTCCCGAACCTTCGCCCATATTTTTTTGCACCTCGTATCCTCCCTTTTTGGTCGCCCCCTTCATACTGATATTGTCACTGTGGTGGACTTTCGTCTATCAATTGCTAGAATGTTGGTGGAGCTCGACATTACAAAACAGTATCCTGATAGTGTTTGGATAGGTCTTGAAATTTTTGATTATATTAAAAGCATTTTTATGGATGATTTTCCATCCTTCTATGAGCATTATAATTTTTTAGGTCATTTCAGAAAATAATGTGTTAGCCTTCATCCCCACTTAGTTAAGGAACATGCTAGTATTGTCATTCCTGGGGATATGATTGCTAAAGAAATAAATTGTTCAAATCCTTTTTTTAATACTCTTCCCTCAGATACATCTCCTTGTGTTGTTAACAATATGCATACTGCTAGTGGTATGCTTAATTCTCCTACTCTTGTCCCTATTACTACAATGGATGAGAACCTCCTTATGGACAAAACTATTGTTGTTGATAGAGTGGATGAGAATATGACCGATGATAATGCTTCTTTAGCCGAGGGTGATGATCTTGACATTATGTCTGTGAATCATATGTTTAGTAATGTTGGTAATGTGGGGATTTATGTACTGCTAATGATTATTTTGTTACCGAGGGTATTACCAATACTAAGGAAGTTTTACCTGCAACTCTTACTTCCAATTGCTTAACTAACTATCATACTATTTCTCCTATTTTAAGTTTCGATGTGGTCGCTAGTGGTGAAATTGTGCTGTCTAAACAAGTGTCTCATCACATTGCCTATTTTGTTGATGCTACTGATGGTATGGATGGTTTTAACTATGCCTTTTAATGTGGATTCTAATGTGAATCCACTTGACTACTCTAACTGGTTATTCCCATACAATTTGTCAGTTATTATAAATTTTGGGGAGACTAATTAGGATGTTAGTAATGCTCCATGAGAATTATGATATAATGTGGTGCAAGTTGGTAATGATAATTTTGCTAAAGTTGTTGGCAAGAAAAAAAGAAAAATAAAAATGTGGTGCAAGATTTTTAACTTTATGAAGGAAGACATAAGAGATCTAAAACTCCTAAATTTTGTTGCTAATAGTGGTTGTCTTTGTGGTTGCTTTGTTGTGGTTGCTTTATTCTGGTTGTTTTGTTCTTGTGGGGTACTGTTAGTTGAGGATTTGATGGGTTGCTGATGGTTGTTTCTCGGGTTGGCTGGTTGGGCCCTTTCCTCTGTCTATTTATGGATGATTGGATTTGTTGTGATTGAAGGGTTATTATTGTGGATTCCTTGCCTTCTCCCGGTGTTGCTTTCCTGCTTCTATTGCCTTATTATTTTTCTAGTTGCTTATAGGGAATTTGTTGTTGGTGTTGTCTCCGAGTTATGAGCTTGTGTTCAGATGTTTGTGTAGATTTTACTATCTTTCCAACTGTGTTATTGCTCTTCTTCTAGGAGTCTTTGGTTGTCTCTTATTGTAACTCCCTAAAATCAAATTTGAAAGAATTGTCGATTTATCATTTTAAGAATATATCAAAACCTCTTTAAAACATCAATATAAATAATAACCAGCAAAAACAACTAAATTCATATACATCAATATATTTTACTATTCATTCAACAAAATATCATTTACACTAGCCAGAAGATTACTAAAATCACTAATATATCACAAGCTCCTAACTATTAAAAAATAAAAAAATGCAGAACAAAATCTAAAGAAAATTTGAAGATCTTTGCCAACCTCACTCCAACTAATCCTAACACATTCTCTGACATGAAATCATTAAAAATCTATATAATGAGCTCAAAAGCCCAACAACAATTCAAAACTCACTAAGGCTTTTAATGCAATGACTAAAAAATTAATATGATACTCAGTCTAATAAAATCAATAATTTATATAAAATTCAATAAATCAATAAAATTATGGTATACAAATCATTCATAAATCATGACTAAAGGAATCTATCTTATATATTCATATAAATCATTTGTTTATGTATTATCAATGCATCAAATGTTGTCAATGATATTAATGTATCTGTTAATGTTATCAGTGCCTTCAATATATGCATGCATCAATGTATATTTAGCAAGGTAGGACATCAAACTTTAATGTTTTGTTTTCAACGTCTTTTATTCCAACCGATTTTCAATTAGTCATCAGTCATATCACTTATCACTTTTCCAATTAATTAATTGTCACATTTAATTAATCAATTATCAATATAGGTGACTTCTTTGAATCAATAAAGAGCCGTCAATCTCTGCCCATCGGCGTAATCAGCCATTTGTTATAGGCTACAACTAGGAAAACACCACAAACCATCTCTAAAGAAAAGTCCATTGACCCACACTCTTGCATAGAGTATTATATTTTAACAGCCAACCTATTTTATAGTGTTAACATTCAATCTTTCTTACTTATATAAATATCACAATCAAAATGCAGCAGGAAATAATCAATTATATTCATTACAAAAAAAATGTATATAATAATCTAAATCATTATAAACTAAAATAAGATTTTATTTACTTATAATAAATAAAAAATATCTTAATAAAATTGACAGATGAAAAAGCCTTGAACAGCCTTCTCTCTCTTCTCTCTCCTCTCTTTGACAATGCACGACGCTACAATTCAAAATTTTCATTTCAAAAAAAAAATATTTTTTTGGATTATTACGCTTCTCTATACTGGTTTTCCTCAGTTGGGCTGCTTGTTGACTCTATGGTTTTCTTGATTTTCTTTTTATTTGCTGTATTATTATATATTTATATTAGTTGGATCACAGGCTCATTAATTTTTACTTCAATGCTATATTTTTATAGAGCTCTTATTCCCTTAAGGACTTGTAACAATTTTATTTTTATTAACGCGTAGGCCCTTTCGTAGGTTTTATTCAAAAAAATAATAATAATTAGAATTGCTTGAGAAGCAATAAAGGGTGATGATTGTGATACAACAATGCTTGGATGACGACTATTAGTTAACATTCAAATAATAATAATTCGATTATGATATTGTGGACATGAGGATTGTGAGATGACGATCAAGCAATAATATTTAAGTCACAGTAGTCAATAAATGGTAGAAACTGGTGGTGGTTATGAGCGTCATTCTTCATACGTAGATTCAGAATTCTTCATAGTTTTAAATATTATACCAAGATTCTTGTTTTGTCAAATGAGTTTTTTGATGGCATATTATATATGATAGAATATTTATCAATATAAAAGAATAGTGTGTTTATTATCTTCTAAAAATAGCAAATTCATATGAACATTATTTAAATTATTAGTTTAGCAAATAATTATATATATATATATATATATATATATATATATATATATATATATATATATAATATTTATTTTCTCTTTTAAAATATATTTAAAATAAAATATTAAAATAAATATAATAATTTGTAAATAAATCATATCATAAAATAAATCTTATAAAAAATGTCATTATAAACATGATATTTTTTAATCTCTCAAATGATCACAATAAAAAATTGGAGAAATGAACATAGCTTAACAAGCAAAAGGTCAAAGCACCTAATTACATACCTACTTCACCTAACTGAGTACAAAGTTTTGCACATAATTTTTGAAGTACATGATTACACATAGCTCTTCTTGGTCTGTTGGTTGAGAGATTATGCTTCCAACTAAGAGGTCTTGGGTTTGAGTCTTTTATGTGTTGTCTTAAATAGCCTAAATATTAAAAAAAAAGTACACGATTACTGCCAGTCCATCTAATTATGTACAAAGTAATATATTATTATATGGTTTTTTTTTTTTTTGAGAAATTATTATTTTATAATAATATATTATTATGTATTCCATTATATATATATATATATATATATATATATATATATATATATATATATTCTTCTTCAGCTATTCCATGGTACTCTCATTTTTCGTATGAGGAGAGAGGGAGGGACAGAGAGAGCGAGAGAAGCTCAGAGAGATCACATCACACGTAGCTTTTCTTCTTTGTTGAAGAAGATTCGACGGAGTTGAACTTTTTCTCTAAATCCCTAAACATGGTGCTTTCTTTGATTCCCCTGCTCTCTTCGCAGCTGCTATTTCTTCAAACTCATACCCCTTTGGCTTTACCTTCCATTCAACCAGGTTTGATTCTAATCATTTTTCTATGCTTAACCGTTGTGTAAATATATATAATTAGGTGTATAGATTTTATCTTCTTGAAAATAACTGGAATATTTTCTCTCTATGATTTCTTATATTGGAATCAACTGCATAAGTGCAGATTTCTTCCTTTGAGAAGACTTGATATTTTGATTTTATATGAGGAAATAATCACCCCTTCACTTGTAAATCGTTTCAAATTCTACGCGATTTCCAACTTTTTCAGAAAAGAATGAAGATAAATCCGCCATCTTTGGATCCCGCTTTTAGTCTTATTTTTGGGCTTATTTTAGTCTCAAAATGTTGCTAAATTTATTCAGAAGAAGGATCTAGAGAGCTCCAGTATATGAATTGGCTATTTGATGCTATTTCTTTTGAGTGTTTAAACACAAGAAATTTTGTTCGGTGACTCGGACATTTATTCTTCTGTACTATGAAGTTTTCTGTGCTTCAACAAATTTGCTTCATTGTATAATCTTATATATGCCTTTACTTTCATGGATCTGCACCAGTAACTGCTTCAGACTCTTGTGCAAATCCGTTTTCGAAAGCTGATTTGAGCCTTTTTCCCTCTACACACACCAAATGTGGAATATACTACCCTTTTCCTAATCGAAAAGAATGAATAACCCCTATTCTCTCTCTCTCTCTCTCTCTCTCGCCCCCCTAGTGGAAAGTGGAGAATTTCACCAACTTGTTAAATACTTACAGGGTCTAGGGATGTATTATCAATTTAACAACTTATTAAGTAGTTACAGGAATTGGTGATGCCTTGATGTAAACTTATTATTTTTGATATTGTTGTGGCAAAGTGTGCATATGAGAGCAATGATGAATATGAGAATACAACAACAACAACATCAAGCTTTTATCATACTACATGGGGTCTGCTACATGAATCATTTTTCTCCATTGAGTCCTGTTAAGAGTAAAATTTTCATTTAAATCTAATAAAGAATTGTCATTTCTAATATTTTCTAGCCAAGTCTTTTTAGGGTTACATCTACGTTTCTTAACATAAGCCAAATCTAATGCATCTACTTTCCTAACCGGGTTATCGAAAAACTGCCTTTTTATGTGACCAAAGCATCTAAGGAGACTCTGATCTCTAATATTATCTTTCACTTGAGATACTCCAATCTTTTCACGTACATGCTCGTTTCGTATTCTGTCTCTAAGAGTAAAGCCACACATCCACCTAAGCATCCTCATCTCTGCAACACTTGATTTAATATTATGCTTCTCTTTTAATGGCCAACATGTTGCACCATAAAACATTGTAGGTCTCACCACCATGAGAATTAGAATGAAGAAAATAAATTGTAAAGAGATCACCAGTAAAAGAACATAATTAAGTTTATGCGGTTTGGTGAAATTTACCTATAATATAGCTGTATAGCGAGATGAATATTCATTTGTTCAAAGACTAAAATACAATACAAATATTTACCCCCAAATAGTTCCTCATTTTTATCTTAATACTATTATTCCCTCTCTCTAACATTCCCTCTCCAAAATTGAGCAAGATTTCTCTATTAGTTATGCTCACCGAAGATAAAGTAATGCATTGCTTCTCATGTTGGTCTATGTTGCTAGTCGTCTGCCCTTATGAAATTGTTCGTTTTCTCGTATGAATGTCTTTAACTTCAATTTTTACCTTTGCTTTTTTTTTGAGGTCATTGCGACCATCCAATAGATAAATCTCTCAATATAACATTTTAGTTAACTACTAACCTTTAATCGCTCCATGGACCATTTCAACACCATGCTCCTCTAGACCTGGTTAAATGAATGAGAAGACTGGTTGATGCCCTTCAACACCATTGAACTATCTTCTTATATAATACTTAGTGGTGGTAGATAGCATACTTGCTAAGGTTCACTACAGGAAAAACGCCAAACATCGGCGGTTTTTTCCGGCGGTTAGGAAGGCAAAACCGGCAGTTTTAAATTTTACCGGCGGTTTTTCGGCGGTTTTTAAACCGCTGGTATAATTGGCGTAGGAAACTTTTACCGGCGGCTTATTACCGGCGATTCTGTTAGGCGGCGGTTATATGCCGCCGGTGACTACCAGATTTGTAACCGGCGGTTCTCCGGCCGTTAAGCCGCCGGTTATATTACCGACGGCTAACCGGCGGTCACTTTACCGACGTTAAAACCGGCGGTCAATAAACCGCCGGTTAGAACCGCCGGTAATCGGCATTTTTCCTGTAGTTGTTGGGTATATTGTGATAGGTAAGATGTAAATGTTAGATAGAGTGTGATAGATAACAAACTCTTTGGGGTTAGATGATAGGTAATATACTTGTAGGGATTAGGTAGAGGTTGGGAGGTAATAGATTTGTAGAAATTTGATAGAGAATTTTATCTCCACATCTCTCAATCACATGAATTACAATAATTGTCATTTACTTGTAGTTGGTAGGCACCATTGTTAATCTTTTAGGTGGAAAATTTATATGTCCACTTCGCAACTTGTATTGCATAAGAATTACAGGAATTGTTATTTTCTTATGAGTTATTTGGCATTATTGTTAATCTTATTCTAGCAATTTGAGGTCAGCTTTATAATTTTTATTTTTCATTCATTCTTGTAGACTTAGAGGGAGTCGCCTTAGATGATTTGGTCACATAAAACAGTAGCCTTCTGATGACCCAGTTAGGAGAGTAGATGTATTAGAGTTGGCTTATGTTAAGGAAGGTAGAGTTGGACATAAAAAGACTTGGTTAGAAACTATTATAAATGACATTTCCTTATTATATTTAAATGAGCATTTGACTCATAACAGGACACAATGAGGAAAAAGGATTTATATAGCCGATCCCACATAGTGAGATAACGGCTTGATGTTGATGTTGTTGTTGTTGTTGTATTTATTCTTGTAGACTTATAATTAGGTGTTCATTTAAATTAGGCAGTATTTCATTTAAATTAGGCAGTATTTCTCTTAAAAGACTATCATATCATCTTTACCTACCAATTTTCTCATGGGGGGAGCTTTTGTAGGATGGAGTTGAAAATTCCTCATGCATAATCCATCTTATTTGTCTGTCTTTCGCCTCATCTTATAATAGATATTTAATATTTTCTTAACCGAACATTTTTTAAAGTAGATATATTAGATTTGACTTATGTTAAGAAAGGTAGAGACAAACTTACAAAGATTTGGTTAGAAAATATTAGAAATGACCTTTTTTTTTAAGATCTAAATGCGAATTTGATTCTTAACAGAACACAATGGAGAAAAAAGATTCATATAACTGACCCCACATAGTGGTATAAAAGCTCGATATTGTTGTCGTTATTATTAATAGAACTTTTTCTCACCCAATCTGGATGAATATCCTTATTAACATGTAAATTTTATTGCACTTAACTTAGTTATCAATGACTTCTTCGTAGCTTATTAACTGAATCCATATTACATTGTTTCATTACTGCTTTATCAAATCTACTTGTCTGTAGAATATCTTATTAGTACTTTCTACATCAAACCAGTAAAGGCGAATTTACTATTATTCTACATCATTTGAATCATGATGCAGGAAATGAAGTAAGCAATGCCATTGTCCGTCCACAGATCAAAATTTTCCACCCATCATCTAACTCCTGCATCTTAAGGCAGCTTTTTGAGGATTCCCTGAAGCTTGCGCCCTGCGAACAAACTGATTCCTGGAAATACACTCCACAGAAGTTCTTAACTGTGGCTGGAACTTATTACTGCCTGAAAGCAGCTGGGCCTGCTCTACCTGCCAAGCTCAGTATTGCCTGTGAAGTCTCGGATTCCCAATGGACTCCAGTATCAGGATCGAAGACTACTCATCTGATGACACAGATGAAGGATGGAACTGCCCTTTGCTTGGATGTTGGTGAAGACAAAGCCATAGTCACCAACCCTTGTAGAAGTTTCAGCAGTGATGGTAATGATATTGAGAATGACAGCCAGTGGTTTCAGATTAGTGCGTTCAGTTACAAGAAAGATTAGGTGCTAAACATGGTGAATGTAATGTTAAGTACTAAATAAGCACCTGCTGATAATTCCCATGTAAATTAAGCATCTTCAGAGCATGATATGTTGTTTGTGTATGAAGAATGATAAGTTCCAATGGAACAAGTTGGATAGATTTTCGTCATGCATGTCAGTACTGGCTTCCTGACGGTGAATTATTAACCCCGTCCAGAGACCAATCAGAATGCGCCATGTCGCCTTATGCTCGGTACCCGGTAGCTCGGAACGGCTCGGTAATGAGCTCGGTGCCACTGACGTGATGCATTCTGGTTGGTCTCCGGACGGTGAACTGCGTTCGGCGTCCGCACAGAATAATCCTTCCTTCCTTTGGGACAGCTTTATTACTGCTTTTTAAATTTATTTTTTGATACAAAAATTTTGTACTAAAAATTTACTTTAGAAAACAGTAAGAAAACTATCACAAACAAAATCTTACTGTGATTCATGATAATTGCTATGAACAAGATCATGATTAAACTTTTGAGTTATAGTGCTTATTTATAAGGAGTGTAACAAAATATTAATAATTACTTTTATTTTTAGGATCAAATTTATAGTTAGCTTGAGCTGTGATGATTACAACTCTTATCAACAGCCAATGGCTTCAGATTATCACAGCAGTTGGAAGAAAGGTGAGTGGATATAGATGTGTTCATATGTCAGTAATTAGTATTTTTGATGATCAACTTGATATTTTTTTCATATAAAATTTTATTTTACTTATTATTTAAATAATTAAATAATTTTGAATAACTTTTTAAAGTTCAGTATATAAATAAATAAATATGAATATTAATTTACTCAATTGTTTATGTTTATGAATATTTTCATTTGTTGTTTAGCTGTTTATGAATTAGCATTAGCATTTATTTTCTTATCTAAACACTACTGTTGCCAGGTCCCAAGTCCTGAATGAGAAAAGTGGAGGATTGCGTTAGGTAGTCGACAACCAGCGTAAAACTTGTCGAATAATAATGACATGAATCATTTAAAAAATTGTGTTAATGCTAGGGCGTCCCTTGTAAGCGACAAGCTGTATAGCCTGAATACAATGACAAGTGTGCAAGGGCCGCTGCTCCGGCGCCCGGGTGCAGTGTTAAATAGGCAAGGGTTCCCACATCAACAACGGATGTGGGCAAAAAAGCTAGTCCATGAAATTAAAATTAGGATAGAAATTTGGAATATAAGTTCCTTTACAGAAAAATTAATGAAATTAATAGATATTATGATTCATAGGAAGATGAATATTTTTGCATTCAGGAAATTAAATGGGTTTGAGAGAAGGCTAAGAAAATTGATAGTTTAGGATTTAAACTTTAGTATTCGGGTAGGAGTCGTACTAGAAATGATGTAGGTGTTATTATAGATAAGAGTTTGAAGGATAATGTTATAAAAATTAATAGGATTGGAGATAGAATTATAGCTGTAAAGATTGTTGTTGATGATAAGATTGTAAATATTATAAGTGCTTATGCTCCTCAAGTAGGTTTGGATATAAGTTCTAAATTAAAATTTTGGAATAACTTAGAAGAATTATTATAAAAGATACCTCTAGAAGAAAAAGTTTTTATTAGAGGAGATTATTTAAATGGACATGTTGGTAGAGCGGTAGATGATTTTAAAAGCATTCATGGTGGCTATAGTTTTGGAACAACAAATGAATGTGGCAAGACCATATTAGATTTTTGTTTAGCTTATGATTTTTCAATTGCTAATACATTATTTAAGAAAAAAAATGAACATCTCATCACTTATAAAAATGGATATAGTACAACTCAGATTGACTATTTTCTTATAAGAAAATTAGATCGTTTAGATTGCAAAGATTGTAAAGTTATTTCGAGTGAAAATTTAAGTACCAAAATTAAATTTGTGACCATTGAAATTCTAATTTCAACAAACTTATAGTCAAATTGAACGTCTCAGAGAGATGAGCCTAACAACAACAAAATAGATTCAATTCAAGCCCAAACGAGTCCAAATTAAGGGACTGAAGTATGCTTGGAGTTTAAAGCATTAATTAGATGGCCAAATGATCACTAAATATAGCATGCATATAGTCGAATCAAGTGCTTCGATGAGACAAATCCAATGAGCTAAAGATATCTCAATTCTGACATTGTTAAGGAACTTGAAAAATGATATATAATCAAGGGAATCACTATGGGTAGTTTAATGTAGCACTCTAAATTTGCCTAAATCTTCTCAATCTATACAACATGTCACTCTCAAAATATATAAATAGACTCTCACTCTCCATATAAAGGGAACCTTTGGCTAGAGATTGGGAAGAACTTCGAGGCTTCAATGATCCTAGAGTTTTACATGAGCACCATCATAGGAGATGTCACACTCCAAAATATATATTGGAAGAATTGCATTTCTTTTTTTATTTTAGCATTTAATTAGAGCTTACAAATTTCTTGTGAATAACGAAAAGAAATATGATTGTATTTTGTCTAGAATTGTAGGTAAAAAAAATTATGCATATTGTCTAGAGTTTTATCTCATAAGATTTTTATCCTTTCTTGAAAACATGTAAAATTAGATAATGAGCACATAGTCTAACAAATAATTAAAATCATACAACTGAAATCAATGCAAAATAAAAAAAACAATAATATGTTATAAATCATATAAAGAAATATATACATCAATATATATATTGATTATATCTTTATCAATTTATCTTTCTATCATCACATCTCAATCCATTACATTATCAGTATTAATAACAATCAATTGTACTAATATTAGTAACAATATTAGTATAATTATTAATAACATTAAATAGTGTTAATGATAGTAAATAGTATTAGTGTTAGGCACAATATCAATTCATTATTTGTAGTAGTGTCAGTATTGATATTCAGATATTTAATAAGTGTATCTCGCTCCTGCACTTACGGCTCCCAAGCAGTCGCCCCTTATAACTCTCAATTAATGTACTCCTTATAACTCCTCTTGAATCACATGAATCAGTCATCTCGACTCCTTATAATGTTTGCATATTTATGAGAGATAAAATTAGTAGAAATTAAATTATCAAGAACAGAAGTAAGATATTAGTTACTTACAATGAATAAAACAAAATATGTAATATGAATGATTGATAAATATGATCCAAAGAACTTTCTCTCTCTTCTCATTTCTTCTCATTTTTTAACCTTTTTTTTCTGGCCAAGCAACCATGTGAGGGAGTCAGTGGGCAATGCCCCATGATTTTTCCCTTTTTGAGTTTTCCACATAAATTTTTATTATGTTTCTCCGCTCTCTCACCATTTATTTATTTGTGCGCTTGATATCTATATATCGCTAAGACAGAAAACTCTCTCTCTAACACCACGAATATATTAGCTTGCAACAACACTGATCTTTTAACTTGATATATATCCTACCACGAATATATTAGCCAAATTATTTAAAATATTTTATCTTTATAATTTTCTACTTATATTCACAATCTACCCATTGGTAGATTTTAAAAATGAGCAGTACTGATTTATAGAATATAATTTTATAATTTTAGTTGAGAATTAATTGTTATAATTTTAATTATTTAAGCATAATAATAAAGATATTATATCAGAATAATTATATCATATGAAGCCAAATAATTATCAGATGAAAATTTAAATGATTTATTTTTAAGACAAATCATTCCAATGATTGTTGATAATTTATTAAGGAACATTTACGTCAAATAAGATAAATTACTCACATACATATTAAATATGTAAGCTTCAAATCAATCATAGCTCATAACCAATAGATCAAGATGAGCTGCATGTTATTGATAATTTCGCTTTATTTTCTTCTATGAAGCTTCATTTATTTCCTTTTATATTCTTCTATCCAATTCTCCATAATTTGAACCTCAGCGTTTCTCTGTGAGATTAACCAGTCAGGATCTGCTACATTTGCTTCCAATATATCCAAGCAATGAGACCCTAAATTAAATAAAAAAAATAATAATAAATTCAAATTGTTAATATAAATTAAAAAAAAAAAAAACAATATAGAAATGGCAGACCTTTTGGTGTAGTCAACGCCACAATACTATTGGATATATTTTGCAGGACTCTGCAATTAATAATATTTATATTAAAGAAAAGAAAAATAATATTTTGATGCAAATAAAAAATAAATAAAATTAGATATTTAAGATACCCTCCACTGCTATAAGGATCTCTAAGACCATTGGAGAATATTATGTTGCTTCCAAATCTTTTGAGCACCTTCTTAATATTCTGTTTATAGCATTAATTATAAAAGATTAGCACTCATATTCTTCATCTAATTCAAATAAATATAAATATATAGAACCTACATGGCCTCCATATTCTGTGGTTATCCAATGAGGCCGTGGATTCACGTTAAATATCTTTTTACAGCTTAAGCTAAAATTCTTGAAATCGAAAGGTGAAGCCTCAAACATTGAATTTTTGCCACTGCAACCTATAGGCATCACCATCTCAGTGCAGACCTGAAAATAAGATTTAACATTGTATTTACGTCAATTAAGCGGACAACTTTTTTGCTGCTTTATAAACCAGCTTTCTAATACAAAAATTTTTTTGTCGTAAAAAGTTGTTTTAGAAAGCAATAAAAAAGCTGTCTGAAGCAAAGTCTAAGTTTCGAACTTCTAACGAGTTTATGATATACATAGTAAGACTTTCATGCAAAATGCTTACCTGCCAAACCCATCCAGATTGCATGACATCCTGATCAGTCTCACCAAAATCATTGCATGTAGAATTTCCAACAATTGCGTTCATCCCAGAAATAATTCTTTTGAGCACGCTTGTTCCATTTGGCTCTCCATCAATTGCATGACATATTCTACTAACTGGACTCGACTTCGGATTGTCATACTGTGCACTTGCGACGTACAGTCCCTCCAAAACTTCTTTTAGTTCATCAGTTTTGCTCAAACGGCTTCATTTGGAAAAATTCAGAGAAAAAAATTTCACTGATAAGAAATAATCTACATATAATACTTTGAATTTTTTTTGTTTTTGTTTTACTATGAGTTACCTGCAGGAGTTGAACATTTGGCTCAATGTAGCGAGGCCATTTTGCTTGGCTGCAATATTATCAATCTCAGCCCAGGAACTTTTGATAGTTTGATAACAACTCTCACTGGTTTCCTGAGTTTGTAAATCATAGCTCAAATTCTTAGAAAATTAAATTAGTCAATTCATAATGCTTCTGTACTTGTGGTTTTACTTTTGAGAGGTTCTCGTGGATGTTTTTATCTTGTTATCAGTTGATGCTTATTATGTTTGATTGTACTTAGTTGGATCATTAGTTTATAGGTTTCTATTCAAGACTGTATTTTTAGTGAGCTTTTGATCTTCTAAGGACATGTTCATTTTTCTTTTTTAGAACTCATAGGCCCTTGTATGAGTTTTAAAGATTGGTTTATTAAAAAAAAATGAAGAATAGCTCACCTTAAAATCCTTTGTGACAACACTACAATACCCATTTTGTGGTGTGATGTTATCAAAATAGAGTATGGGAGCAGAAGAAGCCAAAGCTCCAATAACCATATGTGGGTATTTCAATCTGAACCAAGCTGCAAGCACTGTAAGAACAATTCACTAATCAGCTATTTGTAAAGATCGAGAGTAACTAAATTAATTAAGATATTAATTAACTTACTTCCACCATAGGATCCTCCCATGGCTATCACTGGAGATTTTTCTGCAGACAAGTTCTTCTTCAGATATCTAAGCAATTCTGCATAGTCAGCAAGTGCTTGTGCTGAGCTGAAATACTGAAGTGTACTGGAATTGTTAAATGCCGCCTCCCTTGAACCAAATGGATAGGATTTTCCATAATACCTATGCTGCTTTGCAGGTAAATAACATTCACATTAAGAGCTGAAATTCTAATTGATAAATATAATTTGTTGCTCTTCTCTTGAAGCTCACTTTACAGTCCTCACCTCTACAAAAATCAGGAGAGCTTTGAATCGTCGAGCATGATCGACAAGGAAGCCGGCAAATAGATCCCCGTCGAGGCTGCTCTCGTCGCCGGTGTAGAGAAATATGGGTGAGCTTGTGCTTGCTCCTCCCCAGTACTTGAAATTGATGGCATATCTCTGCTCAAAAGTTGTATAGCTCTCAGGTCCATAGTTGAAATGATCCAAAGTTTGAGAGTAAGTTCTCAGCTCAAAATCAGGAGGAAGGGAGGCACCATTCCTTGCTCTTATTGCATTCCAATATCTTCCTTTTTTAAGGCCAATGATGGAGGAAGAAGATGAAGGTCTTAGTGCTTTGGCTGAAGCCAGCATTATTAGAAAGAGAACTACTACTTGTAAAATGTTGGCCATCTTAGAGGAAAATATGGATTTGGGGAGTTTCATATGTTTTATGATCCTTAAATAGATATTTGAGATCCAACCACAAAATAATAATAATAATAATAATATTAATATTAATCTATAATTAATAATAATAAATGAAATCTATAAATATAATTGAAATAATTAATGATTATAAATATTAATATAAGAATAAATAAATAAAATGTTGAAAATAAAAATGAAGAAGATGATGAGTTTAATCTGTAGGTCTCTGGTCTTTGGAAAGCCGGAGGGAAGCAAGAAGTGCAAATGGAATAAAGTTAACATGGTCATGATCACCGGCTCACAACTCATAATTTTTAAATTTGTCACCATGCATGATTTCTTGGTTGTGAGCTTTGATCTTTAGTCTCTGGATTACGAGAGATTATTCTGAGCGGTGTCCGAATGCATTCGGAGATCAATTCGGACGCGATCTGTCATTCAATGAACTGTGCATTGGGTGATGTGGCACACCCGGATTGACCTTCAGACACATCCGGACAGCACACAGATCGAATAGTTTAGCCTGGATCACCGTCGCACAACTCCTAATTTTTAACTTTGTATATTGTCCATAAATAAAAAATAATAATAGCATATTTTAGTGTACAATTAGAATTGTTTTGGATTTTATAAAGATTAAATTATTAAACAAATGAATGAGATATTTAAATGAATGAAAATTTCAAAAGAAAAAATGGCACAATCACAAATGAAATAAAATTAATCCGATCATGATCACAGCTCTTAATTTTTGAATTTGTAATATATAATTGTTAAAATGACAGATAATTTAAATTGATCACAGCTCATGATTTTTAATCTGCATCATGTCCATAATATGAATAATAATATGTAAAAAATAATTAAATTACAACAGTTTTGGAGATTTAATAAATAGAAAATCAGCGACGATAGGACTATGAATTATTGCATGTCAGAACATTCATGACATGAGAGAGATAAAATGTTTAATGTCTTATATTATATTTATATAAGAAGTTCTTTAATTTTTATATTAATTAGTCTTAACAATTTATTAATAAGCTTATGCTAATACGAAAATATGTCACAAACTCCTAATCTTTTCTTAAAATTGAGAAGTTAAAGAGTTTAGGATTAAGGTTTTTTCTGGACAGCTTTAGATAAATATTATTTTTGTATTTTTAAGTATTTTTTGTTCTAAAAAATAATTTTATAAAAAAATAAAAAGTCCGTCCCAAACAAAAATGAAAGTTAAACTGAGTTAAGCGAACTCGGGCTCCACTCGATAAATGGCTCATGAGTTGAGCTCGTTGAGCTAACGAGTCAATCTTGAGCCAATCCTAACTAGACTCGTTAGCTCGTAAGTTGACTCCTTTAAAATATATTAATATGAAAGGCACTTAAAATATATTAGTAAACTTAAATTTTATATCTCATTTTTTTATATTAAGATATTTATTATTATTATTTTTAATTTCTCTTTTTTTTTTTACCATATCATTATATAATATGAATATTAATATGGAGATATAATTAAATTATATATCTAATAATATGGAATAATTAGATAGATCACCATGAGTCCCCTCATAGCCCAATCCTTGGCCGATTGAGAACAAATCCAATCAGCATGGCTATCAAGAATGTCAACAAGAAATCCCCACCACTCAAAGCAGTAGCATCAACGTTAGAAATAGTCGTAGAAGGTAAGCCAATTAAGAGAACTTTAACAGGAACCACAAATCCATCTCGACAGGTGTATGTATCCAAACTTTTCAGGACCTAGCCACAGTAGATCAGGATAGTGTTTAGTAATGTCAAGCTCAATCAAAATACGCGCAACGGAGGGTCGTGAGCCTATAGAGATTGCATTGTCGATTTTTAACGGATGACCAAACAATGATCCCAGACTGTGTAGGATATATGGGGAGAAGAGATGTGATCGCAAATTTAGGAATGAAATCCAAATAGGAATAACATGAGATTCCACACCAATGTCAAATAAAGAAGATCATTTTGTCAATTTCATATAATAGTTGTTAACAAAGTAAGATATGTGAGAAAAAAACCTTACTATTATCCAAATCATTAACTAACTTAATCAATACATACGAAGGATTCAGAAGAGTAACCGAAAAAATCGCCAATGAGCTTGAGATTGAAGAAAAATTTTCAGATTGATTCTAGGGCAAATCTGTGACCAGGAAATTTACCAACCAATGCATATTCGAGAGGTTCCACAAGAACAAGGATCTCCTCCTTTGAGATCCATAGTGAATGTAAACCACATAAGATGGTAGATTTCAACTCAGGAAAACTCGCAGCGGAGGAGTTACTATAAAGGATATCAAGAAATGAACGCAATTTCTTCGATCCATCTAAAAAGCCGGGTCATTTAAACGATTCATCACCATTACATCCGTGAAGGGCCAAAAATGGACGAATCCGAGAAACGAAGGGAAAGTCCACAAAAATTACAAATAGACAAAGCTTCCCTGAGAGTGACACCAACTTCAGGTGCGGCAAAAAGAGGAGAGCTAGGGGAAAACCCTAGCAGAACGAGCAATTGTGCAACAAAAATTTTCCATTGAAGATGAGTAATATGTTTCATTTGGAATAGCTTTCTTATTACTTAAATACTTTTTAGTACTAAAATTTCTAATTTAAAAAATTTAGCACCGAAAGAGTCACAGTTATTAGCTATTTTAAAGGGAGTAATCAAATATATGCTTAATATAATTAGAATATATTAATGTTTTGTTTATATAATTGCAGAGATGTTCTGTTTTGTTCTACTAAAATTAAATCATATATCATACTTTCACATTAAAATATTTGTTGTTAAAACAAATTCGATTAGAAAATAGAAATTGAATTCGGTGGAGTTTTTCTACTCAAATAATTTGATTAATTATTTTAGACTTGATTAGGGATGACTTTCTTCCTACTTTTTAAAGCAGCTTTCTACAACAAAAATTCTAATTTTTGTACTAAAAAGCAGCTTTAAAAATCAGAAAAAAAAAACCGTCCCAAACGAAGCCTTATGTTTTGTTTGGGTCAGCTTTTTTGTTGCTTTCTAACGTAATTTTTTAGTACTAAAATTTCTTGAATTAGATATTTTTATACTAGAAAATCATTTTAGAAAGTAGTAACAAAGCTATCCCAAGTGAAGTCTTATGGCTTTATTTCGGATGGTTTTCTTCTTGCTTTCTTAAAAAGTTTTTTAGTACAAAAATTTATTGAATTTGAAATTTTTGTACTAAAAAACCATTTTAAAAAGCAGTACAAAAGTTGTTCCAAACGAAACCTTAATCTTATATCAAATGTGATTTGACGAACAAATTTTTTCCCAAAAAAAGAAAAAGAAAATTCATAGTATAATATATTTCTGAATGAAGCTACAAAATGTCTAATTCATTTACTTACAGATAGCAACAATACAGTCATGCAGTAATTTCTTCCTCCCCATCGAAATTGATACCAGAAATGCTCATGCGGCCAATATTAACTGCAAATTCATTTGATATTGTAAGCAAGAGAAATAATAATAATAATAATAAAAAAGCCTTAATATCCAACAATTTTATTTCATTTTAGAAGAAGAAAGCATCTTGTGCTTACCTACAGCATCTAATCCAGCTAAATTGGGCATGTACTTCTGTAGGTGCTCTTGTGCTGCATTGTCTGCCTTCAGTGTCTCACACTCAAAAGATATCGAAATTCTTTGTTTTCCGTGCTTCTGCTCAATCATACCAATAACATCTTCTTCCCAACTGTAACAAATAGAAATTATCATTTTTAGGTTTGGATTTGTTTGAGCAGATGTTCAATCCCTTGAAATGAATTCTAAACTTTAGACTAAAAAAGCCCTTATTAATAATAAGTTATTATGATGCACATGTGGCGTTATGGCTTTTATCAAGTTGATACACAAAGCTATTTACATGATATTAGAGGTCTCAAGTTCTAGTCAAAATAAAGATGCTACTAAACTATATGGCAATAGCATACCCTCATTTTGCGAGGACTTTAGATCTGGGTTCAGGTTTCCTATAGGTGCAAGCCCCTACAGTTAATTACCCCTCCTGACAACAAGAGAAAACTTTTAATTAAGGCTAGTTATCAATCAGATATGTAGAGATATGTGATATATGGTATATAGTAGCAGCATGGATTGGTATTTAAAATTTTAATTTTTAAAATTAAAAATTTCACCATCTTGCACTTAAAGTGGATGGTGGGAAAAGTGATGATAGACCCGATCAAGATCTCATGGTTCTGTTGCCCCGAGTCATCATGGTCCTTGGTCTACTTAATTAGAGGAGGTAGTCAACCCAACTTGACAGAAAGATTTTTGTCGGCATCCATGGGTTACGTTATTTAACGGAACCTTGTAGACCTGAGGTGAATATTTGTCCAAGTAGTTTGAAACCACCTTAGCTAACAGAGGGCTTTGTGCCCTATCAATTATATTTTATGGATCCATGTCTCAAGGATTTGACGTCATTGGGAAGCATGCGGGCTATGACTATAACCATAATACAGTGGAGTCGTTAGACCAAACCATTAGATCAGAGGGTCGCAATTATAATTGTTAACCACGCGAAGCCGATCTGACCAGGCCTCGGGTTCTTTGCGAAACCATCCGGCAAAACCGCTAATTAGAGCACCAATGCCACATCCTTATTGGCAAAGAACGAATTGAGAATAAATCCTAGTGATATTCTTGACCAGACATTAGCTCTTTGTGAGCTAAAGTAATTTTCATATTTGTCTACCCAAACAAATTGTTGCGGAAGATGGACGAGTTTCGCTTTAAGCGTTTGATGATTTATTTCAATTTTGAATATTTCGGATTTTGTATTTTTATAAAAAACTTAAAATTTTTATGGGCTTTGAAGAGTATTTTAAATGTTTGTAATCCCCTCCGGTTGAGATAACTTTTCAACACGGCCATAATTATGATATTTATGAAAATTTTTATTTTGTTGATTGAATCTTGTCGGATCGGGTTCATCGTTGGTTTTATGTTTTTGTTGGTGAATTTTCATTGTTATACATCTTGAAGGCTTAATATGAATGCATAAAACAAATATCTTGGTCGACGTCATGGTCATATATTTGTTTGATAGTTCGAGCCATGTCGACTCCTATCTACTCATATAGGAAGATCGGACCCGAATTTAAATTTATTAATTGACCCGCGCAACATTCTCAGACGTTCCGTGTGTACCCGTAACACTCTCATCATGGCTCATGCGGGTTTATAGACCTACATGTATACATGTTAATATGTTTGCATGTGTACTTTCATATTTATATAAATACATGTTGCAGTGCATATGTGAGAGCATTTTGAAATATTTGACACTAATCAGTTGTGTGATGATCAGCATTTGGGCGTGCATAATGCTCTATATGGAAGCCCGTAAATGACTTTTATCTGCTTGTATGAATATTACGAATCTAGTGGCATGACGTCACGTCATGAGTCGTTTGCTATTTTATGCAGGTAGACTGTCGTACAATAACGAGTCCCCTACAACAGTTCATAGGGGCTTGCATTTGTTGTAGCCTTCTTGCATTTTACTCATGGATGATATCTAGTGTGTATGGTTGCATGTCGCTTGCCATCACTTGTAGGTGGGTTACTTTATGAATGAGGAGTCCTCTATAGCAGCTCGCAAGTGTTCGTATATATTTGCTAGGTGCTTGATTAATGTTGAGTGAAAGGATGCTACAATGTCTCTGCTACAACAACTTATACGCGCTTTACATTTTCTAGAGGTCTTCCATCTCTGCTTACAAGTGTTAGTGTGTTTGCCAGATGACCACTCATCATTAATTGCTGGGATGATTCAGCGTTTATTGTACATCATTCGTCGTCGCCTATAGGTGGGTTACTGTGCATGTAATAATTCTTCTATTCATTGCCTATAGGTATTTTCATTCGCCGCATATCAATTTCCTTCACCTATAGAAAGCTTATGTATCTAGTTGCAAATAACCTATTGTGGGTGTATCTATGTTTGC
The DNA here is from genome assembly GCA_016618105.1 of Dendrobium huoshanense. Classification (NCBI taxonomy): domain Eukaryota; kingdom Viridiplantae; phylum Streptophyta; class Magnoliopsida; order Asparagales; family Orchidaceae; genus Dendrobium; species Dendrobium huoshanense. The sequence continues at coordinate 3,251 of JADPUM010001102.1, read as the reverse complement.
ATATGATCCGTTACTTCTGCAACATGTTTGTTTTCTTGCAAGGCTTGTGTGAACATTATACGTTGATTGCCGACGAATTGTGCTCCATGTAGCCTCTTCTAGCATTGGTTGTGGATGATATTATTGTGTGTGTCCTCAACCTTTTTCCATTACTTGCAAATATCCGTATTCATTACAATTCATTTTCTTGGATTGTAGACGAAGCGTCACATACATTCATCACACTTCGTTCTTATATTCATAGGAGACTGGCATAGTCATATGTATGTTGATCAGCGTTCGTTGTAGAACAAAACAGTATCATTATTTGCGGGACAGGTAAACATGCTTGTTTGGAGCTCAATGGCATCGAATGTATGCAATCTTCATATACTTTGAACTTCTTTAATTGCATCCGATTATTATGTTCATTGTGCATTGACCTCCTTCGCCTGCAAAGGGGTTAATGGGCATGCTTGCATGTCGACTGGCATTAACTATAGGAGGATTACATGTCATTTTTGAACTTGATGCTTCTTTAGTTGATTAGTGTATTCATTTAAAATTGTCCTTCTTTGCAGTGCTCAAGAGTTATCTGTTGCTTGCTTTTTGTCAACCTTTGTTCGCAAGCAAGCTGTGCTCACAAGTTTTTGGCAAGTTCATTAATGTTCATTTCAAGTTTCCGCTTGTGCACTTGCATTTTATTTTTATTATTTCACAATTTGGATTTTTATGTTGAGTATTAAGTCCATCCCCTTATAGTTCAATTTAAAAGTCTTGTTCTCTATCATCGTTCAAGCCCCCTGTGTTCTTTTGTGTTCAAATTAATTTTGCAAGTTCTATTTTCATCAGAAATTTTGGTAACCTCCCAGCATCTCCCCCATTTAGGAGAAATATGAGTCAGAGCTGGCACCGGCTGGGAGATCGGCATAGTGCATAGGCAGAGGTTGGCTCTAGTTTGGCTTCGATAGACAGACTGGTCGCGTCTTGCGAACAGGAAATTCAACGTCGGCTTGAGCTGGTGTTGGTATGGGTAGAAGAAGAAGAAGGACGGCTGGCACTGAGGAGTTCGAAAGGTTGATTTGAGCATCTGATTGGGGAAATTGGAGGCTAGGAATCGAAAGAAGGCTTCGGCTGGGTTTGACGAGCTACGAGCTGTTCGGCTTTTGAGATCGAAAGAAGAAGGATCAGGTGGAGACTTTGAATAAAGAGGATTTTGTGAGCAAGAAGAGTACAAACCAACGAGCGAGGCTTTGTTCTTGTTTTAATAGTGAGCGGATCGATTGCAAAGACAAGATTTACGGGAGTAGACGCGAAATCGGCGAAAATTCGAGGATCATAGTAGTATATCGATTGATACGAGGTAACTAATTGGGATTTTGCATCAATTTGAATTTCATTGATTTTTTATTTAAATTAATAATAATATTAATGATGAATTGATACCATTGTTATTATTACTAATTTAAAAGGACTAAAATGAGTTGATTGCCTAAAAATGCCTCGCTCCATGCATAATTTCCTTGATTTGTGCTCAATCTCCTCCAAACTCACACTGACTTGAGTGCGCGATTTTTTTTGTGCGAACTTATAGTTAATTTTTAGTATTGTTGATGTTCTGATTGCAACGACACAATTCGTTTTATGATCGGATGTCATTTAGATGGCGTCGCGCGTCGATTTCCTAAATTGTGCATCGTTGCCTCGATATGAGTGCCGTTTTACTCACATAAATTGAATAAATTGACAGTGATTTTTAGTATTGACGAAATTCCACAACAGCGAAATCCGTTTTGCGATTGAATGTCGTTTGGACAATGTCGTGCGTAAATATCGTGTGTCAGTCGTCCCTTTTGATCGATCTTGTCCGATTTGATTGCGAGGGATTCCTACTTAGCCGAATTCAATGCTTCGATCGTAACGGCGCAATCCATTTGGCGATCAGAGGCCATTTGACCATTCAAGTTATGCGCCGCACCGACGTGCTCGTCACTTAATTCGCCGGTTTCGCCTTGTTTCAATTGTTTTTGTGTATAGGATTTAAAATATTTCATTAAGCATATTTTAAGAATTTTAATATATGTATGGTTACCTTAATTTTTTTCTTGAAATAAGGCGGGTTTTGTTGCATATTGCAATGGCAATAATAAAACGTAGCCCTTAATTGGAGGGTTATATTGTATTGAAGAAGTTAAGATTTCTCTACAATCTAACATAGTAAAATTGCAGTAGCAACAATAAAATGTAACCAACAATTCGGTGAACCAACATGAAATTCTTGCGTGTTATTTTTCTGTTGATCTTCATTTCTAGTATTTTGCTCTTTTTTTGCTCTTGCCATTTAAAATTGATTTTGCCTAGTTCTCAATAGCTTATAGTCTATGAGGTCATGTAATATATACATGAAGGTTATATGAATATTCCACATGCCTATATGCTTAAGCTTCTACATTAAAAAGTTGGTTTTAACATAAAAGAAATTCATGTGTACCAACTTAAGAGTTCAAATTATATAATTTAATGGCAATCCAACATAGTAAACTTATAGTAGTGGCAACAGAATGTAGCCATCAATTTAGTGAACCAAAATAAATTTCTTGTGTATTGTTTTGTACGTTGATCTCTTTTTTTTCATTTTTTTTTTTTTTTTTGCACTTGTTGTTTGAAATATGTTTTGCCTATTTCTAAATAATTTCAATGACAAGGGGTGTTGGAAAATATATGGAACTTCTGAATAAGCCACAGGCCCACATATATGCTTAAACTTCTTTATATAAAAAAAAATTGTACAGGTTTTAACATACAAGGAATCCATGTGAGTCAGCCTGAAATTCAACTTTTATAATGTAGCTGTAATAGATTCATAAAACGATGCCTTTAACGAAATATATATGATGTGGTGAAAGTAAATCTATATGTATAAGAAGTTAGATTTCAGGAGAGCAATCACATATTATCTGAAACCTTTGCTACTTATTGCAATATGTGCTTGCAATAGTACAGTATAATATCCAAAGGTACAAAAATAATTGGATTGCAACAGTAACGTCTACAAAGGAAGATAACTAACATTAGTATAATGAACTCATGAAGAACAAATAACTCTAGAGGAGATCATGTTGTGCCAAATAATGTTTGAAACACTTTCAAATGCACTCTCGATCATGCTATTTGGCATGTCAGATTTTTAAATTTTCAAGAAAAACTCCAAAAAGTCTTGAACAACTCTTAGACATTTTGTGACAATTTTTGGCACATTGAACATTCGTTGG
>JADPUM010000127.1:0-25000 GCA_016618105.1 Dendrobium huoshanense | reverse complement strand
TATCGTCCTGTACGATAAGTATAGAATTTTAAGATCTCCTTATTTGTGTGTGTGAGATTTTATTCACTCAATTACAATCACTCCCTTTCAAAATTAATTCAAAGAAAAGGCAAACTTCAAATAAACAACATATCTCATGTTGAATTTGATTTGAAGTTTTCGTAGTCTGGAGTCTGATTTTCCTGAAATGTTAGTACACACAAGAGCAAATGCAAATCTTCTAAAATTGTTAGGAGATAACTATACATCTGAACAATAATGTTTGGAATCATCAAAACTACATAAGTTGCACAAATATAAATCATTCAAATAGCAACTATTCAAACACCTAGTTGACAAGGGGTCAAAATGACCAAAATGCCCCTTAATGGCAATTATGAAGTTTTCTCCAAACTTCAACTTGGCCTTTTTAAACCAAACCTCAAAACATCTTTCAATGCATCCTAATCATCATTAGGAGTGCAATGGACTCAAGCCCTGACCCTGGTCAAGCCTGGTTGACCATATCAACCTTTTTGACCAGAATACCCCTAATGAGTTCAAACATTAATTTCAAACCAAATGAACTTCAAATTGCTTGAAACAACTTCCAATAATTTTTGAATATCAAACCAAACCTGTTGAGCCAGAATTCAGGTCTTAGGTCCTTCTGGTTAACCAAGTCAACCTAGGTTGACCCAAATACCCCTTAATGTTTTAAATGGGTTATTTTAACACATTTGACATTTTAAACCCCTCAAGCTCTTAAACCTATTTTAAAATATACAAAAAAATCACCCAAACTCATGTGAGGCAAAATAATATTGAGTTTGACTTGGTCAACTCAATAATATTTTGTCAAACTTGAATGGCCATGGATTGATCCCTCAAACCTCTAGTGGATTGCCTTAAGTTCCCTCCAAACCATCTCATTAAGGTTTATCCATGCCACCTCACCTGGTTTGATCCTTTGACTAGTCAAACCAGTCAACTTTTGGTTAAAAGTCCATTTAATATTCAAAGAATTGATTCCAAAGCATTCAAGTTCCAATCCCTAGCTCCAAACCTAGCATTACAGCGTTTAATACCTACCCCCTCTTGCCACCTCAGCTGCCATGTGGCATAGAGATTGGTCAAACAGTCAAACTAAGGGTTTAGAGGGGTCAAACTTGGTCAAAACCACTTTTAAACCTAATCCCCTCTAATCTAAACCAATCCAGCTATCTTAACAGACTCTAGAACATTCTTAGGGCCCACTCCAGCCCTTGGATCAATATCCAATAGTTTAGATTAATTCCACATGCCCTAAAAGGAAAAAGGAAGCTTTCCGTGTAGGATATACCATTGTCCTGGAGCCCCCTTGCTCTTGCCAACTCCCTGGACAAGTTACGGCCATATTAAGTCCAACCAAATGAATCCTAACCCTCCATTCAACCTGAAGTGGATTGAATAAGGAAAAAGACACAAAATGTGTCTCATTCACTACCTAGCCTTCTTTCACTGTACTGGACTCCTCCAGCCAAACTCTCTATTCATTTGAGCTCCCTTGAATCGTCTACTCATTTCCCCACTCAAACCCCGCCCGTTAGAGCCATTGCCGGTGAACTTTCGGTGAGCCAAACTCCCAATTCGTGCAAGGCTTGTTCCAGGCGATCCTTGGATTTTCAGAACGTGGATTTAACTAAAAACTTAATCATGGACAATCAAAAAGCTCAGAGATACCAAAAATGATTTAACTGTCCACAAATCAAGGATAAAATCCTAAACCTAGCTTAGGACATCTAGGCTTCATTAGCATTTGATTAAGCGATTATTTAGCCATTAAAATGATATCCCGTTATTTTTGTTCATGAATATTTAATGTGTTTAAAATTTCATTAAAATATTCTGATCTGATTGAGGGAAATATTCAAAAAACACTCTCTAGTGCTTCGGACGGACTCTGCCTGAATGTACATTAATGGAGCCATTGATCTTAAAATCAACGGATGCAATCACGTCATTCCATGCCCTGTCCGACCGCGGGAAGCCTCCAGTGGTTCAAAACCTCATCTGACGGTATCTGGGTCCTTTATCCAGACCCCGGGATCAACATCCCGCCGTCTGATCCCTCTCCGCGAGATTAGACTACGGGATCTTATCTGGGCCGTTGATTTCAAAGGGCGAAAGATCGTACAGCTCGCAGCGCCATCCAATGTGGTTTAAGTGATATCGCATCTCACGGTATACTTTCCCCAATCATCAATGGTGACGCAATCATTACGCCGCCATCTAACAATTGGTAGCGGTCGGATCCCTCCAATCTGACCGCATAACGTGGCCTCCGCCGCTGGCAATGTCATTTTTTTAAAATGATTTAAAAATTGTTATTTTAATTATTTTTAAATTTCAAAAGTATTTATTTTGTATAAATATTATTAGAAAATAAAAAAAATGTTAATTTAAGTTTAATTTCAAGTTAAAATATTAATATGTTTTAAAAATTTTTAAATTCTAATTATTTAGAATTAATATTTAAATAAAATAATCTTAAATATTTCATAAAATTTTAAACTTTATTTTAAAATATGTTTTAATATTTAATATATATATATATATATATATATATATATATATTCAATTTAACTTAAAATTTAATTTAATTTAGGATATAATATATATTTTAAATAGCTTTCAGAATATTTAAATTTTTGAGTATTTAATTACTATTTAATTAAACTTAAATTTAAATATTATTTTATTTAATTTTAAATTCTAGAAATCATTAAGATTTAATTTAATTAAAAATAAGAATTATTTTGAATATTAAAAAATTTAAAGGTTATTTAGATAATATATTTAACCTTAAACTTTATAAATTTAAATTAAATTCAAATTAATTTTGAAAATTATAAATAATATATCAAAATTTTTGAAATTCAAAATACTTTAACTTAATATTAATTTTAAAGTCTAAATATTGATTTATTTTGAATAATTTGAATTATTTGAATATCATAATATTTAATTAAATGTTTTATTAATTATTTTAAAATTAAAATTTTATTTTCAAATAAATTTGAAAATCAGTGGATCTCTCAACCCCTTAAAAATTTATTTTAATCATATTTTAATTTATTTTATTTTTAAACTTATATTTCATATATAGGTTTATACATATGTATGTTTTAAAATCATATTTTAAAAATATATATATTTAAATCTTGAGTATTTGAGAGATCACTTTGAAATCTTAAATATAGATTAAATGTGTGAATGGAATTCATGGGGTAATGATTAGTGAATGATTATATTCTAAATATTCACTACTCATAATATTGTCATCTTAATTAATGTCAATCTTTGCATGCTTAGGGTGCACACATCACTTAGCCTAGGCTCTTCTAGATCTAAGAATTGATTGTGTTTGTGTTTCTGCATGTATATGCTGGTCAAGGGTTAGAAACTTTTATTCAAAGCTAGATAACTTAGTGACACCATTAATGACAATAATTAAGGACATATTTAAAAAATTTAGAGAAATTCTAGAAATTAAGTCACACATCCTTTTGATTCAAAACTTTGAACACTTGAACTTAGTGACATATACAGACAATAGAAAAACTCTCGCTAGTTTTAGAAATCATTTAGCCCCTTAATCAATCTACTTAACCTTAAACCCTTAATTAAACATTAAACTTTTAAAAATTCTAATAAATCAAATTTAAATCCAAAAAATACAAATAATATCTCTAACTGACTACAATTAAAATCTTAATCAAAGAAAAATAAAACCTCTTTGATTTGATAACAAATTGAATATTAATTTAATTTTAATTATAATTTAATATTTAATTAATGTAATTAATTAAAAATTTCTGAAAATTCTCAAACACTTGAGAATCTCTCCTTAGGTTATTCCTGTTCTTTGGAGTTGATCTCAAAGAGTTGGAAGTTCATTTTGATTCAAATCATAAAAAGCACTTTCATTAAAATAATTTAAAAATTCAATAAATGCATCAAACTTTGAAAAATCATAATTAATTATAGAAAAATCAAAATCCAACAAACTTAGTGTCTAACAACTCATATTAAGGTCTAATAATTTATAAAAAATAGTAATTTTCCATAAATCACCCTTAATCAAAAAGTCATTTTTAAACCCACAATTAAATGATTAAAATAAAGCAGAAATCCCTAAAACTCAAAAATCACTTTAAAACTTCAGAAATTTTTAATCAACCATAAAACATGTAATTAAACAACTTTAATTACAATTTATTAACTTTTAAACCATAATTAATTTAAGTCATTTAATTATACTGGGTACCACTAGGAAACCCAGGCCTATAAGGCTATTAAATTAGCCCCAAGGAAGGTGAAATAAACTTCAAGGCTTCAGTGAGAAACAAAGGTGATATCTAACAAATAATTAAAATTAATCTTAAAATTAATTTTAAATTATTAAGACTAAAATTTTAACTAATATCTTCCCTTAAGCCTTTCAACCAATCAAATCTTTAAACAACTTTAACTAATTTCCCTACCTAGGATATATCCAAACAACACAGCCTACCTCACTCAATTTAGATGGTTTTCTATGACAACCAACTCTAGTCTTAGGCTTGGCCGATGTTTACTTTTTTATTGTGTGTCAGGTTTTTGAGTTTTCACTACATGCTGTTTGTTAGCTTATAATTGATGTGTTTGTTTACTTACTTCTTGCATTATGTGATTGATTGTGCATTAGATTTATCCTTAGGTTAGGAATGATTTATATTAATTCAATCTTATGTAGGTGGCCATACTCCTGTAGGGCATTGAAATTAAAGGGGGTATTAAATAAAAAAACATTATTATTCTTTACAAAAATGCTTGCAATGCTTAAGACCCCCTTTAAATTAAAATAGCATGGCCAAGTGTGTCTATAATTATGTATTTTAATTCTCAAATATTAACTTCTTGAGATTAAGTAACTATTGATTATTAGGATAACCCTACAGGCTATTGAGTCTAGAATTTTCTCTTTTATTAAATGTAATTTCAGATGTATTTGAGTTGTAATTTTAAAAGTGATTTAAGAATGGGATGCTTATATCTAACTTGGATTCCTAAGAGGAAAAGAAATCCCTAAAGGGGAGAGTCTTCTTCCAATTGTTAGATCAAGTTATGATACCTTTAAAATATCCACAGAGAAAAGATAACACCCCTTTCAATGGGGAGTTTCTTTTCATTTGGTTATCCAGAACCGATGAATCAAGAAGCTCGTGGGAGGATAAAGAAATGAAGAATGAGAAGACCCATTCTCAAAGTCACTTGAGTCTTAGAATTAGAAATACGGGTTGTTATCAGTGGTGCCTGGCCACTTTATTTTTCTACAGACCCTACTTTGTAATATTATGTAGCACTTGACATATGGACATTCAATTTGAGTAATTAATTTAATTGATTGCATATTAGAACTACCTATTTTTTTAGTCTTTTTACTTGCAAAATTATTTTAGCCTGGAATCTGATCATAGGCTCATAAGGACTCATTAAAATTTTTCTATCTTAATTAAATTTAAAAAACATTTAAGCTCACATAGCAACTCTAACAAATTTAAAAAGTAAGCCCATGACCGCCGGGAGTTTGCATTCATAATTATTACATCTTCTTTCCATTTATTAGGTATCTCCCTGCCTGAAGGTTTTGACAGACCACCTGGCCAATGATGGTGCAGATATGTCCAAGGGGAATATGTGAATTCTTCGAGGATAAAACTTATTTTTAAGCCTTTTTAAAAAATTTTCATTCAAATTCAAATATTCAATCAAGTCTGCTAGCATGCATCGCATTAGTTAAAATAGTCTAATCTTTAATTGCATTTACTTAGACATAAAAAACCAAACATAAGTCAAGGGGCCAAATCAAGGACTACTCTAGATGTCGCCCTTATTCAAAAAAATCCTATCTTAAATAATGTCCCTACCACTCAACATTAAAAGACCAGATTCATAGTTTTGAAGCGCCTAGCTGGTCTAGCTGACTCCCCAATCCAGGTTGGGGTAATTCCAAATTTGCACTGCATTAGTTAGGTTCGGGCAACTAATTTTCAGTACCCAATTTAGACTTAAGATCTGAGGCAAGATTGGACTATAAGACCTAAAACTCCAGGAATTGAATCCCAAGTTTCTAATAAAATTGACCACTTAAACTTAAATCTTTTTTAATCAAATTTAAGCCTAAAACATAAGATAGATTGGGGCCCTTCCGAATTATTTCAGAAACCCAGGTGCAGCCTACCATTCTTCCTTTGACTCCAAAAATAAGTGTTCAACTTTGAACCAATCCCTGTTGAACGTCCAACCCTTACCTCCTTTTACATCAAACTTTAAACTCATAAATAAAATTCATACCGCTATTTTAATCGAGAGTATTCATAGGAAATTCTAATTTCCTATGATGTAATTAACTACGAGGGCTTGCGCTCATAGGAGATTTAGAAACCGAGATCTAATTTTTTAAAACTTCAATTATGTATATTTGGGAAAATTTAACCCAATGATTATTATCATCACTCTCAAATGTTCACTAAGGATTGATATCTTCTTTCCTAGGAGAGATATATCAACTACTATAGTGATTTTGATTATGAGAATAATGATCTCCTTTTCGAATTATTATAGTTAAACATTTAGTTAAACATCATTTTGATCCTCCAGGATCATATGTTGTCTTCTCTTGAGTTTGACTACAACAATCTGGATAAATTTAAAGCTTTTAAATTTGAACCCATTAGGGAATGATATGTTCACCTCTCGAGGAGATATATTATTTATAATGACGTGTTCAATTTCAAGATTCAAAAAATAAATATTTCCAAAAAAAATTAATATTTTTCAAAACTACACATTTTTCAATCAAACAAGTGGTGAGCTCAAGTATAATTGGAAACTAAAAAAAAATATTTTTACTATTAGATGGCTTAAAAATAATCTACTTAGCATAATCCAGCTCAGTTATAAAGGCTTCATTATTAAATTTTTTCTACCAGCTGCATAATAATGTTAAATAGAAATATTATACAACAAGAAAAAAGAATCAATAATATTTATATGCTTGATTTAAGCTATACTGAAGATGTTAACTCCCTTTTCCTAAAAATTGTTGTTGATGATTCTGGCTTGTGGCATAGAAGACTTTTTCATGCATGCATGAAAAATCTCAGATAAATAACCCAAAAAGACTTTGTGAGAGGCATACCCAAACTAGAATTCACTAAGGACCAATTATGTGATGCATATTAGTTAGGAAAATAAGTCAAATACTCCTTCCATTCAATTAAGGGTATTAACACTAGAAATGCTTTAGAAGTACATCACATGGATCTCTTTGGACACATTAGCACTACAAGCCTAGAAGAGAAAGTTTTTGGGTATGTGATTATTGATGATTGCTCAAGGTTTAATTGTGTTAGATTCCTTTCTCATAAAAGTGAATCATTTGAGAAATTTAGATCATTCTCTACTTGGATTAAGAGGAACCTATGTTATGAAATTTTAACCATTTATAGTGATGCTGGTGGAGAATTTAGGATTGAAAGATTTGAATCCTACTATAAGGAGAAAGAGATAGATCATACCTTTTTAGCTCGTAGGACCCCTCAGCAGAATGAGGTAGTTGAAAGAAAGAATAAGACCCGTGTAGAAGCTATTAGAGCCATGTTATCTATACACTCACTTCCTAAATACTTTTGGGTAGAAGTGATAAATACATCATGTTATGTTCTAAATAGGATTAATATTAGATCCAAGCTTAATAAGACAACCTATTAAATCTTAAGGGTGGGACACCCAATCTCTCTCACATTCATGTATTTGGATATAAAGTGTTTATTTTAAATAATGGGAAATATCTGTTAGGAATGTTTGACCCAAAATCTAATGATGGAGCCTTCCTAAGATGCTCAAATGGTGGAAAATCCTTTAGAGTTTTTAATAAAAGGATACTGATGGTAGAGGATACCATTTATGTAATTTTTAATTAATTTAATAATTATGGAGGGTCTATGGTAGAAGAAGAAGTAGTAGTGGAAGTCACATAAGGAGTAGAATCTATAAATCTGGAAGAATGGGTAGATGCTAAAAACATACTTCCTAGAGAATGGAGATATTATTCAAGTCATCCTAAAAGATAGATCTTAAGAGATCCATATGAAGCTGTTAGAACTAGGCATGGACTTAGAAAAGAAGTGAACCTCTCTACCTTTCACTCAATAATTGAACCCATAAACATAAATTAAGCACTATCTGATGAATTCTTGATCCTAGCTATGTAAGAAGAATTAAATTAATTTATGAGAAATATTGTTTGTGAGCTTATTAAAATGCCTAAGGACTAGAGTATTGTTAGAATTAAAAGGGTTTTAAAAACAAAATGAATGATTTTAGAGTGGTGGTGAGAAAAAAAGAAAGATTAGTCACTAAGAAGTATAACCAGATAGACGTAATTGATTTTAAAGAGACCTTTGTACCTGTAGCTAGATTAGAGGCCATAAGAGTGCCACTAGCTATTGCTTACTTTAAGGGATTCAAACTATACCAAATAGACATCAAAAGTGCCTTTCTAAATGGGGTAATAAAAGAAGATGTGTATATTGAACAACCCGAGGCTTTAAAAATTTATTATTTCTCAATCATGTGATCAAATTAAAAAAAGTATTATATAGGTTGAAATAAGAACCTAGAGCATTGTATGAAAGGTTAAGCACATTCTTACTAGATGGAAACTTTGTTAAGGGGTACATAAAAACAACCCTTTTCTATAATGAATAGGAGAAGAACTACTAATTATCCAGATCTACGTTAATGATATTTTTTTAGATCTTCAGATAAAAAGTTATTTGATAAATTTCCTAAAATGATGAGTAAGGAGTATGAGATGATTGTGATGGGAGAATTGACTTACTTAATTGGATTTAATATAAGGCAGAAGGATGATGGAATTTTTCTTAGTCAATCAAAATATATCAAGAACATTGTTAAGAAGTATGAAATGGATAAGATCAAAGTAATAAACACTCTCATGATTTCTACTGTTCAGTTAGATAAGGAATTAAATAAAAAATTAGTTGATCATAAAATAATATAGAGGAATAAGTAGATCACTTTTTTATTTGACTGCTAGCAGACCTAATATTCTATTTAGTATTTATCTCTATGTTATATTTTAGGCTTATCCAAAAGATTCCCAGCTGACTACTGTTAAGAGAATCCTTAGATATCTCTCAAAAACCTAAAACTTGGGAATATGATATCTTAGGCACACGGCCTCCTTTAAAATTATAGGATATTTTGATTCACACCTTGTTGGATGTAGGATTGATAGGAAAAGAACTTCTAGAACCTACCAATTTATAAGATAATATTTAGTCTCATGGTCCTATAGAAAATAGAACTTAGTAGCCCTATCCACTGTAGAAGTTAGATACATAGACTTAAGAAGTTAGGTGGCACATATTCTTTGGTTAAAGAAACAAATTTTGGATTTAGAACTTCCTGTAGGCACCATTCTAATCCTATGTAATAACACTATTTCCATCTACATTTCAAATAATCCAATCCAACACTCTAGAACAAAACACATAGATATAAGGGGACATTTCATTGGGGACCATGTCATCAAGGGAGACATAGAACCATATCATGTAGTAAGTGAAAATCAATTTACAGATATCTTTACAAAACCACTAGCTTTTGAAACCTTCAACATCTTTAGAACCAGATTAGGTGTTATAGATATTCATGCTTGAAACTGGATTATTTGAAATTCTTAAATCTGATTGATGATTTCGTATTTTGGCTATTTTATATTTGTATGTTTTGCTTTTCAGTATTTTATGATTTTTTTTCTTATGCATCTATTGTTTATTTCTTTTAAAAAATTTAAGAATCCAATCACTACTCACTTCTGTAGTTGAACACTTCTTTAAATGAAAAACTTACCTTTTTTTAAAAGTATTATTTAACTTCTTGTTGACCTCATTTTTATATGAGGTCACTTTGACCCCTTCCTGAATACTAGATCTTAGGATACTTCTAGTTACCAGACCTTAGGATCAATCTAGATCTTAGCTCAATCCAAACCCACCCAAAATCCAAGGTTAAGGACTCATGTCCTGAAACCACTTATAGGTGATTTTTCTGTCACCTTAAAACCCAGTCAATTGACCTTTGATTTAGGATATGTCAATTGTATATTGATAAGACACATCTCTAGGGTTAGCCCTCTATGATTTAGCTCATTATGATGTCTTTAACCCCAAAAACAAAACTTAGTTCAAAAGGATGCAAAACCTTTAAATATTTATGACCTATGTCACTGGATCTATCACCTAGTGGAACCTGACCTTGGAGTCTTCTCTAAACCTTTTTATCCTCCCCAGTCCTTTGATTGATATGGTAAGCATTAATCTATATTTTTATGGACTCACCCTGGCCCAAAGTTGACTTGAGGACAAAATGACCAAAATGCCCTTTTAGGGGATTTTTTAAAGTTTTGACCAAAATTCAAATTGGTTTAACTTCATTCACCTTTGAAATATTCTTCAATCCTTTTTAAACATCATTTGAGACCTATTTAACCCAACCCCAAATCCTGAGTCAATTTGCTTAACTAGGTCAACTTAGTTTGACCTAACTACATATTAAGAGCCCAGACAAGCTTTTTGACCTAAAAGACCTCTCTAGACTTTGAGACCCCATCCATTAGGTTTATGTGATCAAATTGAATTCAATGGACCCAACTCTTGTTCCTAAACCAACTTGGTTGACCAAGTCAACCCAATTTGACCAAATGACCCATACACCTCCTTTCATCCAAACCCTTTGATCAAAACCATTTCAATCCCATCTAAACCCATGGGGTTAACCCTTAGGCTTCCAAGAGACCCCTCTTGGAGACCCAAGTCTTGGGTTCACTTGGGATGGCTGTTGGGCTAGACCCAAGTGCCCAAAGAGAGGCCCCCTTTGGGCCATTTCTCAATCCTAGCCAAATTGATTTTAATCTAAGGTGTCATTGGGTCTCCCTTGACCCAATACATCTCCTATAGTCAGCCCATCCATTGAATCAACTTGGGTCATGAGTTAAGCTAACCTAAAGTGGCCCAAACCACTTGGGATTGGGCAACTCCTACCCTAAGCTCAATTGAACCTAGCCAACACCTCTATTAGGTGACCCTAGGTCCAACACATCTTCCCTAGCTAGCCCAAGCCTTAGGTTGACTTGGGTCAACTTTTGGGCTAGCTCAAAGTGGCCAAAATCATATTGACCCGAGTTATCTTCAACCCTAGGAAAATTCAAACCCAATTTTTGCTTGCAGTAAGTGCACTAGACCCAGACTCAACTCCCATATCAAACCCAGGGTCCTGCATGACCCGGGTTGAGCTTAATTTGTCCCAAACAGAGCAAATTTTAGGTCAACCCGAGCCATCTTTAACCCTAGGACAATTCAAACCCGATTTCCTCTTGCATTGGGTACACTAGACAAAGGCTCAACTTACATATCAAACCAAATGTTTATCCTGAATCGGGTTGAGCTCAATTAACCCCAAACTTAGCAAGTTTGGGTCAACCCGAGCCACCTAATCCAATTAATCTCCCCCATGCCAAATTAAGCTCACCCTTGAGCTTAGCATATCCCCATCATCCTTTCCAGGTCAACCCGACCCAGACCCTGGCCAGTGGTGGCATGAACCAATGGAGTGTGAACTCTGGTGGTCCCCCCTCTTCAAGCCTAACTTATAGCCTTTGAGATGCTGAGCTCATAGCTTCAGGCTCACAATCCCTCTGGGAGGATGTCCCCTTCAACCTGGCATCCATTTGAGGTCTAGCCTAGTTGATCCCAACCGTCCAAGCTCACCAGAGTGAGCTAAATAGGGAAGCTTATTCTAGAGGCCATTATTCACTCCCAGGCATTCGAAAATGTTCCCCAGAACTCCCTTGAGTTTCCTCTCTCATTCCCTAATTTCCCAATCACTCCTATCCATCTGTTCGAGCAAACTCCAGTGAAAGCTTCTTGCACTCCACTCAAAGTCATACCTCCGGCCATCCTCTGGTCCTGACTTCTGAAGGAGATTTTCTCGCTTTCATCCCATGAAGCTTCCTGATAAAGAAGCTCATCTGTTGAGACTTTCTCAGTGGTAATACATTGATCTTGAGATCCCTAGATGGGTAGTTTGGTCAAGTGTAAAGGAAACCTTTACCCCAATAAATTTCCACCATTGGGTTGAAGGTTTCCATTCTCCAGATTGTCCCTATGAAATTTCATTGGAGTTTGTTGGCATGATCGCTCGAATAATACAAGAATATCTCTACGGCTTCAGGTCCATGAGGGAGATTGAAGATATAATCCTAGCAGTTAATTTTGATCAATAATGCACATTAGATCACGTGGTTCTGGAGGCCATTTAATTTGAACCATCTGATCTCTAATCCGACGGCTATGCTTAACCTGACCATTATCCCATCAGCCACCAATTATTGCCCCGCAAGTTAGAAGGCGCTGCGTGTAAATCGACAGTTGATTGGGTATTCAGGGAATTTAATTTAACTAAAAATTTGGGGAAATTTCAAAAATTTAGATCTCTCAATCCACTTGACCAAATTAGGTGTCCTTAAACGCATTGGAAAGATCTCAAAGAGATCCACAAAAGTCCTATGGTCCCAGACCCTAATTATATTTGTGTACCATTTAATTATAGTTTGAATGTTATGTATATTATTGTATTTTCTTATTAATTTGAATTCACCAGGGCTTGGGACTTTGGGAGAGTGAGTTTGGGCATGTCCCTGACATGTCCAAATTTTTCCTCCGCTATTTGAGCTTTTTAAGGGAATTTTTGTGTCAATTTGGGTTTATGGGTTATGGTTTGACCCTTAAATTCAAATTAGAGAAATGATCTCTCCAATGAGAACTAGGGATTTATTTTGAGTGTGATGATGATGCTTAGCATAGGGAGTTTAGAGGGATTGATTTTGTCCTAATCCGACCCTAGGATAGCTCCCTATGATTTTTCTAAGGTGATTTAGATATCACCTTAGGTGGCTTGGTTAGCCACCTTAGAGAACTCCATTTGGGTCCAAATTTTGTGTGTTTAAGCCTTGATATTAGGTGATCTTATGGCCCAAATCCCATGGGATTTTGTGTCCATTTGGTCCACTAACTAGGAGTTTCAAAAATTCCTCATAGGAATTGACCTAGAGTTCTAATTAATCCATTAGAAATTCTTATTAAACCCAAAAATCTTTGTATAAGGACCTTAGTTAACCCTAACTAGATCCCTAAATAGTGAAAATTTAAATCCCTTTAATTTGTATAAGGAATTTAGTTGTTTATCTCTCCTTAGATCATTTCTTATCTTTGGGGCAGATTTCAAGGAGTTTAGGACTTGTTTGGGTTCAAATCATTAAAAGGGGCCCTTAATTAAAAATAAAAAATCTAATAAATACCCAAATTTCTAAAAATCATAACTAATTATAGAAAATTTCAAATCAATCAACCTCAAAGGTGAATGACTCAGATTAAAATATACTATTTTATAAAAATATCAAAACCCCAAAATATGGTCAAAGTCAAAACATCAACAATTTTATTAAACCTAAGTCAAAATTGGGTCAAAACTTCAGAAATTCATAACGTTTCATAGAAAACTCTAACTTGAGCGTGCTAATAGTCTAACTACTCATATTAAGGTCTAATATTTGTGAAAATTTTGAAACCTTTAAAATTCACTTTAACTTTAAAAATCAACTTTCAACTCCTTAATTAACACATTAAGATAATTCAAAAATTCAAAAATTCCTTATAATTCTAGAATTTTCTAATAAAATTCTTAACCAATTTCCTAAAATTAGTAACAAATTTTTTTTAATATTAATATTCCTCTAATTTTAACCAACTAAATTAACCTAATCAACCCCGATTACCAAGCCTAAGAGGCTATTGGCTTAACCCCAAGAAAAGTGAAATAAACTTCACGGCAACAGTGTGAAATAAAGGTAGTGATTATTTAATCTTTAAAATATATTTAAATAAATTCTTAATATATTAATATTTAAACTCTAATCTAAGTCTCACCTTAAGCCTTAATAAATAAAAAACTTTAGATAACTCTAACTTACTACCCAGTTTAGGATCTACCCCATCCACATGATATTTTACACACACTTTAGATGGTTTGCTAGGACAACCGACTCTAGATCTAGGCTAGGCCGGTGTTTACTTTTTTGATGTGTGCTAGATTTTTTGTGATTTTACTACATGTTATGGATGAAATTGCACGTTGTGTTTGCTTACTTTTACTGCATTTTGTAGATGATTGATGTGTTTGACGACTAGATTTTCTTTAGGATAGGAATGATCTAGATGTTCACTAAATTTTCTGTAGGTAGCCACAGTCATGCAGGGCAATAAAAAGGGGCTAAATAAAAATCAATCACAAATAAGCTTGCTACAGGTGCTTCAGCTGCTAAGCCCCTAATAATAAAAAGAGTGTGGCCAACATGTTTATTTCTTTATGTACACATACATATATAAGGTCTTGAAAATATATTTTGATTTATTAAATGCTTAGAATAAGCCTGTAGGAGAGTCTATAATTTTTAATTTTTTTATTAAATATAAATTTTGAAAAAGTTTAAGTGTTGTGAAAATGGAGTTTTGAGCTAGGATACATAAGTCCAAAGGTTGGACTCCAAAGAAAAAATGACACCCCTTAGAGGGATAGCCCTTTATCTATTTGGAAGTTCAAATTTAGACTATCATTTGGTACCCAAAGCAGAAAGGATGGCCTTCCCCTTAAAGGAAGAACCCTCTTCTCCATTTGGGTAACCTACTATGAAGGATCCAAGGAGCCCGAAGGAGGACGGGATTGAAAAATTAAAGACAAGGAGTATCCCACTAAAAACCACTTGTGTCTTTTTTAGGATTAGAATTTGGGTTATTGTTAGTAGTGTCCGACCACTTTACTTTATACATACTCTAGTTTGTAACAAGCAAGGTAGTTTGCCTATGGATATTTATTGATTAATTCATTTATATTTAATGTGTTGGTATGATTGCATATAGAACTATCTGCATTTATTAAATTTTTTGGTGTTTGTGTGCAACTTTTTCTTTAGCATGGATATGTGAGGCTCATAAGGTGTGAAAATTTTATACTCATAATCAAAAGTTTAAAATTTAAGAAGTTAAATAACATAGAAATATAACAACTCTAGAGAAGTAGTCGGGGATCACCGCTGGCGTCAGATGCATATTTCTGCATTCTTCTCTCCTTATTTTGGACCCTTCCCTGCCTGCAGGTAGAGTCTGGATAATCTGACCTATGAGGATGAGGTGTCGGACCTGGGGAAGCCCAGTCTTCTAAAAAAACTATTTTTAAGCATTTTTTAAATTTCAAGCATATATGATTTGGAGTTGTCAACCAACATGCATTGCATTAGAAACAAATATAAAAGAGTCAAAATTTTAATTGCATTAGTCCTTAGAATTTTTCACCCAACATAAGTCAAAGGGGCCAATTAGAAAAATCTCTAAATGTCGATCCCAGCTCTCCAAAACCTTAAAGAAAATATCCCTACCACTCTTTCATAAAATGACCGGGCTCATATAGTTTAAATTGATTAGGTGGTTAGTTGGCTCCCCAATCCAGGCCGAGGTAAGTCAAGATCTTGCACTGTATTAGTTAGGTTCAGACAACTATGGTCAAGTATCCAAATTTAGATTTAGGATTCGAGGCAGATCTTTGATTATAAGACTCCAACCTCTGGGAATATAATCCCAAATTTCTAATAAAATGCTTAACTTTAATTAAATCTTCTTTAAATCTAAAACGTAAAGCCCAACATTTAGATTAAGTTGGGACAATTCTGGATGATTCTGGAATCTCAAAGTGTCCTCTACTATTCTTCCTTCAAATCCATCAATAAGTGCTCAATTTTTATCCACTCACTTTTTGGAGTTCCAAAAATTCATTTCTTTTGATATCACTCCTGGAAAATCTTTAACAAAATTTCACCATTATTTTAATCGAGAGTTTTTATAGGAGACTTTGTCTTCCTACGATATAATTAATAATGAGGGCTTGCACTCACTGGAGAATTAAAATCCGCGTTAATTTTAAAATTGATTTTTAAAATTCACTTGATATTTCTTTTGGGAAATCTACTTTGAAATGATTGTCATTATCATATTCGTATAGTGGCTAATAGATGATACTCTCTTTCTCCAATGAGATTTGTCATATGTTAGCATCAATCTGAATATAAAATCAATGATCCCTTTTTCTCTTAATTATAGTAGTTCAATTTTATATTAAACCACATTTTGACCCTCCCGGGATCATATGTGACTCTCCTTTAAATCAGACTACGATAGCTAAGAAAAAATCTATAATTCTGAGTCTAAACCCGTTAGGAGATTTTATCTCCACTTCTCGAGGTGGCATATCATCTCTGATGGTCAGTTTGAATTCAAAATTAAAACTCAAACTTAATTTCCTAAAACAAATCCTCAAAACTTAAATTAGTAATCTTTGGAAAAATTTAATCAACGACGATCGCTATCATCATGCCAGAATAATTACCAAATAGTAGTATCTTCTCCCTAAGGGAGATATATCATTTATTTGTAAAGTTTTTTAACATGACACCAACGATATTCTACTTAGAATATCATAGTTAGAAATTAGATCGAACTCCATTTTGACCTTTCGAGGCCATATGAGGCTCTATCTCGAATCTAGTTATGATATTCAAAGTAGTATTTGTAAATTTGGATTTGAACCCTGTTTTGAGATTCTATCTCCACTTCTCGAAGTGGTTTAATTTTTCTAATAGGACGTTCGATCTCAAGATTCGCATCTAAAAGTTGATTTTAAAATTCTCAAAGATAACTAAGCTTTTCAAAACCTCTTTTTCAAAATCCCACTAACACTTCTCTAAAAATAATTAAGGGAAGAAATTAGAGATTATTTCTCTTCATCTAACTCCTTTAGGGAGTAATTTCTTTTCGAATCAAAAACTATATCAAAATAAAAATTTGAACCAATAAATATAGATATGTTTCATCTTCCTACAGTTCTCTATCTCATTTGAATATTTTTGCAAGTCAATGAATTTATTTTAAATTTTCTTAATCAAGCTATTTGTCTATATCAAATGGATTCAGTTTTTGTTTGTGATTTACACTTTCTTATATAAGAGGCTGAGTTCTTATTCTCTAATATTTGGAAGATAATCTCATAATTAAGAGTTTTTAAGGACTTAGAAAGGAAGAAAGATTTTCAAAGAAAAAAAAGGCATAAAATGAGCCCAAAAGCTAAAAAGATGTGAAATGAATGCCAATAAATTGATATATACATAAAGTGTATTAAAAATCAAAAGATAAGTAAAGTGCACTAAACAAAAATAAAAGAGGCATAAAATGAACCCACAATGAATTAGCTTCTCTTCCTTTCAAATCTTTAAATCTTAATAAAATCAATGTGCCAATTGAGATCGTCTACACCTAAATTTGAAAATTATGATTTTTGGTTCATCGCCTTGCAATTCTATTCTCTTAAATAAACTCTAAAAAGAAGTTTAAAAAGAAACATTTCCTATCTAATTCATTTTTTGAATTTCATTTTTATTTTAATAAAATTTTTAATCTCTAAGGAGCCTAAGCTAGGGTTAACAAAATTCAATTTTCAATACTTTCTAAATTTTACCATTGTTAATACATTTCTTACTGATCTAATCATTGGGAATTTTCATTTAATACTATTGATCGATTCTTTTAAAAAAAATTGTTGTTATTTTTTCATGGTTCTTGATTTGTTTTATTTTACTCTTATTTTAGTTTTATTTTGGACTCTTCCTAATCATCACATTACATACCATACCATTTCTAATTTTTGTTTACATCATCTAATATGATTGATATCATACTATACAATTTGAATAAAATATCAAATCTCTAATCACAACACATCCAATGAATAATATCGATCAATTATTAGTGATCGTACTGTATGATCCATGTGGCAGGAATAGTTCAAAAATTTAAATTCAGTATGTACGATCTTCAATACCACATTGTACAGTACGATCCACCTATTTATACAATGATAACTCAAAAGTCAACAATCATATAGCGTACTGCTTAAGATAACCGCCCTGTCTCTAATCATCCAGTATAATATCTGATCGATGATAAGACTATCTTTTTCACTAATCATCTGGATGAATTAATTGTACTAGATCATCCAGTACAATCCTACAATCATACTTTATGATCTGATTGATTTTATATAAATAACCAAATTTCTTTCAATTCCTTTACACCACTCCAATATTCTAATCAGTTACTTCCATCTTGAACTCTCCTTCCTTGTAATGGCTGGTGAAAAATGATCCCGAGCAATGGTGGGTAGTTACTAAAAAAAACTATCAATCCTAGGTTCACTAAGGATGCTGATGAAGAAGCCTATCAATGGTACAAAATAGTTGGAATCAATCCTTCCAAAATGGTTAACCAGGAGATTCTAAACTTTTGGGTTCTTAATTTCTTTGCCCATACCACTCTCAGTTTCATCCTCACCCTTGCCTTTCCATTCAACTTTGAGATTTTATTTGAATTCTTTGCAAGATTTTGCAATAATAATGAGGTCATTGCTTTACAATCCATGTTAATAGAAGGCCAATCAAAATAACTTACCAGAACGTTCATGACTTTCTTAAAGTTTCCACCACTAAGGACAAAATTCATATTTTAGCCTCACATCTTGACTACAATTAGACCCCTGCAAACATAATCCTTAAGGAATCCAATGTTAATTGTTATATCATAAAAGTCCATAGTCAAGTGTATGATGCTCGCATCATCTAGCACATACTTAGAAATTCCGTAATTCCTAAAGTTGATGATAGGATTAACATTACACATGTTCTCTTGTTACATATTATATCCTGGATCAAATGGACTTTAATGTAGATGACCTTATAATTTGATATCTTTACAATCTAACATGTATTAGAGATCCAAAATATAAAAGGAAGCCTAACCTTACCTTAGGATATCTCATTGCCTATATCCTAGAAAGTAAATATAACCTCTAGTATCATGCACCATGTTTGATATGTTGACCCTATGCTAGAGGAGGAAATGGGAGAACAACCTCAAGCACTAGTCAGTATCTGCCTAAAGTTTCAAATTGATCAACTGGTTCAGAGATTTGATCAATGGGAGGCTAGATTTGAAAACTACGTAGTTGAGCAGCAGCAACACATATAAATGATCTAGCTCATTATGAAAGCTACATAGCACAACAGCAGCAATAACACAATAATGATATGACTTAATTTGGAGAGTAATTTTCTTCCATTCACTACTTCTTTCAGCCACCACCACCATCTTCACCTGATCAGGATTCTTATATTTTCTAGTTTGCTCTATATTTTTTCTTATATTTATACTATTTTTTAGTTCTGTATTTTTGATATGTGTACTTATTTTAAAATTTTCTATTTATTTGATGTTATTTATCTTTTTTTTTTGTGATGTCAAAAGGGGGAGTAGCTGTATTAGTTTGTATTTTTCTTTAAAACATTTATTGTAATATTCGTCTTTTCATCTTTTATGTTCGACTGTTATATGTTGTTCTTTTTATATTTTCTTTAAAAAATAAAATAAAATAATAAAATAATTTAAAAAAATTTTTGATAACTCCCCTATTTTTAAAAAATTCACTTAGTAAGGGGTCTTGCAAATCTTTATTTAAGGATTGTAATTTTGATGATATCAAACATTTCTGACATCTCTTTTTTTGATAATTACCCTGCTTACTAACGATTCAGGTCAACAAGATCAATTGCAAATCAAGCCTTCTCAAGATTGGGTAGATTAGGATAGAGTCAGCGTGTAAGTGCACGTCAAGTGATTTTACCTTTTCTTTAGTCAAATGTAACAAATTGGGTGCTAATGCTAAGTAACATTGC
The DNA here is from genome assembly GCA_016618105.1 of Dendrobium huoshanense. NCBI lineage: Eukaryota > Viridiplantae > Streptophyta > Magnoliopsida > Asparagales > Orchidaceae > Dendrobium > Dendrobium huoshanense. Next base: position 5,019 of record JADPUM010000127.1, on the reverse strand, counting down.
ACACACACACTCAAAGGGAAAAATTCTATCAGTTTTAGAGTTTTTTTTATATCAGTTAAAAATAAAAACCTTAATTAGTGTATCCTAGTTAAGGCAGCCGAATTAAGCAAATTATCTTGGACGATATTATCATCATCCGGGATGATATGCTCAAATTAGAAAGAATCAGCCGCCAACTCTTTTAGGCATATTATTATTTTTAGATATCGTATAGGACATCGTCTTGGATGATGTATTATAATTATGCCTAATTTAGTCTAATGATTAAATAAAGTAATTAAGGTTTGATTGATTGATCATATCATCCTGGATGATCAGATAAATAAACCTTAGTTTCTTCCTGGACGACCAGAAAGTTGTTCTGGATCATATGTAATCATTTGAACTAATCGTATTGGATGATCCAAGAATTATCCTAAATGATCAGTTATTTTTTCATCGTGTAACATGATATGTTTTGCTGAACGGAGCGATGGTATGGATGATACTTGACATTTTTGAACTAATTGTACTGCAGAATGTAATATCATCTTAGATGATCAGAATAAATAAATCTTCTAATCATCTAGCGTCCCCCAAATCATTCTAACTGATTGAGCTAAATTTGTACTGATCGTACAGAACGATCTGTTGATCGTCCTGGATGATCTTTATCGATTTGTTGCTATTTAGGGAAAATTTAAAACCCTTCCATATAAGATCTCTTAATTACTCAAGATGTTATCTTTTGTTTTTATCCTGACCTAAGAGAGCTAAGAGTAGAGGGAGAGCTTGGGATAGAGAGAGGGGGAATCTTGTGAGGGGGAGTTTGTGAGGGTTTCATAAAGGTTGCTCCAAGCAAGGATCTAAGTCATCTTTTCCAGTCATCATCCCTAATTCCTTGGAGGTTTTAGAGATGTTTACTATAGCAATTGATTGAGGTTCTCTGCCTACTTTAAGAGGAAGCAAAAGGAGTTGGGTTCTATACCTGCTTCAAGAGGAAGCGAAAGGAGTTAGGTTCTTTGCCTCACCAGGGTTGGTGGAAAGGAGTTTTGTACAGGCTTCTTTACCTTATTGTGGGAGTAAAAGGAGGCTCACTAAGTTTTGTGCAATATATAGAGGAGAGGCTCTGGGAGTGGACGTAGGTTAAGTTGATCGAACCACTATAAAATCTGGTGTGCTCTTTCTTATTGCATTTTCCACATTTAATTTTGTACTTTATTTTCTTATGAATGATTATTTATTTTATGGTTTTATAATATTTCAAAAGATCATGATTTTTGTTTGAGAATTTTTAAAGCATAAATTCACCCCACTCTCTTGGTTAACCTCGGGTTAGTTCATAAGTGCTTAACGTCCCTAATAAGTTCTCAAGTGGTATTAGAGCGGGATTCATAAAATCTAGTTTTTGAAAACTTTTGAATTTCGATCCATGGCTAACTTTAGTAATACTACTGAAGGGTATTCTATTATCTGACCACCACTTTGAGGTTTACTCTTTATAATATTAGAGAGTGAGTTGTTTTTCTTTAATATCTGGAAGATGTTCTCACAACTAAGAGTATTTAAAAGCTATGAAAGGGATCTAGCATGCAAAAATGACAAGAGGCATAAAATGAGCAAAAAAAAAAAATAGAAAAACTTAAAAGTTGCGCAATGATTGAAAAAAAATAATTAAAAGATGCACAAAGTGAATAAAAAAATAAAAGATGTGCAAAGTACGCCAACCAATTGATAAGAGGTATAAAATGAGCCCACAAAAAAGCAAGCTTTATTCTCTTTCAAACCTTAAAATCTTAGAAGAATTCATGTGTCACTTGATATTTTCAAAGATATGATTTTGAAATTCATGACTGTGACTAATTATTTTGGTATATTATTCTATAAGATATTTTTCTAGAACCAAGTTTTGAACATATCACTTTTTCTTATCTAATTGCTTTTTTTTGAGTTAGATCTTTACTTTTAAAAGATGGTTTGCCCTATAAGAAGTCTAAGCTGGGGTTAATATGATCGGTTGTTCTATAATTTTTTATTTTTTGATGATGTTAACTCAATTTTTTATAAATTTTTAATTCAATCACATGGAAAATTTATCATATTCATGCTTTGAACAAAAAATATGTTTCATTCATTTTTATCATATTTTGTATTTTTTTTTTTTTTTACTATTTTTTCTTATTTTAGGACCCTCTCTAATCATCTCCATTTATCACAAAATCTTTAATTTTTGATCACATTGTCCTGGATGATATTCCTATCATCCTGGATGATATCATCACATCACCTTTCATCTTCCAACTATGGCTGATCTGAGTCAACTATTTGAGATCATCCTGGATGATCCTCATTATCTTGGAAGATCTAATAAAATTCTACTCAATTATATATGACTGTCCTAGAAGATTCATATCATCTTGGACAATCTAATCAAATTATGCTTCAATTATTTGCGATCATCCTTGATGATCCACTTGTTCATCCTGGATGAACCACGTCAAAAAAAAATGTTACATATTTTAATTCGCATCTTAGTTTTTTCTAAGGCTGGTGATTATATCCACATGACTCCTCTGCTTTCAATCACCACCTACTTCATAGCCCATAGAGAATTTAATGTTGTTAATCTTCTTTTATGATATATTGAGCATCTGACTAGTATTAGAGATCGAGGGCACATAAGAAAGCCTAACCTTTTCTTAGGACACATCATAGCCTATGTCCTAGAAACCAAATACAATCTTTAATATACAGCCTCACTTAATTTTTAGCCTGCCTTCTACACCAACTACTCCTTCCAAGTTCTTCACAATACTCGTCTCCACCCGGAGCACGAGGAGGCTAAGAGAGCTAAGGAGGAAGATGCTCCTACACCTATTCCTACACCTACTTCGATCTGCTAACACTCACAGCTGGATCAGCTGGTGGAGCGGTTCAACCAGTGTTAGGCTCTATTTAACTCTTACATTGTTGCACAGAAGCAGTAACATGTGGAGGATGTTGCGAGATTTGATGCGTACGTGTCACACCATCAATAGCAACAAGATAAGGATATGTCCTGGTTTGGGAAGCAGTTTGTTGCTATTTCCAATTTTTTTCAACTACGACCACCACCTCCTCCTGATGATCAGGGCCTTCGTACTTGTAGACCGTTTGCTTGTGTTGTCATTTTTGTGATGTTGTTTAGTTTCTATTTTTTGTTATAATTTCCTCCTCTTTTTTGTAATGTCAAAAGGGGGAGTAGTGGTAGTATTTTTGTTTTTCTTTGCACACTTTTTTTACTACTGTTGTTTCGTGTTTGTACCATCTATTTGATTTTAGTAAAATTTACATTGCATGATTCATAATTTTTTCTGTCACATTATGTTTCATTTAATTTCTTAAGTTGAACTTTCTACCAAATATTTTCCATCATAAAAAAGGGGAGATTGTTGCAAATCTAGATTTAAGAATTATAATTTTGATGATAGCAAACATTTATGACATCTATATTTTTCTATGATTGACATGCCTACTAACATTTTAGGTCCACAATGTCAATTACAAATCAAGCCAGCTCAAGATTGGGTAGATTAGGATTGAGTCAGTCTGTAAGTGTACGTCAAGTGTTTTTATTTTTTCTTAAGTCAAATGTAATAAAGTGGGTCCTGATGCTAAATAACCTTACACACACACTTAGAGGGAAAAATTCTATCTATTTTAGAATTTTTTTTATCATATCATCTGAGACAATCCAAAATCATCTTGAATGATCAGTTAAAAATAAAAAACCCTAATTAGGGCATCCTAGTTAAGGAAGACAAATTAAACAGATCATCCTAGATGATATTATCATAATCTGGGAGGATATGCTCAAATAAAAAAGAATCGGCTGCTAACTCTTTAAGGCATGTTATTATTTTAGACATCGTACTGGATATCATCTAGGATGATGCATTATAATTATATCTAAATAAGTCTGAATATTAAGAAAAGTAATTAAGGTTTGATTGATCGATCATATCATCTTGAACGATCGCAGGATTGTCCTGGACGATCAGCTAAATAAATCTTAATTTTTGCCTAGACAACCAGAACGATGTTCTGGATGATATATATTTATTTGAATTAATTATACTAAACGATCCAAAAATTGTCCTAGATGATTAGTTTTTTTTTTTTATCATCCAACATAAAAAGTCTAGCCGAATAGAGGAATGGTCTGGATGATACATGACATTTTTGAACTACTACAGGATGATGTACTATCATTCTGGATGATCATAACAAATAAATCTTCTAATCGTCCAACCTCCCTCAGATCATCCTGGCTGATTGAGTTGAATTTGTATTAATCGTACATGACAATCCTAGACGATCTTTGTCAGTTTAATGCAATTTATAGCAAATTTGAAGTCATTCTATATAAGATCTCTTATTTACTCAAGATGTTATCTTTTGCTATTGTCCTGACCTGAGATTTCAAAGAGGAGAGGGAGAGCTTGGGAGAAAGAGAGAGAGAGAGAGAAGATCTTGTGAGGGGGAGTTTATGAGGGTTTCAGAAAGGTTGCTCGAAGTAAGGATCTGAGTCTTCTTCTCCAGTCATCATTCATAAGTTCAAGGAGGTTCTAGAGAGGTTTACTATAGTGATTGATCGAGGTTTTTTCCTTTCTTCAGGAAGAAGCAAAAGGAGTTGGGTTCTTTACCAACTTCAGAAGGAAGCAAAAGGAGTTGGGTTCTTTACCTCACCAAGGTCATTTAAAAGGAGTTTTATACTGGCTTCTTCACCTTATTGTGGGAGCAAAAGGAGAGTCACTGAGCTTAGTGCAATACCCAGAGGAGAGGCTCCAGGGAGTGAACGTAGGTCAAGTTGACCAAACCACTATAAAATCTTGTGTTCTTTCTTTTTACATTTTCTACATTTAATTTTCACATTTTATTTTTGGTGAATGATTGTTTGGTTGGTTTGTGGTTTTAAAATATTTCAAAAGATCATGATTTTTATTTGAAAATTTTTAAAACACCAATTCACAACCCCTCTTGGTTAGCCTCGGTCTAGTT